>OZ020305.1:10728963-11067446 GCA_963971305.1 Arcuatula senhousia
ATGTACATGTAACATGTCATTTCTGTTAGCGTGTATCAATATCCGTTAGGGCAGCTGAGAACAGACATGTCAGTAAGTGTAATGTCAACAGAACTGTTTTTTTCTGAATTGTTATACTAGTAGTTATAGGGTAAAGCGTTCTACAACTGTTCCATGATTATCCATTTTTGCTTCACATGTACATTTATTTTGCTTTTGTACATTTATTAAAATCATTTCAATATGTGGACCGTGTCTTTTTGGCACATATTCCATATTCTTTCGTTTTTAATATTATTTCAGAGTTTGGCTTTAGTGTCGTGTGGAGGTCGTAGAAATCTTCCCCGTGCTTCAGTTGTATGCTTTTATATATTTTCGAGTACTGGAATATGTGTTGGAAAGACACAGTTTACATATTTCCAAAATTTGACAACTTTTTGTTATTTCTTTAAAAATTGATAAATTTATCTGTTTGGTCATTGTAATATTTTTTGGCAATTTTTTATCAAATCTAATATTCTACCGGTTTTCCATGTTTTCTACTCCTAGCGTGTCTGATGAAGGTTAATCCAGAAAAGCGCTTCACACGCAGTGAAATTTTGCTTTTGTACATTTATTAAAATCATTTCAATATGTGGATCGTGTCTTTTTGGCACATATTCCATATTCTTTCGTTTTTAATATTATTTCAGAGTTTGGCTTTAGTGTCGTGTGGAGGTCGTAGAAATCTTCCCCGTGCTTCAGTTGTATGCTTTTATATATTTTCGAGTACTGGAATATGTGTTGGAAAGACACAGTTTACATATTTCCAAAATTTGACAACTTTTTGTTATTTCTTTAAAAATTGATAAATTTATCTGTTTGGTCATTGTAATATTTTTTGGCATTTTTTTATCAAATCTAATATTCTACCGGTTTTCCATGTTTTCTACTCCTAGCGTGTCTGATGAAGGTTAATCCAGAAAAGCGCTTCACACGCAGTGAAATTTTGCTTTTGTACATTTATTAAAATCATTTCAATATTTGGATCGTGTCTTTTTGGCACATATTCCATATTCTTTCGTTTTTAATATTATGTCGCTGAGTCAGTTTCTTAAAATCCTCTATTTCAAAACGGCTTGGGTGTGCTTCTTTCGTTCGATAGATTGACCAAAATTACATTTTTTGAAGTTTTTTCAATAATAAAAAAGTAATATAAATGCATTGCTCCGACCTATTGAGATTAACATTACAATGATAGTATTTTATAATTACTATCTTTCTTATATCTTCAATACAAATCCAAAATTCACACAGTATATTTAAAAAGAGCGATCATGGAGATCTTTTTAAAATGATTTGAAATATAGTTTTAATTAGTCTGCATTGAAGGTCGTCAAAGGATTCGCCATGATAGCGTTTAGTTTAGAAATTATAGACGCCCTAATATGGGGTATTTAGTACTTAATTGTCACTTAAGTCGTGTCAAAATAACTATTTAATAATATTTTAAATGCAAGTCATTAAATTATGACACTAATTTGATAAAAAAATTGAAATTCTATATATGACTTTGAAAAAAATTACCAAAAGAGAACATTTTGGAGGCTTGTACAGGTCTTAATTAGGAGATTAATGCATTTTAAGAGTTAAAACATATCTTTGAAGGAATCATAAGATTGCGGTAATTGACTGATGTAATGACCTAATAATGTAATGGATCCGTCCGTATTATTCTGGTCGTATTCAACTGTCAGTCAAAACATTAAATTTGCCAAAATTATTTTAACAGTTCAATGTCAGTTCTGACAACACAGGGTCTTTCTGATATTAATGTCTGTATTAATAGACAATTCCCACTTATTAAACCCATATGTAACCTTAAATTAACCGATTTTAATTGGTTATATATAAGAACAATATTTACGGTGGTTCTTAAATTTGATGAAATAATTGACCGCAATTTGGTGTACATGTACCCTTAAATCCTTCAGCATTTTAAAACCCCATGTACGAAAGTAGGGGACATACACATGTATAGTGTTCGGGTCCGTTCGTTCGTCCGTCCCAAATCTAGCGAGATGGGGCATTATATCTTTTGGACAATTTCTTGTTTCTCCCATATATGAAGTTACCAATATATCCCTGTACTTGATACAGTTTTGAGAACCTAATGTTTTGATCAACCAACAACAAGAGGTAAATAACATAAATTGTTATATATCTCTTTCTTGTCTAGTATTTGTCCGAACTTTCATGTAACATCTACATGCATATGGCCTATTTGAGATTCGACTCTGAACAAATCGAATCCACATTGTTTGTCTTAAAATGTCAATGAAGTTTCTTAGTTGCTTTCAATGTCGTATGGAATTACGAAAATATCAAAGAAACGCTCGAATCTATTAAGTCTTTTACATATAAAAACACGACATGCTCAGAATGACAATAAGAATAATAAATTAACTGAGGCCAGTTTTGTTAGTTAATGCGAAACTCTCAAGCAACACGATTTTGGATATTTCCGGACATGTAATTACGAAAGGGGTGATAAAATGAACATGAAATGATGATGGAGAGGAGGAAACGAGGACACAAGGCCGACCGTGAGTGAAAGTTTTAGTTGCCATTGAAAAAAGTATGGATAATAAATATAACAAAAGAAGGTAAGGAAAAACCTACTTTCGAGTCGAAAAAGCAAAAGAACGTATTTTTCATATCTCACCGCTCAAACATTGTATATAGATTGTGGCCAGCAAATTAATTGTCAGAACCTCCGCAAAGACTGTGATTCACATTCTGCTTATGACTTTTAAAGAATTAGTAAGAAGGTTTGAAAACCAGGGGTAACATAATGCCGATGCGATAAGGTCGTTTCTAGTCTTACTATTAGGTAAAACCATCTTGAGCAGCTGATACATGGGACACGCAATGTGCAATGAGTCGTCCAGCCCATGACACAATACCGTCAGAGTTAGCTGCTGCAGTTACAGTTGAACCGGAGACACGATCCAGCTCTCATCGTTTGCAGGTTTTGACCGAGATCTCAGATCTAACATTATCCCACCTAACGTGAACTTTTATATTGTTCAATTATTCCCGAACTTTTTAAAGGGAGATAATCTGTATAGAATCAATAAAAAAAATCAACACTTTTCATTTTTTGCTAAAAAAAAAAAACTGATGGTAACCTAATTTTGTATTGAGTATACATATTTGTACTTAAAAGTCTCTGAAATACAAAGATTTTCACAAATTCAAAAAAAAATCTATGGAGTAGATTTTTAAATTGAAGGACGTGTATTTTTCTTATAAATTCTATATGAAAGTCACTAAAAAATGCATTTTTCTAAGCGAAATTCAATAAAAATCCTGATTTTAAAATTTTATTATCGACTTTTGGGCTCAATGTCACAAAAACTCTATTGGCAAATTTTTAGACAGCCCATCTACCCTAAATTGCATGTACATCCAGTCGCCATTCCAACAGCTTATTGGTATGTTTGTGTGTCCTATACCATAAGACATAAACCTGACCACACACCATATTGATGCATGTTTCGATATGAGTAGGCCGTCAGAACCACTAATAGAAGATAATGAGATGTGATATAAATGCACGCGACACAACAACATAAACAACAATTTAAAAAATCCACAGTGGAAAACAGCCAGCAGCTCTCAATGTGACCAGTAGTCGCTGCTCGCTGTTTTTCAATTGGCCCTGGATTGAAAATAAACTACATATGATTCAAGCCCAATCCTAAAGTGCAATGAAAGACCCTCTTCTTGAAAAAAAAAACCATTTAACATAAATTCGACGAACTACATTAATATCTTTATTAGCATAATTACGTCCATTAGGACCAAAGCAACATACAAATAACACATAACGCACAAGCTAAAATAAAAGTCACATGAATAAAAACAAATGATTCATATAAGCATGTACGAATATATATAAAAAAAAATTATACAAATTAGGAACCTGTCCGACCAGGGTCTGAAGCCCTCAGTTCTAAAGACTGTTTAATAAAGACTCCAGTGTGACAAACAAGTTCTGTATTAAAGGGGCACAATATTTTAATTAATTTAGTTTGAGTGTCCAGTCCTTCGAAAGAGGTTATGTAGTATTTTAGTTCATTCAAAAAATCCTTTCGTAAAGAGGCATTTATTTCACAATCAAAAAAGAAATGTTTTTCATCATCTACGACTTGGCATTTTCTGCATAATCTTTGTTCCCTTGGAATTCTTGTGTAGCGACCAACTTCAATGCCAAGAGAATGGTCACTTAATCTAAATTTGGTTATTAACTGTCTAAAATTACAATTTTTATGTTCAAGATACTTTTCTAAATTACAGTCTTTTTTAATTTTTCCATACCAATATAGTTTTGAAGATGTATCAAATTTGGAAATTTTTTCCAATGTTAATTTTTCATGTTTTTCAAAAACTGCTTTTTTGGCTGTATCTTTGAACTTTTCATTAGTCAAGTTAAATTGGTCAGCATTTATATCCAAATCTTTTAAAATAGTATCTGCAAATGTATACCATGAATAGACTCCCTTACTATGTAAAGATTTATTAACTGTAAATGATTCATAGACTAAAGGATTTACATTATTTGAATTTAATCTGTAGTAGTACATAAGGGTTTGAATTTTTATAAATGAATCTAAAGTAAACCTACCAAGCTCTGATCTTGCGCCTATATTTGAAGCTGTCCTTTTTAGCCCTAATACTGCCTTACAGAATTTTGTGTGAACTTTTTCGAAAGGGAATTTTTCAACAAGTGATAAGAAATCACAATAATTGTTGTTTTTAACTGCTCTTTTTTCAGAATTGTAGATTGAGTTAAAAATATCCATATACCAAATTTCAGAATTATATGTCAAGATTGGTCTAATGAGTGTATCGAAAAGTTTACATGATAAAGTAGTAGGTACATAATTAAAATTTGACATATAGCTCCTTAACAGAAATAAAACTTTGATACCTTTTTTTGACAGCTCTTCAGAGGATGCTTGAAAATTTCCTCTGGTATTTATAATATTTCCTAAAAATTTAAAGTCTTTAACTTCACTTAATTGTTTATTGTTACATAAGAAAGGACTGGACTCTTTGTAATAGTTTTGAAATACCATTATTTTGGTTTTATTTGTATTGACAGTTAGCTGCCATTTATTGCAATATTCAGAAAATTTATTTAAAGCATTTTGTAATCCATCATGCGATTCTGATAGTAAAACTAGATCATCTGCATAACTTAGACTTGGAACCTTAGTTTGATCCAAAGTTGGAGGAACACACGTACAATGTATTATCAAATATGGAATGCAAGTCATTTATATAACAATTAAATAGGGTGGGGCTAAGGCTATCCCCCTGACGAACTCCTCTATTGATGGGGAAGAAAGAAGAATGTTCATTCCCAATTTTTAGTGATGATTCACATAAATGGTACATGTTTTTTAAGGTGTTGTAAAATTTCCCCCCAACCTTGTCACCTATCAATTTATATAATAAACCTTTATGCCATACAGAGTCAAATGCCCCCTTCAGATCCACAAAACATGCAAATAACTTCTTCTTCTGTTTTTTTTAAATATTTAGTAACAAGAGTTTTTAGAATAAATAGACCATCTGATGTTCTGTGATTAGAACGGAATCCAAATTGAAAATTGGAAAATTTATTTTCATAATGTGTTATAAGTCTTTTATTTAAAACAGAACTGAACAATTTTGCTAAGCAGTTTAAAATGGAAATACCTCTATAGTTTGCAATATCTGTTTTATCCCTTTTTTTATAAATAAGTACTATAAAGGCCTTCCTCCAGCAAGTTGGATAAATTTCAGAAGAAAATATTAAGTTAAACAGTTTTGTGATGGCTTTAAGAGTTACAACACTGCTATGTTTTAAAATTTCATTTGATATCAAGTCAGGCCCATTACTTTTCCCCATTTTTAACTCATTTATACTTTTTTTTTAATTTCAGATATTGTAAATGGATCATCAGTAACATTATTATGGATCAAAGTATTCTCCAGTGTACTAAGGTCATCTTCAACTTTATCATTAAAATCTTTATGAAAATTTACAGGTTTCCCCTGATTTTGGAAATGTTTTTCATAATCATTGAAAGGAACATCTGGACTGTCACTCTTTCTGGAGTCTTCATTTTTTAAAGTTTTTAAAAGTTCCCAATATTGTTTGGGATCATTCTCTTGTAGATCCCTGGCTTAGGACAGGCAAATTTAAAATCTGGCTTGGTTAAACTAGATTTCTGGCGCCTACCTCCCCCTTTGATAATCAATAACAAATCAAAAACTAACACACAATAAAACTCAAATCGATAGAGGTTCAATTTAGACTTCATTGCTCGACCATTCCCGTCCCTCTATTTTTTCTCAATGACAGTGAGCTCCATTTGAACTCATTAAGCCTATCTCTACCCCCCCTCTCATGTGCACTTTGTATTCATTATTATCGTTTCATGTCCATTTGTTTCGCCTGATTTCACGGAGTGAAAAAGCGGAATATAAAATGGCAAATGCCGGGCGGCGGGTGGATAAGAAATTTTGGTAACAGTTTTCTATACTGTATATATCATATCACAGGCACTTGTATTTTTATACAGCATCAGAGTGGGGACTCAATAACATGGTATTCAATTTAAGGTCTATCAGTCACCTACTTCCTGTTTAACGAAATCCGTCCTTTTTTTACTTTGACAGATTTTATATACCCTTTTATGATATAAATCTCCCTAAAATAGCCAAATTCGAGGGATCGAGAAAAGCGATAAATAGCGATCTAAATTATAAATCTTAATGTTTGTGAAGACAAAGTTGTTATTTATAAAGTTGCATGTGGTCAAAACTGTATGTACCGATTACATGCTAGCATGATTGTTTGGGCTTCAATATCACAAAATTTTTAAAATAATCGGCATCAGTTAATTGTGATTTATGAATTGCAAATTAGAAATCAACACCTTTAGGACCGCCCTTTTCAAATTATTTTGATAGGACTTTAAAAATCTTTTGACCTTTTGAGACGGTGGTGATATCGATATCGACTGCGCACATGTCAGTCAAAATGGCGGGGCGTGACTCCAACAATTAATTCAGGCTCTTTGTTAGAAATAAAAATAATATCGATTGCACCAAATAAAGAAAATCATAAATTTATACCGCGTTAAAGTTTAAGCATAAAAATAATTTTCTAGTTGAATGGATATAGTGATGTACTTTATTAGTTTTGTGGTTTACACCTAAAATGACCATAATGTCTGTATCCGCATCTCGGCATGTCTCAGGTTTTACCATCCAGTCAATACTAGGAGACACAAACAAAGAAGGTACCGAACGGAGCAAAAAGATAAACAAAGATGTAATAGAAAAAGACAAATGTACTACATGTTCGCTAAATCAAAAGGATGATCAAGCAATAGAATATGACCACAGACTTAAATTAGGTGGCTATGGCTTATGTTCAAATGACGAACTTCTTAACAAGTTGCACTATGCACATTATGGACAATTTATGTCCCAAGAATATTTTTCGAGGGTGCATGATGATTTTCGGAAGTTCTGGAACTCAAATTCTTATGAAAGAAGCAATGCATTTTATTCTCCATTCCGAATCAACGACAGTCTTAGCTCAAGGGTTTCAGCAACGCATGGTAAGTTGGACACACTCGAAAAAGAAACAACATGATTTTAATCTCAGCCAATACCATATAAATAGTCATTTAGAAAAAAATTGTTTAAATGGCTTTTTAAAAAAGAAAACTAGTAAGAAAACAAGGTTCAAACACACAAATAAAAAAAAATCTTCTTTGTATAAAGCGGCTATCGCGATTTTTTCATACATGTACAATCTTTAATCTTTTCGTTAGAAACCTGATTTCTTTACGAGTTTTTAATCGAAAATATAATAATTTCAAGGCCTTTAAAAATAATAAAGATTTATTTTATCTTATTTAGATTAAAGAGTTTTAATGCAATGCCTAAAATGTAAAGAACTAAGATTTCAACATACTCTGAATAAAAACCTTTACCGTACATTATTTTTTTACGTTATATATTCCCGATGTCATGCAAAAAAAAAATACTCCATATTCTTTTTTATCACTGAAATTGTGCTTTTAATTGTTTCTTTCGTTACTTTTTTTTCAATAGTTACCAATAGGTTAAAACACAAGCTGCATTAACATTGCACTTGTATAATAAACCAAAAAGGGGGATAACACACTTTAAATTTTTAGTATAGCTAATAAATGCAGAAAATGTCAGACATTTTTGTTACAAAACAGAGGTTTCAAGTCCATTTTATTGTGATGAAAAACAAATATATTCAATAAAAAAAATAGTATACTGTAGCTATAGTAAGATCTTGGCATTACTAATCAAGTCTGAATAAACCACAAATTTCCATTAGCTAAAAATGCGTAAGATGCACAACAAACCGGACAAATACCAAGATTATTTTTTTTCTAATAATTAAAAAAATTCAAAAATAATGAAATGCCAACTCCTATATACAAACATTAGCTTTACACTTTTCGAACAATTATTTCCAGCACATTTTTTTTTCAAGTAGAATATTAAGTTTAAAAGATGTATTCAAAATATCTCTGCATTTATGAAATTATTATTTTTTAAATGACATCTTTCAAACAATATAAAATTTACATGTACACCCAGAACACGTAGAATTAAAGGTAAAGTTCTGTTGTATAAAGGTTTTTTTTCTAATTAGGGCCCCGCATCGAAGATGCGGACGCCCTATAGTTTTCACTTTGTCCGTCTGTCCGTCCGTCCGTCCGTCCGTCTGTCCGTCTGTCCGTCCGTCAACAATTCTTGTGAACACTAAAACTCAAAAACTATTAACACCACAGTTCTGAAACTTTGCACAGCTGCTAAGTAGCATGTCATGATGTGCATATTAAAATTTTGTGCAAATCTGATTAATATTTTTGGAAAAAACTTCATTTTTTATCGAAAATCACAGATTTTGAGAATTGGACTTTGTGAACACTAAAACTCAAAAACTGTTACCAATACAGTTCTGAAACTTTGTTCAGCTGCTAAGTAGCATGTCCGGATTTGCATATTAAAATTTCGTGCAAATCTGATTAATATTTTTGGAAAAAATCTTCATTTTTTATCGAAAATCACAGATTTGAGAATTGGACTTTGTGAACACTAAAACTCAAAAACTGTTAACAATACAGTTCTGAAACTTTGCACAGCTGCTAAGTAGCATGTCATGATGTGCATATTAAAATTTCGTGCAAATCTGTTTAATATTTTTGGAAAAAACTTCATTTTTTATCGAAAATCACAGATTTTGAGAATTGGACTTTGTGAGCAATAAAACTCAAAGGCTATTAACAATACAGATCTGTAGTTTCATATGCATTCCATGGAACATGCCTTAGTGGTTATAATTAAAGTTCGTATGATTTTGAAAACACTCAGATATTTTGCTGCGGGGCCCTTTCTGACTTCGTCAGTATTCTAGTTTATTTACAATTTGCTCTGAACGTGAACGTGTAAGTAAACTTGAAAGAAAATGCTACAATGCTAAAAAAAAGCAAACAGACAAACAGATGTAGCATGCGTTTTGTCAAATTTTCATTCGTTAAAACATCTTCAAAGAAACAATGAAAACTTTATTTTCTTTTTCTTTTCCTTAAAACAAAAACAAAAGTTTCCCTGATATGTCATCACAAACCTGTTGTGTTTTGTGTAACTACCGGACCCAAAGATCGCAATGGAAGAGGGAGGTTTGGCGCGCCTTAAAACCTGGTTTAACCCACCAATTCTTTTGAAATGCCTGTACCAAGTCAGGACCATTGCGGTCTTCAATTTTTCCGGTATGTCTTCCTTGTTTTGTCTCGTCTTATGGACATTTGAGATTCATTCTCCAAATCGGAAATTTTTTTATTACCTTTATTTACGTAAAGTTCAAAACTCTCCCGAGTAGGCGTTCTGTCCCTATATCTTCCATTTGATGTCATTTCATGTTTCATCTCCCTAATTTAGCCGAATTCGTGCTGCCTGGAAGTTTGGTAATAAACAATAATTCACACCTCTTCTTTTGATATATTTGTTTTTATATTACAGGCAAATTAAACGTAATTTTATATGTAAATTTTATAAACTAACTTGGTAGATACAAACAAAAACAACAACAGAAATTTACTAATGTTGTTATTTTAGTATATTTAATGCATTTACATCAAGCTTGTATCTTTATTTTTCAGTTAGCGGAAACTCTCAATATCTTTTATCACATTTACGAAAACCTAAGCGAGTTAGGACAGCCTTTTCTCCCTCTCAGCTACTCCGCCTAGAACATGCATTTGAGAAAAACCATTATGTTGTTGGACAAGAACGTAAGGAGCTGGCAGCTCTGTTGGGACTTACAGAGACACAGGTAATTAACCAGAATTTATCCGCTGAATTTTAATTTTAGAAAGAGTTTATCTTACTGATACGGTCATCCGTACCCATTGACTGGCTAAGGGGGGCACTTTGGGCATGCTTCAATGATTTCCTATATATCCAATAATTTGTTTGCGCCAGAGGCCTCCTGGTACTGTTATGTTGTGTCCTTTTTTATTCCGCCAAAAAAAAACCTGGATCTGCCTCCATTTATATATTGGTGTCTCGTGAATTTTACTAGAGATCATGACAATTAATACATGTATTAGAAACAAATTAAATATAGACGAATTTCAGAAACAGGGAGATACTTGTACCAATAGGACATTCGAATGTAAAAATTCCAAAAAGGCAAAGAAAAACCAGCACGAATGTACAAACATACACTAACGATTGAAAAGCTTTCAACGACATAGCACTGAAGATTAGCATTGCATATACCACCGGTTTTTTTTCACAAAAACATTTTCAAAAAGTATACTTTGTTTTGACTAGATTTTCACTTTGTAGTTTTATTACTGTAATACCTTTTGCTTATTTGATCTGTCTCGCCATCGCTATCTTGCTTTGGTAGTATTTTGTCTAGCCTACATACGATAACCCAGCATCAGTATAACTGTTAAGGCGTCGGCAAATTGGCCACCAGAAGCAGCTTTCATCATGTAGACTCCATTTTAAATAACAGGCAGATATAGGAGCATTTTGTGAATTGGACAGCCCCGCAGGGACAGCCCCCAATCACACATTGTCCCCTGAATTTGATCAATTGTTTGTGGTATTTTTTTCCAAAATATTTTAACCTATCTACAAATAAAAAAAGATCCAATAATAATTGCAGCGCGTTTAGATTTTTGTTCAAATATATAAAATAAATATGACACTTGGAAACCATTAATCATTCCATATTTTTTAAGTTCTCACAGATGTCACCATGCATTTAAACCAGTAATTTGATGACCAATTAATGCCTAAACTTGTCTTAATTTAACAATTGCATTGACTAGGCAGATCATTAACCCTTAACCTTAATTCAATTGCAGCAAAGATTATGCATTATATAATTGGTAATTACCCCTCTTCTTTGTTTGTGACTAATGCAGAATAATAATGGATTTATATTACAAATGTATTTATAGATCCGATCAAAGATTAAAACGCCATTACTGTAATATGCTATAACGTTGTGTAATTGATCTTTAGAATATAAGCAGGTATCTGGTGGTCTGATATGGTTTTATTTTCGAGTCATTGGGATGAATTTGAACAGTTTGTAAAAGATATGTCTAGTTGTAAGGACGGGTACGGTAGCTCCCGTTGCTAAATGGTTTATAGTTTTGTAATATCTGATCGTTGTCTTCCATTTTGACACAATGTTTCCTGGTACTGTCTTCAATAATTTTGTTGACATCTAGTATCAAATGCTCATGCAATTGTTTTATACTTTTCTTCTTTTTCTTTTGCCAGTCGGCGGGGGACCTAGGAATTCCGTTCTTGTTTTATGTTAATATGAACATCACGTTTAAGAGAAAAGTTTCTTATAAAGTTATGCATTTTGATACCGTCTATACATGAATAACTATCAAGATATTAATAATGATGAATACAAACATTTATTTATGCAGCTTGCATACGTGCATCAATATGTACTTTTACGGAACCCATTGTGCAAACCTAGATCCTAAATTAACATTTGTTGTGAAAAAATCCATGTAAAGTTTTGTCCTGACCCAACAAGGCATAGAAATAGCCCCCTATCAGTTATAAATCATGTTTTTAGATTATTGTCAAAATTTGAAAACGTTCTTAATGCATGTCACACTATCAGATCGAGGTCGGGATCAGATAACTTGTATTTAGGCTTCTCAAACAATACTAATGAGTCCTGACTTCATAAATACGTTGGCTAATAACATATACAATTTCTGATTACAATAATACCTTTTGGATATATCATTTGCCATAAGGTCAGAGTGTTAAGATTATATTTAAGGAGCCCACCAAGAAGAATTGACTTCATCTGAATATATCTAAAATAGATGCACGTACATTGTACTAATGTAAAAGGTACAATATAATTCTAAAGCATAATTGTATTTTTAATGACAAAATTAGCACGAGGATATACAAGCAAATTCGAAGACGTTCCCACTGGACAGTCCAATCTTGACAATCTTGAAAAAAGCAAATGGATATTATTATGCCATAATGCATTCTTCATGTTGGGGTCATCTGGCAGTAGCACGCAAACCAGTGTTGGGAAACACACAACGTTGCTAGCGTGTTAAGAAGCTAATTAACATGTTAAGATCTAATTTAGACAATCTGATCAATATGCAGTAGGTAAGAGCCCAATCTACCCCGCAATTTTTCTGTGACAGTTTCACAAACAGGAAGCGCGTTGCCTTCAGGAGCGCTTAAGTTTTTCACCTTTAGTTTTATAGTTGTTTGCGTTGCTAGTTAATGCCTGCTGGAAATCCTTATGCCCCTTAAACCTTATTTTTGTTGCTTTCATAATATAGATAACCTGACTGAAAACTATAATACGTATAGTAACACTGATATATGCTTTGCAAGACAAATGCTCTAAAATATCTAGCTCATTTTTAAAAAAATTATGCGTGTTATGGCTACTACTAGTACATGTACATGTATCAGTTAAAGGTACAAGGTACTGTAATTGTACTTGTCGCTGGATACTGTTTGATAGAAATCATGAAAACAACTCTTAAAATTATCTTTTTTTTAAATCAAATGGAGTAACAATGAATACCTCGTTTGTTAATGGTCTCTTTAACTCGTTACAGGTGAAGGTTTGGTTTCAGAACCGACGAACAAAACATAAACGTATCCGAGCTGAAGACGAAATGACAAAATCATTAGCAAGAACTTTAGAGAAAAGAGAAACCCAAACCTCGCCACAGTACGAGGCAGAATCAGAGGACGATATGCAAGGAACTGGGCAATTTAATGAGTCGGACGACGAAGGCGATATTGAAGTTTGAAAGATGCCATGTGCGCGACCATTTTTTTTTCAAAATAACGAAATATAAACGATTTTAAAGGAACCGATTGTTGTTTTGAAACGAAAGATTTGTCTGAATTATTTATTTTTGTACTTATTTATCACCATATGTTCTATGAAAATCTTACTTGTAATATTTATATCAATTTTGGTCTACATACATGTAGTTGGTAAACATATTTGAACCTTCAACGTCATTTATGTATATGTAGTACATGCAGTAATTTTCATTCAGTAATTTTATAAATCTTTCAAAGGCATAAAAGACGACATTTTTGATATTTTTTACTTTTTTTTATATTATTTTATGTATCTTGATTATGATCGAAATAAAAATATCAAAAAAAGACAAATCAAGCAAAAGAGTTATGACAATTGAAAATTCAAGAACACAAATTCTGACCGACTGCGCCACTTTCCACTTTCCAATATGACAGTATTATGCCTCGGTTTAAAGAGGAAAACAAGCTTTCCATAAAATCTAGTTACTTTCTTAATGTAACAGATGAACGTATTTACTACTGTAGTCGATGTACATGTATACCATTTTGCCTCGTCGTTGATGGTATATAAATCTGAAATAAGTTCAGGTTAGCATTTCTTTCGAAATGTTTGAGCCAAGTTGAACCATTGCGATCTTCAATTTATTCAGGATGTTTTGCCTCGTTTTGTCTCTTGCCTTTGACATTTAGGATTGGTCCTCCCTGTTTGGTATAGTTTTGTTATTACTTTTATTTACTTTCAAGTGCAGTTGGTGCACGATTTATAATGTGGTTTGTATGGTGTTAATTGTCTCGACCTGCGAAATTAGTATGTTCGGTTTAAAGAATTTGTTACATTAAGTATAACTTTCTTTAACTTTTACATGAACGTGGTAGGGCAAAGAGTATACATGTTTTCTAAACTTTGATCAAGGCTATCGAATTTTAATTTCTATGTTCAAACAGATTTCAAAACTTTCATTGATTTCAATATATAACACCTTTAACTGCAGTATTAAAGACCAGATTAACAAAATTAACACGAGAAATATCACTTGAAAGGAATCAAAGCCACACATTGACAATTAAGATCAAATACTTGTCACCGTTGATTGTTCTCTACACTATTTGTTTTTCTTTAATCTGCTTACTTAAATGAAACCTGGAGCCTTCGAATGAAAGTGTTTGTCCTTTCATTTGTTTGCTTTTAAATTCTATTATCTAATAGATAAATATTTACATGTTTTCTCAATAGAGGGCTATGAACTCTTTTCAACAGCATGCAGCTTCCACTTGCTTTTAAGATTTATCCATTTTTATATATTTGAAGCTTGAGTTATAAGAAGTGGATTAATAATTTTGCAATTGAAAAAAAAAGGTTTAAAAGAATTAGAAGTTCCCCGGCGTCTGATTTGCTTACCTGATTGCTAGAGCTTTCAACCTGGTGCGCAATATAGTCTACATGTATCTGGTCTGTAGCATTAAAGACATAGAACCTATCATTTTGTCAATTTTTGAAAAATAATGAAATTCACATTATTTGAAGAATACATTGTAAAACCTTTGATGAAACTGTTAAATTTTGAAAAAACCTACCCGAAAGTATTCTTTTCGACAGAAAACTGAAGAAAAAAACGCAGTGTCAAAATAGAGGACAAACTAATTATAGAATGTAAACACTTGCGGGTGCCGGTAAACTGAGAAACGAAAAGAAACCAAACGAAACGGAGCGGAACAAAAACGATATCGGTTAAGAAGGAACCGTAAACAGTAAAATAAGCAACAGAAATCTGTAATGAAAGGAAACGAATTCGAGCGAAACTGGTAAAAAAAGAAAACTGAATCGATTTTAGCCGACACGAGTCGTTTTTCTTAATTTACCGATTTCGTTTTCTCTGCGCCTCGTTTGGTTACATTTCGTTTCTCATTTTAACAGTACTCAGTTTACCAAAAGTAAATATTTATGCTGGACAATACTTAATCAACACGAATAATTAAAATAAGATTTTTATATAGAAAACTGCAAAACATTGAGTTTTTATGTTGCTAAAGGTAAGTTTTAGATAGTATACTTTTTATATATGTACTTTTTATTCAATGTAAAAATTTGCGAAATTGATAGGTTTTATGTCTTTAAGTGAGTGAGTGAGTTGGTGTTTTACGCCCTTGCCACCGTTATATAGATTATTTAAAGGCGATGAACATGAAAAGGATGATTACATGAACATGAAATGATGATAAATGAAATATGGGCGTGGGGTGTAAAACACATTTTAAAGGAAATGGGGAGTAGGGTAGGGGCAAAAAATTTAGCCTATGCATGTGGTGCACTACTTGGCTGTCCACAAAGGTTTTTTTTTACGTGCATGAAGCGTGGCCCTCTTTACACACGTTGGCCCACTATGGTCAGCGGTCAGGTTTTCCGTATCATAGATCTGACAACCCCCGCGGACGAAGGCCACCCTATTCAGCCACCTTCGCTACACCCTTGGTCGCTCTGTGGGGTGAGCACTGACCCGACGTCAGATTCCCAAGACCCTTTGTCGCCTCTTACGACAAGCAAGGCTCTGCTTCGGGTCTATTCGCCACCCGGCCCCCGCACGGGACCTGTAACATTTAAGACACCAGTTAGGATAGAAAGCACTCGATTAAGATCAAGTACACACAGTCACTATAAAAAAATAGTTAAAATTGATAGAAAACATTGAACGAAAGATAATTCTTTAACGGTTTATGTTACAAAATGATATCATTTTTGCAATGAGTCCAAAAAGTGCAAAAATAGTCAACCTTGACAATTCAATGGTAATAACTCTTATAAGACATCGTTCAACATCTTTAACTCATTTTTTAAGCGTTTGTTGTTAAAGAGTGAAGGCTGAGTTGAATTTTTTCAATGTTAGTAATAATTTGGTTCCCCAGTTTAGTATTTTTGGCTTTTACTGTTCTATGCTCTTCATATTCATATAGTGTTTGGCCTTTTCAATTTTTTTGGTAGAGCGCCTCTGATGAGTCTTGAATAGACGAAACGCGCGTCAGGCGTAGCAAAATTAATTGTCTGGAACTTTGTGGTCATATGTATTTTAATACTTTTTGAGCTATGTTGATTAGTCGTTGGACATTAAATAAACTTGGTAGAGAACATTGCACTCCCTTTAATGATTTCAGAGATCTTTGAAGAAAAATATATAACGGAAGAAAGACGGACGCCTAGTGATGAGAATAGCTCACATGACCTTTCGGGTCAGGTGATCTAAAAAAACTATCTATAAATATCCATGGTCTAGTCGTAACGGGATGGTTGTGTCTTCTTGGTGTTATTTTTCAACATCCAGTATTTGTTATGGCAATTGTATTTTAGTGGTTTAAACTGTTACAACATTGCTTTTGATTTCATTTCATGATCAACCAATCAATACTTATTACTAAACACATACATGAACACTGCAAGGAAAAAGAAAAATGCATTAAATTGCACCCCAAGATTTAAAATGAAAATAGAATTTTTAAAAGTGCATTCTACTCCCATTTTCTGATCGTACCTACACCATAGTGAAACCTTAACATGCATACATATTTCATATCGAGATGAATGCACTTGATAACGCTAAATAGTTCTGTCTTTCTGACGTGTAGGTCTCGTAGGAATTTTTTTGTAACAATGGGATCAAAAGAAATCCATAGCTCTGTATATGTAGGAAGTTGTTAAAATATTAGATCTTTTGAAAAATCTTTCAAATACTAAGAGTGATTAATAGCAAAATAAATTTAAACCTCATTTCCAAGCAAGGTATTAATATTAATAGTAAGGTATACATGTAGCTCCCCTCGCATGCAGCGCAAAATCAGGAAAATTCAAAGTGGTGAAAAATAAACATGATTTAAAGATAATAACAAAACTACCGAACTTTGAGGATCATTCTTAAATTAGCAAGAGAAGACAAAATGAGACACACCGAAGAAATTTAAAATTGAAAGTTGTGATAAAATAAACATGAAATAAGATATAAAAATACGAAGTTGAAGGATCAACCTCAAATAAGACAACAAGAAAGACATTCCGAGGAAATTAAAGATTGCAATGGTCCTCACTTGGTACAGGCATTTCAAGAGAAATGTTAAGGAAGTGGAAGTGGGACGGAAACACCAGGCAAGTCAATTAAATGAGTTTCGATTGCCACCGGAAAATAGAACGATAGGTAAGGTCGAACGGTCTAGCCTATACTGCAGGGTTTTCGATCTATGGGTCCTATTTTTACCAAAACATGTACCATGCAGTGTTCTTTTACGCACTAGGAACGTGGCAACCCCACAAAATACACAACTATTGGTTGAGGTTTGGTATTCCGTAAGGACCCTTGACAAAACTATTTTATTCATGCACCTGGACCTCTGCGTGTAAAGGGCCCGAATGTATATGAGTGACTGGGGGCTATTGCGTAGATTTTATCCGACGAACTTAGCGCTGCTGTGGGCCACTTTGGAAACCGGGACCCGCACTTTTAAAGATGAAAGTTTGCCAGATTTTAAGTGAAGCAAATTGCAATTGAGAAAAAAAACTTTTGAATTTTCGGTTTAAAGCACTATAACATTTTATATTAATTATACTTCATAAGACTTTTGCCTAACAAATTTTGATTAAACAATTCAATCTATCATATAACAAATTATTAAAATAAAATCCATGAAGTATCTATCCCCTCTCGTGCGCCAAACTCGTGCACAGCCTCAATTTGAGATTCTTAATCAGTTGTAAAATTGATAGAATTTAGATTCAACAATATTTCATGCAAAGTGCTTACTTTTACTCACACTAATTAATGCATCTACTAACAGACAAACACCTAAACAAATAAATAAATATTTTCTAAAGTTATTTCACAGGGCATCATTTTATTTCAATTTAAGTAAAACAAATAAAAAGATTTGAAAATTAATTATTAGATGATTCAGTTTGATAAATTAAATAATAATAAATTATATACATGTAGCTGAGAGGATGATAGAGTAGATTGCTACCCTTCGAAAAGACATTGTCAACCTCGGCTGCGCCTCAGCTCAGGGTATCAATCTACTTTATCACCCTCTCAGATATAATGCATCTTATTTTTATGACAAATACATATCTGTGAAGTACAGAACATAAATCTAGGGTCATTTTTGTCTCGCCTGCGAGCAGAGCGGGACATAGGTGTTACTTTATCGGCGGCGGCGGCGACGGCGGCGTTAACTTTTTGGAAAAGTTTTATGAGCACCTCCATATCTCAAGAACTATAAGTCCTAGGTTGATGAAACTTGGTATGCATTTTTTGATCTCAGAAACTGAAAATCCATGTAAATTCAAAATATAGTGGAAGTAAGAAAGAATAATTGTTTCTGATGGTGCCGGCAGGCGAGACATACTTTAGTGTTAACTCTTGTTATATATAGTAAGGTTTTCTATTCCAATTGACACAATTGTGTGGTAAACACATTGATGCAACTGCTAAGAACATGAAGAAATAAGATTTGTTTATATTTTTAGGAAATTGCACAACTTCAATAAGTTTTTGACACTTTTTCTTGTAAAAAATAAATTTTAAGTTTGCTTCTCTATCTTAATGGAAATGACAATGAATAAAGTTGCATCTGCTTTAAAGAATATGGACAAATGATCAAAATAAGCTAGATCACAATTGTACAGGCATTTCAAATGAAATGGTATTTTAAATCAGTTATGACGCCGAACCCCTCTCTCTGCTATTGAGATATAAAGTCTTAATATTTTTCCACATCAGTCGTTCGCCCCAGTAGCATCTTGAGCAAATATCGATAAAAAGGTTGATACAATGAAAAGGACCTAAATGACTAATTTTGTAAAATTGATCTAAGAGACGACAAAAGATCCAGTGATGTCGAGTAAAACAATCATTATTAATACAAGAAGATGTAATGAATGTAAACTGGTTCTCAATGTCTTAAGTGCACTCGTACATGTAACACGAGTAAACTATCTTTCATTTAAAAATGGAGGGTTTACAATTTACCTCTCTACAGGATACCAAGCCACCAAACCTGTAATAGTTGTAGGAACGTAGTATTTTAGACCACCGCAAGGTGCAACATTTGTCTTATGCTTCACTGTCAGGTGATGATCTCGCTCACCTCATTTAACCATCCGAGGCAAACATCTAAATCGCGCTCAAGTACATTCTTTCAGACCTGAGATGAAAATTGCTTTTTAGGTAGATTGTTATACAAATAATGTATTTCTTAGGAAGTCTGATAGCGGACTTGTCGTGGCAATAGGGAAAAACCATTTTGTCATCGTATGAAAATAGAAAGAAAAGAAAGCAGCTGAAGTAACCCTGTTTTTTAAGTTCAAACGAATTAGCGATAATACAAAATGTAATAAAAGTATAAATTTCATTTTATGGTATTTAAGTATAAGATATCAAATATTTATCACAATTTCTTACTTCTTCATTAATGCTCGTTTGTTGTACATTTGAATCTAAATTTATTGCAATCTTTTCGCCTGATTAACGAAAGAAAATAAATCATCGTATCAGATGTAATGATTAAAACTATAAAACTACAAACGGACATTGTTAATAAATATCAGTAACTGAGGATAACAGATTTGTACCAGTGTGGTCATTTTACGGGTATAACTCAGTGCTAAGTTAATTTGAAAAGTATGTTTGCCTGGGATATTATACAATGTTTAAACATTTTTGAAGTTTTCTAATGGTTCATATCGAGAGAAAGAAAAATCATTCTTTCTTTAGATAAAAAAAGCAATCTAGTTCGGGACAACAAGGCAGTGTACTTAAGTGTGGATACGGACTAGACCAAAGTAGAAAAAATATACAATATATGTACATTGCCAGAAAATATAACATTTATTTGTGCGAGCTTTAGAAACATGATAATGGCGAGCTTTTAGCGAGCTTTATTATCATGTTTCGTAGCGAGTACAAATAATTGTTATATGATTGGCAATGTACGTATGTTGTGTTTATCCTGCAACCCGAAATTGCCAACTATAAAGCTGAAAATAGCGACTTCTTTGGTAAAAACAAGTGAAGCCATCAAAGTTTGCGCCAAAGCATGTGCTGTGACATTACTGGTTCCCGATGTTATACCTTGGCAATGCTCATACTGGGAAGTGGGACCAGTGGAAGTGATATCCTGTCAACACAAAAGTAATATCCTGCTAATACAAGGATGTATTGTACAATGAAATAGCTCAATGCAGGATAAAAAACAATAATAAACCAACAAAAGCGAGACAAAATCTATCTACTATTTTGTCTGGTTCTGCATCGCATGAAAACTGTTTTGCAATATTATCTATGTTGGAATGGCAAAACATGTTTTCCACATGCAATACATTATAGAATTGATATTTAAAAAAACTATATTTAAAGTTCCTTATATCTAACAAGAATTCGAAAAATAAAGCAGACAAAAAATGAAACTTCAATTCGTTATCCTTTTTTGACCTAATTTTATATTCAGGAAAAAAAAGAAAAAAAAAAAAACAAAAAAAAAAAAAACAACCAAATTCACACTATAGATAAAAAAAGTTGCAATAATCCTTTTCGGTCATAATTTCTCAACCAAAAAAAAAAAGAGACCAATAACATGAATCCAAAAACATCATTCGATGGTGAGGAACGTTATTATAACGTCAAACCTCCCTCTTTCATTAGAATAGGAAATTTGGAATTTGAATATTTAAAAAAAAATACAACAAAGTTTCAGGCTAATAATTTTACGCGCGTATTGTTTTTAAAGACTCATCAGAGACGCTGAAGACAAAATTGAACATGCCAAATAAGCTTAAACATAAAGGGCACAGAAAAAAGCAAAGGATTGTTTAATACAACTTCTTTTCAATTTGTGACATTTGCTATGTAAATGCTTATTCAATTAGAAAAAGTTTAGCATACATTTTGCACCAAGCACTTCTTGAGTTTATGCATTGAAAATGCTTGCTAGTAAATGCACAAGCACCTTTAAGAACTAAAATCGCATTCCAGTCTGTAAAATTATATTATTGTTTTCAGTAGGGTATTTGGCAATGAGAATGATTGATTTATTACATTTTTACACCCTGTACATTAAACCATAAAGGGTTCAGGTTACACGATATGCCATCTATCACCATTTGGTATATGGGTTCAAAATCATTTGTTACCATTAAAGTGAATTAGATTCTTAATGGTTAAAATGATGATTGTCCGCCCAAACAGTTTAGACCAAATTAAAGACATGTTTTCACCCAGTGCGTGAATATCACTATTACATTAAAATAAAACGGTCCCAACACGTAATAAACAAATTTGGACGTATTCTTCTAGACTAAATGTTAGACTAACGAAATAATTAGACACCAATAATCCATCAATTTGGTCATTAATAAAGTATTTTAGTGTAATGACATCACTAAATTAGGGGTGGAAATTACAAAATGGCCGATTAATCTTAATTTAAGCCCATGTGTCACAATGGCTACTTAAGATATTTTATATTTCAATTATATGGTATATCACTGACACGTGACATTTTGCTTTGAGGCAATAAAATGTACTAGAATATCATGTAAAAAGGGAAAATGATTTTAGTTTTTTTTTCAGCACTTTAACAGATGTTTGCTGACAGAATATATAAGAAGTATCAAGTAAATGGAAAATACATGTATATCCTATCTTTATTGAAACTTACAATAAGTTTACTCAGGACAAAATAAAATTCAGTGTCATGGACTTTACATATAGTAAAATACAAAGTCGGGTACAAAATACCATATAACAGTGGATGCTGTCACAATTTTTCAAACCAACCAATACGGTTATCCTGCATTCACGAAAAAAAAAACATCTCATCAGCAGCATTTGAGTTTAAACGGTAAATTGAAATGAAAAAAGTATTTAGATAAATTTCATGTTTTTAAATGCATTAAGTTGAAATAATAATCAATTATTGACATGAATACTACTCCATCATCAAAATCATGTCGAAAATGGGGTTCCTAAATACGAATACTAAAAACCAGTACTGTTTGCCAATGAAGAATTCCGTAAAGGGAAATGCTATATTATATAAACTGTGATACATGTACTGTGATGAAACCGATCGCAATTCAAGCTGAACCTTGACGATATACAAAGACCTTTGACCCACAACTTGCTTTAGACAAAGTGTATACTAGTAAATATTTAATTAGAGCACTTGTTTATAAAGGTAATAACAAAATTACCGAACTTGGAGAATCAATCTCAAATGTCCTTATTACGAGACAAAACAAGGAATACATACCGGAAAAAATAAAGATCGCAATGGTCCTGACTTCGTACAGGCATTTCAAAAACCTCCCTCTTCCATTGGGATCTTTGGGTCCGGTAGTTTCACAAAACACAACAGGTTTGTGATGACATATTAGGGATGCTAAGGTGACCATCTCAGTACATCAACCAGCCAAACACTAATCAAAGCAAGAACTAACCATTTCGTCTAACATGGTTTTTAATTTTTCTACCAGTGGCTGATAACGAAGAAAGAATTTTTAGAGATCATATGAGACGTATTTACTTATAACCTTGTTCTAATAGTCGGTTACGGAGAAAGCGGTGTCGGATAAAAAGATCTGAAAATGTGTACAAGCCCTGGCATATCGGGTTGGCGAGGAGAGGAGCACAGTTTGTGCCCATTGGAACGCCGGCTTGTTGTTGAAAAATCTCTCCTTCAAATGTGACAAATATGTTGTCAATAGGGAAATTAAGCATATTGCTAACTTGTTCCAAAATGTAACAAATCTTAACTTTATAAGATGTTTTGGACAAAAATGTAGGATTATAGCCTAAAACAGAGAAACAACTTGAGATTGGGGAAAATTATTCCCAGTTATGAAAATAGTTTCGCTAATAAAAAGAAGACGTGGTTGTAGGACATGCACCTATAACAAGTGACCTCGTAAACCGAGATACAGAAATTTTCCACCATCCATGTTCGAAGAATTCAAAACGCCATCTTCATCATCTACTCAGATGTAGTAATATCAGTCAAACACACAGTCAATGGTTTTCCGACGTGGAACATATAAAGAAGAAGGATGGATCATATAGAATTTGTGCGGATTATTGTCAACTCAACAACAAGACAAATATAGATGTTCATAGTTTAAAAAGATAGAGGACATACTCAATTGACTTCCTTGGAACAAGTACATGTATTTCAGTCGCATCGACATGTCAGGATATCATCAGATTGAGATTTATGGACCCACATGGACAAATATGCATTTACCTTATGTCCTATGGATGCCCTTTCAACTCTAATGCACACCTCTAGGAGATCCGCATCTGGAGGTATACCGTATATTCATTGGTGACATTAAACAATTTGAATGTTCTTACGAGTAACATGTTTTAAACATGTGATAAGTTTCGCAGAATTAGAGAAGCATGCCTCAGGTTATCATGTGTTACTTCTTCAAGAACAAAGTCAAGTGCGTTAGACATGCCTTATTGGAACAAGGAGTAAGAAAAATATGAGAATTTTTTGGACAGCACCGAATCGCCTAAGAATGTTAGGTGCTTTATTGATTTTATCGGTTATTATACCAAAGAATCGTAAAAAAATAGCCAGATAGCCAAGCCTCGTACATTGTTCATCGAAGCCCCAACGCAAAAGAAGCAAAATAAGAAGAAACAGAAAGATAATTGCAATGAGAATGGAAGAATAATTCATAAGATGCGTTTTCAAAACTTTAAAGACAACATGTCCAATGCACCTATATTCGGATACTCTTACAGTCAGCCATTTGAGCTTAAAAATGGGGGAAGTGTCGTTTCGGTGCTTTATACGTATTAACGTGAAACAGAGGGACAATGAAAAGAATTGATGAAAGCAGAAAAACACTAGCCAGGTCGTAAGATGGAATTTTCAGCATTCAAGTGGACCAAAACAGAACAACAGACAAGTTCATGATAACCTACGGCCAACAACTTTCTCATTTATGTGCTGACGTTACAGACAAGGGAAGTCCAATGCCGATGATGACGATCTAACCAGAATGACTGTCACCACAAATCAGTCAGAGTTTGTTTAATCTTTTACCACATACCCAAATGATTTCAGACTTGTGGACGACTGGATATGCATACAAACGTTTCCACAGAGATCAATTTGGCAACAGGACATGTCAACGATTACGAGTTTTAGCCTTGGACTAGCCTCCTTGAGTTTGGACAGAAGTCAAAGTTAGGAATGTTCCAAGCAGTCCGATTCAGGGACAGTTTGACCATCTAAACTTGATTGATGTTGAAATGTATTGTAAGATCAAATGTGTAACCACCAGGAACTAGATAATACCTCCAACAGCTGATTTAAAGACTACTTTATGCAATTTACGATGAAATATGTTACTGGACAGAGACAGAACCACCAGGGTTGTTCGTGATACATTCTACAGACCTTGTATGAGTAAAGACATAAAGTGTGTATTAAGAAATGTGATAATACTTGAAGAGGAAGATAAAAGGCTAATCGTCAACATCACTGCCATACAATGAAGCCTGCTAGCGGTTGTCCATTGTAGTTTTTCTGAATTGCCTCTTGATTGTGGGGTGTGTTGCGTACACTTATTCCACATCTCAGTATTTTCCATTAGAAATTTTAGTTTTGCTTATTTGTCCTTAACTTTGTTTCTATTCTAAAAAGATTAACATGCCATTTGACCAATACAATAAAGATCTTAGATCAATGGGTTTTTTTGTAGAGCTATTTGATTTGAATATTGCAGCAAGTTTCAGCTTTTCTCTTTCTGCAATATTATAAAAAGATACGTCGCCATTACCGTCATCTTTCGACCTCGACTGGATTAAAACTGTAGAGCTGAACACTTAAGTAAGCAATAGTCTTTCTCTATATGCAAATCATTTTCTTCTGTTTAGCAAGAACATAATTTAAAAAACTTATAAGAGGTCATTTAAATTTTAGCCGAATGAAAAGTTTAACAACTCCTGCAGCTGAAGTAAATGTAACGATTAGACATAAAAAGGCGATGCTGCTTTGCTTCTTTACCTAAACATTAAAACAATCATCAGAGTTTCTCTATCTGTGATTGGAATTTCGTTCTTTAAGAATGGTCAATCCTGATTTTTTTTTTAATAAAAGATTTTATAATGTGTGATGGAAATTGTACATAATTGTCCATTTAATCAAATGACAAAAATAAATCTAAAGGTCCGTGTGCTAATTTTCCATTATATATGACGTCAAAATTTTAAGGGAAATCTTAATCCTTTAGGTTTTTCATAACATTGTTAGGTTTTTGGCCTTAAAAACCATGAAGTTGTATCAAGATATTGTATAAATTCCATACAGTTGGTTTAAGGGTCTATATAATTAGAAAAAATTTGAAAAGTAGGGGTCAGTCATCAAAATAATTCTCAGTCTTTGAAGGCATAGTCTAGAGGACTTCCAAAATCAGACTGAAGTTTTGAAACATGAAGTGTGACCATCTTTAAAAAAAAACAAGTACCAAAGCGGGTATATGTTAATCGTTTTTTTTTTATTATAACGCATTTCTCTTCTAATCTTCCATCAGCAGCATTTGAATCAAAACTTTTTAAAGAAAAGGATTTGTTTGTTTGTTTGTTCTTTGTTTTACGTCCAGTCATAATCAGAACAAGAACTGATTGAAACAAGAAAACGAATATGTTGACCTACCAGGAACACAACACCCATATCGCAGACCCATGTATGCCATGTTCGACCACAAACCAAAAGAAAAACGAGCCTACCCACAACACAGGCAAATGTTCCCTCAACGCATAATAGGCCAATGCAAATAAAGAGTGACGAAACCCTCTCCCAAACATTTCGCACAATTTGAAATCCTTACCTATGGTGACTGACAATGAAGAACCCTTACCTGAAATGAGGTAATACTAGTTTGAACACTTGGTTGGGATGTAGCCAACCCTTTCCCAGTTTTACATGATGCAATCCTCATTTTTATAAAATACAAAGCTGAATTCTGCTTGAGTTACCACACAATAGGAGGCAAAATGTTGGTGGGGAGGGAATAAAAGGAACAGTCATTAAGAAAAAAAAAGGAAATGCCATGATATATGAACCTGATCATTGGTACATTAATCGAATTCTCATTACCTTTTCATTGGCGCCTGGACTTTAAACAAATCAATTACCAGTAGTTAGATTCCTGCTTCGAATTCAAAACTAATAGTAAAATAAGAATAACACTTTTTTCCAAAAGGGTTGGTATGTCATTTTGTTTACTATATTTGATTTAAAAGGCACCTACATATATGTCTTTATGTGTTAACCTGATGGTAGCCAAGATGTACGAAAATATCATATGCATAGTTGCAAGGTGGTTCCATATAGACCTGAATCTGGTGTTTATTTTTTTCCATCTTCTTTTCCTAGTTATGTGTCTTTTTCATAATGCTTTACAAATAACATTTATATGGTTGCTTCATTTCTTGTCTGAATTGTCTCTGGATGTCTCTGTATAAACGAGATGGATGCCTTTAAAACAGAAACTAAGGTGCACTCACATTTTAGTATACAAGTATTCAAAGGATTGAAAAATATTTTTTTTAACTGCATGATGTTAATATTGATAAAAGTCCAAATGTGGGTGTAAACTCTAAAAGTTTCGGTTACAACATTAGTGCCAGTTTAACAAACTGGTCGTAAATAAAATTCTTAATAGGAGAATAGGAAAATTAGAAGGTAAATACCACGAATAAACTCAGATTTATGTTTTTAAAAACGTTGTAACGCTTCCTGGACACAAGAGTTACCTGTCATACCAAGGTTCTATTTTACGGTTGTCGTAAAAGTCATTAGTTTGTGAATTACGACATGTGCAGCTACCACAGGACACCAGAAATATAAACCAAAATTATAGTCATTTAAAAGAACAATAAACCAAACTAAATACAAATTAAGGATTTATATTTCACGTTAAAGAACTATTATCCGTTTATTTTGACACATAATTAATTCCGTACATTTATTTAATGTTTCACCTACTGGGTATCAGTTTCATATTTTGATACTTTAACACAACCTAATCTTAATGCGTTCACTGCAGGTCTGTGATCGAATGAAGCATGTACAATGTGTGAAACAAAGAGACATGGACCACACAAATATATCAATTTGGTTGTAAACTAGATAATAGTCAAAAGAAAAGAAGACTAGACAGGAATAGCAAATAAACGAGCACTTAAAAGCATACGGTACACAAATGTCAAAAATCTCAAACAAAGTTTGCGTTAGTGAAACACTGGGTTTCTTTCCTTGTACTGCACGTGGTCGAATAAAGGTAATAACAAAACTACCAAACTTGAATGATCAATCTCATAGTCCAGAGAAAATGACAAACACGAATCAGTCATACCGGAGAATTGGTGGATCGCAATGGTCCTGACTTGGTACAGGCATTTCAAACGAAATGGTGGGTTAAACCAGGTTTAAATTCTCGTTGCTGAATTTGATTTCCCTGTCAGACTATTTTTTTATTTAAGAGTAGTTTTCATTAGCACTTATGGTTTTCTATCTTTCAATATTGGGATTCAAATGCTGATGATTAGAGGTTTACTCCTTGAAATATGCATATACAACATATCCATAACTGTTTTTATACCCTCTTTCGCTGTATTAATATTACAACTGGTTAAAACAAGTCACCAGGACAATAACAGCTTCAGAACAACAATCTTCAAGCTGTGACTAGAAACAAATATTTGAGATGGCTGATATTGCACGTACGAGGACTAAAAATGAAACAAAAATGTTGTATAATATTTATTTGAGAAAAAATACAACTTGTTTTTGTTTTAGATCAAGTCATATTAATTATAGACATGCTGCATATGAAACTCATTTGTTTGCCACTTTTATTGATTCAATTGAAATTATTTATTATCTCATTTCTTAATTAGTGTTATCAGTATATGCAAAAAAAAAAAAACGATGCATCTTTGTATAAAGCCAGTTTTTATGATTCGATTTGAACAGGGTTGTCTTGTAAAAAGTGTGGGTATCACATTTCTACAAACCAATGTTCAAATTCAAAGGCTCAAAGTTAGTGTCGTCCAAGTGAATTGTTAAACAAGGTCCTATAAAATGTTGACAACTTAACACATGTCGACACCTGCTTAAAGCAAAAATAAAGATCATCCCTAGGATGTCCCGAAAGACATGACCAATTACTGATTCCGATATAATTACTAGGTATTTAACTGTCAGTCAAAGGCTATAGAAATACCCCGAATGTTTTTGTTCCTTAATTGGTGTTATCATTATCAGGTTCTATGAAGATTGGAACATTAAATGCATGGTTTATGACCATGCCAGATTGTTAGAATGACAGGTAATTAGTTGAAATAACATTAGCCTTTTGTGAATGAATTTAACCTAATCATGGCTAATTGAAGCAATTAATTTGTTTTTAAGAACCTTAATTTTGTCATTGACGCCCTGTTATTAACCAGGCTATAATTCACTTCTTTAAAATCTTGTTTTTGTAGTGATATATGGGCAAGGATAAAGCTATTGAATTTTTAAGTTATTTTTGAATCAAAATAAGTCATTATTAACTATAAACATATCAATTACAATTAATTAAAGGGTAATGAGATCCAACGGGTACCTGGAGTTTATAAAATTAGCTTCATAAAATGTTTTATTTACTTCAAGTTTTTTAGCCTTAGTTCATTAAAGAGATGAAAGTCTCTAGTCACACTCCAATATTTGCAATTATATAATTGGACATCACGTCTCATACATTGCCCCTCCCCAATCAAAGAAAAAAGGAAATATTTCAAATACGGATCTTTGATTTATAAATACAAGTTGAGCTTAAATAAATCAATGTTTATGCTTAATGGCAATTGAATTTAGAATATTAACACATTTAGTTTATTAGTAATTAAAATATAGGTACATTCAAATCTTTGAAAGGTGACCCACAATATTTATACAAAATACCTTGTAAGTAGTTTTCGTGGATTTGTCTCATCAAAATATGAGAGTCTACGGGTTACTTTTTTATAGCAATAATCATATCAAGCACCAATTTTAACACGACGAGCAGACCTCGAGATGATATAATACGTTAACGTGTTGTTATATTTTTTCAATTAAGAAATGACTGTAATATTTTTTTTCTTTCATTGGGGTATGATTTTTTTTAATTGCAGTTTAGTTGCTCTGTAGATTCAAGATTCAAGATTTTATTGATACACTCAGACACAATTAAGGTAACATGAGGTAAATATATAATACATAGGTACATAATGACAGGATGAATAAGTTGACATGGTACAGTAATCACACTAAATATTTGCTAAGTTGGTTTACAAAAGTTGCAACATTTGATAAAACTTTTACATTACAAAATGATAACATACCTTTCATTTTATTTGAATTAGGATTCGTATGAAAATACCTTGGTATATATTTTTGTCTTAGCTGTTTAACCAATTCGTTTTCGCATTTAAAAAGATAGTGATATTCGTCGCCAATACCGCCTCCACACAAATGACACAATCTCTCTTCTCGTGGAATTTTGTTCCATCTTCCCGTTTCAATTGGAAATTTGATATTGCATGTTCTAAGTTTTGTTATGTATTTTCGCTTTGATTCGGGTAGTCTTAATAGGTAATTCTCAATACCGAATTCCGTCTTAAAAATACCATAAAATTCTCCTCTAGATGAATTTAATATACTCGAAAACCACTTCTGAATAAACTGATCCCTGAAGCGGTTAAATATAACAGGCTTCAGGGTACCAAAATTCAATGAGAATTTGGTTTGCGAATATATAGCCCATACCCAACTGTCAAACAAAGATTTGATATGGGAGATCCATCTAAAGTTGAAGTTCTCTTCGATGTGTAATTTCAACATTAGCTTATACAGGGTGCTGCTAAGTTTTGTTTCATTCTTTAAAAGTCTACACCAGAAAGAAATCATTCTCATGTTTACTCGAATACTTAAAGGATGGCGTCCAAGTTCTCCATAGACCATGAAGTTTGGGGTTGATGGTCTGAGGTTAAGTATCCTTTTGCAAAACTGCAGGTGTAATCTTTCTAATATCTCAAGATTCTCATAACCCCAGACCTCGGACCCATAGAGTAAGATTGGCTCAACCAATGTGTCAAACAGTTTAAGTTGAACATCTACAGGTATACAATGGTTTCTAATTTTTTTGAATACAGAGAATAACGACTTTTGCGATTGTTCAACTAGTTTTTTTCTTGCGTCACAAAAATTGCCATTACATTTGAAAACAATACCAAGGTATGTCAGCGAATCAACAATATCTAAATCTATACCATTAAGTTTGAACACAGGGTGATGTCTAGATTTTCTTTTACTAAATACAATAACTTTAGTTTTAGTAACATTGACTGATAGCTTCCATTGGTTACAATAGTCTTGGAAGGTATCAAGTGCTTTCTGCATGCCTTCTGCAGTTTCAGAAAATATAACTGTATATCATCAGCATATAGTAATACAAAAATTTTAATGAACTGATGGAGAGTATCCTCGATTTTGTCTTTTAAGGTTGTCAAAGGTAAAACATCAAGATCTTCAAAGTATTTCTCCAAGTCATTTAGAAAAATTGAAAATAAAAAGGGTGACAAGTTTTCACCTTGTCGTACACCATTCATACATAAGAAAAATTCAGATATTTCATTGTTATATGACACACAAGATTTAATATTGTCGTACATATTATAGATTATCCGGAAGCACTTTCCCTTGATACCATAATTCTGAAGCTTTTTCCAAAGACCAGCCCGCCAAACTGTGTCAAACGCCTTGCGGAAATCAATAAATGTACAGTACAATTTTTTACCGTAGGAAAAGTATAGTGAAATCAAGGCATGCATAATAAATATGTTATCAGTAGTTGAGTAGCCCTTCCTGGAGCCGGATTGACATTTGGAAATAATATCAAACTCGCTAGATAAAAAGGTTAATCTACTATTGATAATCGAGGTAAATAATTTACCTAAACAGCTTATAAGCGTTATAGCTCTATAGTTGTCTGGATCTTTCGAATCGCCTTTATTTTTATAGATAGGTCTAATAATTCCGTTTAACCATGTGTCCGGCACAATACCAGAATCAAAAACAAGATTAAACAACTTGCAGAAAATTGATATGAGTTCAGGCGAAGAGTATTTGAAATATTCGTTGACAAATTCGTCAATACCCGCCGCTTTTCCATTTTTTAACCCTTTGATTGCATTTGTCACTTCATCTTCGGTTATCTCCCCATTTATGATAGCATCATACAATTCGTTGTCGCATATGTTATCAAGGAAAGTGTCAGAATAATCTACATCATCAGTATCATCGTCACGTTCATTTAACTTTTTGAAATATTCATAAAATGTATCAATATCAATTTTTGCATCTTCCTTACTAAAAGAATTCATATCATTTAAAATCTTCCACATTGCCTTTGGATCAGATTTTGATGCATGTCTAAGCTTATCTGCATTTTGTTCTTGAAAAAGTTTGAAACTCTTGTTCATTTCATTTCTGAATTCTTTTGCTTTCAAGTTTAATTCATTTTTGACAACATTTGACTTGTCATGTTAATATTTATTCCTCACCCTATTTAATTCTTTGCGCTTCTCATTGCAAGTTTTATTAAACCATGGTTTTGAGTTTTGACCATTTAATCTTTTTTTAGAAGTATGTGTCCCAAATGTCAGTTTTGCAGTTTCAACAAATATATTTTGCAGATCAGAGAACAAATCATTTATGCTTTCTTGAGAGATTGTTTGTTCAGAAAATGAGTTGACCTTTTCATTTAATTTATTTATACAATCATTATCGTCTGAGTTAATATTGTTTACAAACTCTTGACTCTTAACTTGACTCCATTTAACATATTTCTCTCCTTCGCTAACAGTAGCACGATTATCATGCTTGTCATTTCTAGACGAGATACTAAAGTGTATTCTATTGTGTATGTCAGAGAACATGGGATTAAAGTCACAGATTTCAAACTCAGTTACATATTGGAATAACAATGGAGACATAATCAAATAATCAACAGTGCTAATGTTTTTACAAGTAGTGTTACCAATGCATCTATCAGAATGTAGTCTACCGTTAACTATAAATAAAGAACACCTTTTACAAAGTTCTATTAGTTTTAACCCATATGGATTAGGTCTACCTTCATCTTTGTTAAATCTTTCAAGAGGAATATCCATGCGATTTAGAATTTGGTGAGTATACATATTCTCAGCTAATTCATCATCTACAATGTTAAGTATATCCTCGAACAAATTTTCATCAGGGGTCACGTAATCTGGAAGCTTTTGGCTTCTTGCGTTGAAGTCGCCAATTAGTGAAATATACTTTGATTTTTGAGCAAAATTTACAATATCATTTTCTAACTCAATAAAAGCGTTTTCAGATGAATATGCCGAATTTTCTGGTGGTAAATATACACATCCAAGATAAACTTTACTCTCAAGTTTAAGATTTAATTCTACCCATTGAACAAAGTCGGATTCAGAATCAATAAACTTTATCAAATGCAAAAGACTCTTTTTGTATATTATAATGATACCTCCAGATTTACGTTTGCACCCTTTCCGATTTTCACAATGAAAAATATAGTTATTTGGTAATTTTAAATTATCTAATTCATCTAACTTGGTTTCAACAAAAATTAAAACATCATATTTCAAAATAAGATCTGAAAAATCTGGATTCAGCAGTTTTGATTTCAATCCACACACATTAAGATAAGTAACATTAAGTTTATTTTCATTATTACTAGAGTCACATGAGTTTAAATGTCCAGTATTTGGATTGTTTGCAAATATCCCGGTATTATTGTTTGCGTCTGAGTGACTGTCCTATTTTCTCGTGTTGACTTGAGGTCCCTGAGGGGGTATTCTCTCATACGGTCTACCGTTCACCAAAATTTTGTCATACACCATTTTTGCATTTTCACCTTGCCTTTTAAGTTGTCTAAGTTCAGGTAACAAGGCTCTACGTCTATTTGCAATTTCAGTCGGGTGTTGCTGATTGACCGTGTAATTTCTTTTATCCTTTAGGGCCCTTGGTACAACTCTCAAAACCCGTTCATGGTCACTGTACTTAGTAAATCGGGCTATGATATTTCTTGGTTTATCATCATCTCGTTGGCCTAATCTGTGGACAATTTGAAATTGGATGCCTTCTACATTTTCAATATGAAGTTCCCTTTCTAGAAATTGACGCAAAACAACTTCAGTATTCTCATCCTCACTTGTCTGCCTTATACCACCAAATATCAAGTTATACTTCATGGAGTGACTTTGAAGTTTTAAAAAGTTTTCTCTCAAGTTGTTGTTTTCAGCCTCTAGGTTGTGATTTTGGTGTTCAAGCGCTCTCACTCTATCCTCTATATTATGATGATGTTTTTCCTGTCTATTGATAACACTTTCTTGGTTTTGTTGTACAGTTTTTATGTTTTCAATTTCTCCTTTCATGTTCATAATATTTTCCTCAAAGATCTCAAACTTTCTAGAGATTGTGTCAAGGATATCTAGTTTTTGAAGCTTGTCAAAAAGGATGTTTTCTAGATGCTGCATCTTTTGGGTCATTATGTGTATGTCTTTCATAATGTTTAATGATTGCATATTATCTGCATGAGCTGGTACATATGTTGAGCTTGGTGGTACAGAGAAAGTTTTGTTGGATGTCACTTGATGATGCTGGTGTTCAATCCCAGTGTTCATACCATTTAAAGGAGGGGGAGGCACTGGTTGTTGACTGTAACCATACTGAGGTGGTTGAACAATGTTTTGATTAGGTATAGGAGTACTATGTTGAATGTTTTGTTGCATTGGTGTGGTTTGGAAAACAAGCTGTTGTGGATGTACAGGAGATCCAGTTATGTTCAGATTGGTCCCATTGTACAAGGGCTATAACATTTGATGTTTCATTTTGTTGTTTATGTTGAGTGGGCGCCGCCATATTTGATTTTAAAGGTGGGGTGTCTCCTGAGTGGCTCAAATCGTTTTTCTTTCGCTTTTGGTTAAGTGTTTTAGACATTAGATCGCCTAGTTAGAAGCAACATATACTAAAGAGTTCAATATCCCTTCAAATGTTCATGTATATCTACAATTAACACAAATATCCGTTGTTTCGATGGAGCGATTACTCAGTGTCAACCTACTCATCCGCCATTTTTTCCTCTTGTATGTTAGATGTGCAAACAATGACCACCGTTGCAAAAATTCAACAGTAGGGTTAGCATATAGCTTAAATAATAAAAGGTAAAGATAATCTGAAACAAACAACAGTAGGGTTAGCATATAACATGTCTACTAGCTAGATAATCAAAGCTTAGAAAAATCTGAAGCAACCTTCTTTAATTCATAACTATCCAAAGCTCTGGAAAAACTCTATTGAGTGGAACTTTTCCATCCAAACTGCATCCCTAAAAGTGAGACATTTTTTTGGAATGGCCATAATATTCAGCAATTAAAGCTTTGCAACTTCATGATTTATTTTGCGTTTTCTTTGAGCTTCACTGTTAACTTATGTTTGTTAATACATTGTATATTTAGTAAATTTTTATGTCAGATACAAATGATGGTTTTCATTCTCAATATCTGTTCATTTTGAAATTTTCTTATTTATTTTGATCACATAAATTATCCCTTCTCTTTAGAAAAATCAGGGTTCCAGCGTGAACACCATATGATTCTCAGACTTGCTGTATGAAACTTAACACTTAGTTTGGATCCATTCTGCTTCTTAATGATTTTCTTTGCATATTTCAGGTTTACTATCGATCCTAGGTAGCAGAGTAGGTTAGATTTGATTCAGTGGTACTGCCAACCACATGTTTTTTAAACATAATTTCTAAAATTCAATGGATCGGCACAAATAACATTTTTCAACAACAAATCGGCATTCCAATGGGCACAAACTGTGCTCCTCTCCTCGCCGATTTGTTTTTATACTCTTACGAGACTGAATTTCTTCAGGGACTCGTAAAGAACAAGAAGATGGAAGAGGCACGGTCATTTAATCTTACATTCAGATATATTGATGATGTCCTTTCTGTCAATAACACTTCATTTGGTAGTTGGATTCCTTCAATATATCCTCCGGAATGGGAGATAAAAGAGACCACCGAATCTAATTGCTTCACGTCTTTCTTGGATTTGCACCTCGAATTTGACCCAGGTGGTCATCTCAGTACAAAAATTTACGATAAACGAGACGATTTTAATTTTCAAATTATTGATTTTCCTAATCTACAGAGCAATATACCTACTTCTCCTGCATACGGTGTTTATATTTCTCAACTTATTCGATATGCCAGAGCTTGCACACATTTCACAGATTTTTTGATCAGACACCGGTTTCTTCGTGACCGACTTTTGAAGCAGGGCTATAGGAAAATACGTCTCATACGATCACTAAAAAAATGCTTTCTTCGTTATCAGCCACTAGTAGAAAAGTTCAAAATTGAGTTAAAAGATATGATAGTTAATTGTTTTAATTAGTGTTTGACTGGTCTGCTGTACTGAGATGATCACCTCAATATCCCTATTGTGTCTCACAACTATGTTGTGTTCTATGGTCATTACCGGATCCTAAGATCGCAATGGAAGAGGGAGGTTTGGCGCCATAAAACCTGGTTTAACCCACCATTTCGTTTGAAATGCCTGTACCAAGTCAGGACCATTGCGATCCACCAGTTCTCCGGTATGACTGATTCGTTTTTGTCATTTTCTCTGGACTATGAGATTGATCATTCAAGTTCAGTAGTTTTGTTATTACCTTTATTTACATAAAAAAATTAAAATTCAAACAGTTTTTTTTTAATGGAAACCTATGGCACCTAAGATAATGATAAAACATCAGGGAAAAAATCCCAAATGTCCTTTAAATAATGATGTCTGATTGAAAAAAAGAATAGTCAGGATATTGGGAGATTTGTTTTCTTGTCCCAAAAAGCAAGATCGTTCTTGTTTCTTGTACTAAAAGAACTCTCTATATATGCGGGACATATGAAGGAGACTGCAACTTCAAATGCATGCACATTACTATGTTAAGGGACCGACCACTTAACTTGAAGTTGGGTCTTGTTATTTTCTTTTAATTCTGAAGCTGCATGGTGATGACTAAAATATTCCGATATAATGAAAAAAATGTTTTGTCATGACACAATGAAAAAATAAGGTTTTTTTTCGAATCTTTTTCTAATCAGATAAAAAACAAGCCCCACTTTCAAATTAATCGTCGGTCCATAAGAAACCAGGAACAATGTTCAACTAACTGATTCATCTAAATAGGTAAACAGAAAAGGGAAAAAATCACAAAACTGCTTTTACACAAACTTGAAAAATGCGCTAATAACAGCAATAATGCTGTATATTTCCATCCATGAAACAAATGAAAATAACAGCTAAAAGTCAGCAAAACAAATACGTTAAAGAACCCAAAAGAGGTCTGTCTCGATAAGAGTAAGACCCGTAGCTTATCCCACAGGAGGCAACATTGCCCAATCCTACCAATCACTCTTTTTTCCACTCAACACTTTTAATCTAAACTGGCCTCGTGTCCGTTTTCTCCATTTCATTTAGGCTAGTTTTATCACTCCAGTCATATTGATCTCCATGATATAGCCGAAATCATGATGTTGGGAGGTAAAACAATAATTAACTAACTGTAATGTACTAGAAGCATGTACATAGACAATTGCAAGAGAAATGTTTCAGTCGAGCTGTCGATCTACTATGGGACCCAAAGAACACCTAAAAGCAATTGCCGTAAAGAGCTTACTTTTAGCCTAAATAATATTGATGTAATATTTGGAGAGACAAAATCAACGAAGAAACATCGAAAGAAATTGTATGCCTGTACATGTATTTTCTTCCTTGAACGCATGAAATAGAATCAAGTAGGTAAGAATATATTTATCTATAAAAATTATATCTAACTTGTTTTTTTTTTTTTGCATCTGGCTTTCATTCCATTGTATAACATTTGTCATGCTTTCAACATTGTCTAAGATATTGACTTCAAACCCATTAGGTTTGTAAAAAATGTATTTCAGTTGACAAATATAAAGATTAATTAACTTCTCGCATGTTAAGGGTAAGAATTAAACACGTAACAATGGACAGAATTGCTCCAATATTTGACACAAAAGAGTATATTTCAATTTATTTCCCGACAGCCAGTCCCATCGTTTTCATCATTAGTTGTAAACAGTCAATTACTTAATACTTAACAATCCACGAATGTTTTAGATATGTTTTCATTTAAAGTGAATGTTTTCACTTATATAAGAATGGGTAGGCAATTCTGTTGTTAAATGAAGATTTACAATGACGAAACGTGGAAATTATTTCTAGTAAGACACTAGTAGTTATAAAAATTGATTTTATCAAACCAAATCATTTAATGATTATTTTTAATACTTTTATTTATGATACATTCCTGAACTTGCATTGATTTAAAAAAAAAATGTATAATATTTACTTTGATCTAATATAAACAAAATTGATTTCATCGGCAAAACTGTTTTCGAACTAAATATATTATGCGATAAAATACATGTATTAGGTAATAGGTGATTAAATTTGGAACACGCAAGCAAAACAAGTCTATAATATCAGACCCAGTCAGTTGTTGTTTTACATTCAAGCAACTAAAATATGGCCATATCAAAGATATGTAGATACAAAACTCCACCACTTGTATTACGCATCAGGGTACTGTGATCTTTTCAGAGCGACCATTTGATTTTTATGGGGGCTATGGTGAAACTTAAAAAGACAGGATTCCAAAAATCAAGAACTAAAAAGGCAGGACAGTGCTTTGATTTGAAAAAAAAGGAAGGATTGTGCTTTTGGCTGAACAATTTATAGTTAGTTTATAAATCAAGGCTCCAGCTATTTTGAAAAATTAAAAGGCAGAACGAAGAAAATATCACTACCCCTATAAAAATAAAAAAGTTGCTTATTTTAAATAGCGCTTATTATGACCAATATAAATTGAAACCAGAATAGTGTCGCAAGCAGTCCTTTCAGTAGGCGAAAAAGTTGGTACACAATGTCCCACGCACGTACCTTGTAAATATTGAAATATATTATACTCAATCGTATTTGACACCTTTTTGTTATCAAATAAAAACCAGATAAATTTGATATATAAAGTGTAGTCATTGTCAGTTATACAATGAACTTTTAAAAATACCGCCTTTTCATTTACGATACAAGAAAGACAATTCAAGTCTTAATTTTGATATAACATTAATTCAAAATATTAAACAAGATCTATTAATTAATGTTATACCAAAACTGGCTACAATAATGATCTTTAGCACCAAATTACATCATTTTTGTGTGCAAGATACACTATATTGACTGCTTGACAATTGAATTGGGGGGTTGGTTGTACCAGCAATAGCATCAAATACACAGCTACAACACTGCATGTCTAAGAAGGAAATTGTTGATAATCACAAATCTGTCATTTCCTCCTTCGAGCTCTCTGTTGGTGCTGACAATGATGACATTCCATCTCTGTATTGTATTCCTAAATCAAATAAAAATCCATACAAACAGCATTTCATTGCAGGGTCATCAAAATGTACCACTAAACCTCTTTCAGTTCTGCTGACTTCAATAATCCGGTCTCCAGAAATATTACTTGTCATATTGTTGTTATTCTAGAAATGATGTCGATCAAAATGTGGATCCTGAAGAATTCGAAAGAACTATAGGAGATTCTTAACTCAAAATCAGTTTCATCTTGAAACAGCATAAAGACTATCGATTTCTCCACTCTTTACACCTCTATTCCGCACGAACTACTCAAATCAAGATTGACACAGCTGATTAAACGCAGCTTTTTCAAAAATAATGGAAAACGCAGGTACACATATTTGGAAGTCGATTACAGTAAGACTTATTTTGTCATCAATGAACATATATACAGAAGACCAAATAGTCGACATGCTAAATTTTCTTATCGACAGCATATTTGTTCAATTGGTGGACGAGTTCAGCAAACAATAGTGATTCCAATGGGCACTAATTGTACAACTTTGCTTGCTGATTTGTTTCTTCATTCATATGAGTAGAATTCCTACAATCTCTTCCAGACAAAAAAGAAGCTAGCTTTCTCTTTAAACCTCACGTTCCATATATGGATGAAGCCCTTTCACTGAACAATTCTCGATTTGGTGACTTTCCCATCTCATATATCCCCAGGAACTTGAGACAAAGGACATAACGGATTTTAGGAAGTCTGTTTCATATTTAGATATATATCTCGAAATTGACTCTCAATGAAGACTTTCAACAAAGCTCTTTGATAAACGTGATGACTTCAACTTTCAAATCGTTAACTTGCCCTTTTTGTGGAGCAACATTTCGCCCGCTCCTGCTTATGAAGTCTTCGTATCATCGTTAATTCGTTACTCCAGAGGCTGTGGGAAAAACATCAATTTCCTAAGCAGAGAATCACGTTTGACACACAAATTGCTAACACATTGTTATGTTGCTCCACGGTTGCTGTCTTTACTCAAGAAATTTTACGGTAGACACCGTGCACTCGTAGACAAAGTTGGGATATCTATCTCTCATATGAGTGCAGATGTTGGTTTGTCGTAGAAATTTGTTTGGTCCCCCTTTATCAGATTTGACACACTGAATTGGAAATTAGCAACACGACGGTTGTGTTATAGCAGGCAGGAAATGTTTACTCTTCCGGAGTACCTTAGTTCACTCTTGTTACGACTTGTTGAGTTTTGTTCGATTGATTTTGTGTTTTGTGTTTTTATCGTGCTGTTCTTGTTCGTGTTTACCAGTTTGTCGCCCTTTCGGACTTTTGACACTCGAATGAACATTGATGCCTCTTTGCTTCTTTCTAGACGAAAATTTATTATCGTAGGATTATAAAAAAGTCGTGAAGATGGATATAGTTTTTGCCATTCGGAATGCAAACCTGTTATTAAAAAGTGTCTTCTCCATATAAATATGCTGTCAATATACAGGGAAACAAACATATACTATTAAATACGAAAGAATATGGAATATGTGCCAGAAAACAGAAACTGCAATGATGTAACGAATCTTATCTTTACGTACAGACATCTGCAGAAGATGTTTTAAGACAATTATAAACAATTTTGCCAAAAATAAAGTTCCTAGATTTAGACAAACATGGAATTTCTATCTCTTAGATGAGTGCAGATATTTGTTGGTCATAGGATTTGTTTTGTCATCCTTTAATGTATTTGATTCGCTGAATGGCCATTAGCAGCATAGACGTGTGTGCTATGGCAAGCAGTGTACTCATCCTGAGCTTTATTTATTGCGACCTCAGTAAAAATTATTTGTCAGATTGATTAGGAAGAAAATATGAATTCAAGATTAACTTGGACAAGACTGATTTTTTTCTAACTTGACTAAAAGTTCTTAACGTGTTTAGATATTAAAATTAACACATTTGTTATATAAGGTTTTATAAAGGATGGATTGCGATGAAGCCTCTTCTCAGTCCACCATTGAAGTCAGAGATAAAATTACGTAAAGTAAAAATGCCTGAAATAAACAAACAGCAAATGTTTATATCACTGTGCTTATGCAAATGTATAAAAGAGTGATATATCTGTTTCAGAAGTATAGTCTTCTTCGGAACCAGCTCAATCCTTTTTTTCAGAAACCGTGTACCACTAAAACACACTTTTGTGAATGTTTCAAGCTTCTTCCAGAAGATATATACTGAAATTAGATTAAAACGACTTTTTATGTTGTGGTTTAAAGCTTACTAGTATTTGGAACCTTGTCGTTTTTCACATTTTTCTCAAGGTTATAGCTGATTTTCTGTTCATTATTTTTGTAATATAACACGTTTAAGAGGAATCTAAGATGTCAAACGCTGTATTGAAGTACTTCAACTTAATAACTTTCCATCTTGATTTTATGCAGAATATCATACATAATTATTATTTTTATAAGAAGTAAATGACAGCAACCGGAAAGCAACATTGTGTTTGCATCTTTGTGTCAGAAGTGACGCTCTCTCAAGGAAATCGATGTAATTTCTGCAAGCTCTGGAGTAACGATTCAAATGTGATACGTCTCTATACTCCATAAACTGGAGCGGACGGAATGTTGCTACACAAGAAGAGAAACTTGACGATAAGTAAGTTGAAGTCATCACGTTTGTCATAGAATTTTGTTGAAAGTTTCCCTTGAGAGTCTTTTTCAAATATGAAACAAACTTCCTAGAATCCGTTGTGTCCATTTTCTCAAGTTTCTCATGATACATGAAATGGAGACAATCACCAAATAGAGGATTTTTCAGTGAAAGAACATCATCATTATAACTGAAAGTGAAGTTAAAAGAGAAAACTACTCTAAGATCTTTTTTTGTCTATAAGAGATTGTAAGAATCTGCTTCATATGAATGAAGAAGCACCTCAACAAGCAAATGTGCCCAATTAGTGGCTGATACATTAGAATCTCCATAAGTTGTTGAAAAACACGTCTACAAATAGACGAAAAAGAATGTAGAATAAGTGTACGCGACACAACAAACATAAAAAAACTAGAATTTTAAAAATCACAATGGAAAACAGCCAGCATTCTTCAATATGACCAGGGGTCACCGTTTTGCATTCGTCCAAGACTACAAATACAATACATGTACATATAATTAAAAAACAATCCCTAAATTATAAAAGAAGGCCCATTCCTGGACATAGAACCCAAAACAGATACATGTAGATGACAGGGACAAACGAAAGCATTGACAAGGATTCGTGGCTTTAGACAGGCACATATAAAATATGGCGGGGTTAAACTAGTTTTCTGAGCCCAACATTTCCCCTTTGCTAATCTTGTACAAACACTCTAAAAATCAAATCGTTAAAAGTCCAATTCATCAAGAGAGAACATGAGACAAGATCACTATACAAGAACAAGGAGACGAGATGGAACTCTCGTGAGAACACTCGCAGGTACTGACAGCCAGCTAAGAAGCCTTTATCAAGCTTTGTGAAAATAAATTTTCCACCTTTAAATGGGCCAAAATAGGGTCTTATTGTAACCAATCCTTAAATTGGTCAATTAAGTTGAGGACAAAATCAATTACGTATCAGACTTTATCAAGTATAATTTTGACTATTTTTTAGAACGTTTTAGATTGACTTTTAATGCTAAATGGTCGATTACAATTAATACTTTCAAAAATTAGTTGAGTTAAATTAAGTTCAAAATATTATATATCAGACCTTTAGTAGTCCACTTACTGTACATATTTCATTTGTAGACTTGCTCATTTACACGGATACCAACCGATCCCAATCACAGCCGAATGCTGTGACGAAAAAATCCTTAGAGGAACTTCCGGATGTGATGCAGAGGAACCAAAATTGTTATCTTGAATAGAAGTGTCTATTTATTTTGACTCCGTATGTTGCTTTAAAGGAAAAAATAAAAAATCTAAGAATGTCATCATACCCTTTAATTATTCCCCTTTTACTTATTAAAATTTCGTTCTCATCTTTTACGGAATAACGACTCTAGAACTTTTGGCAGTTGATGGGGGTAAGGGCCGGCGATCTTTCTGACGGATTTTTGTCGCTGTAAATACATTTCAACCAGGGTAATTGGGGTTATTTATTGATTAAAATGTTCAAATAAGGCGGACGAACAATAGCATTTACTCTGGTATCACCCGGGTGTTGAAGAAAACTAGCAGAGACAGAAAAATGACTATGCTGTGACTTGGAGGGCCATGTTGTGATTTGGAGGAATAAGTTATGATTTGGAGGGATTAAACTAGGATGGCGAGCAAAGCTCACAAGTGGACACACATGGTGATGGTTTCTATATGTCCCGAAGAAAATGTTGCCTAATACTGATATTGATTTTATGGGCCTGTCACACTATAACGTTTTAGCCAACGTGTGCCGACGTTTTAGAATATATTTTCAACACGCTGGTGTGCGTTGCGTAAGTTTTGTACACGTTATGAACACGCTACAAACACGTTAGCGAACGTCAGCGTGCGTTGGTGATCGCCGAGTGCGTCGCAAATTTTTCAACATGCTTAAAATTTCCGACGTTCGCCAACGTGTTAGAAATAAATTATTCGAACGCTAGGCATAAGTTAGAAGGACGTTATACACACGCTGATGTACGCTATGTGGTCGTTGTGCACACGTTGAAATGCGTTTGACGAACGCTAAGCTAAATGGAAACTAACGTTTCTAGCGATAACGCAGCGCACGTCTAGCGTCAGTCTAACGACCAAGAAACATACTGAACGTGTTTAAAACGTGTACAGAGCGCACAGAGCGTCATTGTAACGAACGAGTAGCGTATCAACCCCAAAATTTTATAAGTTAGATTGAATTACAAGGGGGAAAGTCAATTTCAAAAGCTTCAAATACTAATTCAAACCTGAAAAATAAAAAATAAAATAAAAAACAATGAACAAAGCCAAAAAAATCTTGAATATAACAAAGATAACTTAAATGGTCTGGAATTGAAAGTAATTCTTGCAAATTGTAATACACCTGTCGTGTTTTCGATGATTTTTTTTGGGGGGGTAGAAAAATACTCAAATACAACGAGTAACGACAGTCTATCTTCAATACTCATTTGAAATAATGTGTATTTTAAATATTCAATAAGCACACGCGTTTTTCTCTTATTAACATCCGTCATGCTGTCTGCGACCAATTAGGATTAGTCATCTACAGACCGGTATTTCTTACATGTATATACTCATTTGAGATTTTGAGAGTTTGTTAACAAGCGCATGCATTCCTCTCTGTATATTTTTGACATATCAAAATATAAAATCTACACCATATTTTATTCTTTTTGACTAAGTGCAAAAATCATCACTTTTGGTTAAAAAAAACGGCTTTAGAATAATTATACATTCATATTACCAGAACGCTGAAAACCAATATTTTTATAACGAAACTAAATTTCTATAATTATTAATTAATCCAGCAATACATTTAAGCCAGATAATAGATCTATTTGGGCTATTACGAAATAATACTAAAGAAATTAACAGAAATCCTAGGTCTCCCCACCGAGAAAAAAAATCATAAGTTAGACGAACGCTATGAATGCGTTCTGCAGTCGTCACACATGCGCTAGGCAAACGTCAAGTACGCCGGACGAACGCTATAGATAAGCTTTGAATAAGTTTGTCGTGCGTTGCAGGTAGTTAGTCTGACGCTTTGTGGTCGTTCACCGAGATATTTTTGAAACTTTTTACAGCGACTGTCAACGTGTTCCAACGTTTTAGAAAATTATTCGAACGTTCGGCACACGTTGGCTAAAACGTTATAGTGTGACAGGGCCATTAAGGTTAGATTGACAGGGCCGGTGGTGATCTAAAATTCACAGAATCTTCTTTAAAATGCAAATAATACATGTATGTTTATTACTATATAGGAAAATGATTATGACAATATTACGTTTATGACGAAAACTTTCAATCGAACGACCCTAGACTTATCTCAAACTAACACAAACGCACCATACACATGATTTTTTAAGAAATCACAAACAATTTTTCCAGACATTTCACGTCTGTTTTGGAAAATGGTGTCCTAAGAATATACCTTTTATATATCTTAACAAATCTTTCCTCAGCTGAGTTGTGGAACTTTTTCGTGTGAAAGCAGATTCCAGTGTCATTTGCAGCACTGATAAAAATTATCCAAAAGTATTTTTAATGCAATATATTATATAAATTAAATATAAATTATCCAAAAACAGAAATCTTTTACACGTGGGATTTATTACAAATTATCAATGCAAAACCTCCAAGTTTTTAACGAAATGACAATATACGGTGTGACTGTGACCAAGTGGCCTTTGCACACGGCGTATGAGAGCAAACATTTCATTTTTATGGGGCTATGGACTTTTCCATCCTGTCCTTTAAGGTTTAAAAAAAAAAATTGCCTAGATTTTTTTTCCTCAACTTTTTAGTTTTAAATTTCATTAAAAAAATACAGTCAAAAACATAAACAGCTTGATAGGTTTCTTATGTCTTCTTTGTTTGAACTTTGGGTTTTTGTACTCAGTGATTTTAATAGGGCATTTGAAGTATATTCTTGTCTTAAAATCAAATAAAAGCTACCAAGAATACTCCCGCTTTTTTGAAAACTTTTTTATCTATTATAGTTGGGTAATTTTGGTCAATTGTTGCAATTAACACAGAAATTTGCTTTACATGAAAAAGTTCAAGTCCTCAGCTATATGAGAAATGTCGTTTAGAAACTAAATAGTATATATAGTATATTATATACAATATCTAAAGGACACCAATTCCCAAAACAGTGAAATTTCTGGATAAAACCCTTTGTGGTGCGTTTATTTTAGTTTTAGATAAGCCCAGAGGCCTCGGATAAAAAACTTTCTTTTGATCACAGGTGTAATTGTCATAAGAATATTCTCGTTAAAGTATCATGAATAAACACATTACTCATAATTTTAGGCAGATTCTGTGAATTTTTAATTCAGATCGGACCTGTAAATCGGGCCATAGAAATCGTCGCTGTTTGTGTCCGATTTCGAGCTTTGCTCGCTATCCTAGTTTAATTCCTCTAATTCATTACTTATTCCTCCAAATCACAACATGGCCCTCCAAGTCACAGCATAGTCATTTTTCTGTCTTTGCTAGTTTTTTTCAACACCCGGGTAATACCAGAGTAAATGCTATTGTTCGTCCGCCTTATATGAACATTTTTATCAACAAATAATCCCCATTACCCTGGTCAAAATGTATTTACAGAGACAGAAATCCGTCAGAATGATCGCCGGCCCTTACCCCCACCAACTGCCAAAAGTTCTAGAGTCGTTATTCCGTAAAAGATGAGGACGAGCTTTTAATAAGTAATAGGGGATTAATCAAAGGGTATGATGGCATTCTTAGATTTTATTATTTTTCCTTTAAAGCAACACACGGAGTCAAAATAAATAGACACGTCTATCCAAAATAACAATTTTGGTTCCTCTGCATCACATCCGGAAGTTCCTCTAAGGATTTTTTCGTCACAGCATTCGGCTGTGATTGGGATCGATTGGTAGCCGTGATTTAGACGGGTATGAAATACACTCTGCCAAACTCATAAGCTTATCCTTTCCGACTGAAAGTAGTGCTAGATACTTTCAATAATTTCAATAAATTGTCAAACGTTTGGTACCATTTTGAATGAAATACTAACTTCGTGGCCAATACATTTTTTATAAGCTAAATTCTTTAATTTTGTTGTAAAACTGGTTCAAGCGAACACGCACTATTTTACAGTGAATGATACTAGATGTGTAAGCAAAGTGGTTGTGCGACGCATTACATTGCATGGTTTGTAATAGAGAGCTTGGATCACAATAGGTCACCTTGGGAACACAAGGGTCATCAAAAAGAAGCCAAGAAAGTCTGTTGCAGTTATTAGTAACGGACCTGGAAATTTATGGAGTTTGACACTTTGCACGACCATCCATTTTCCACAGAGTCACGTGACAAGTTTTGATAAATTAGGAAACCACGTGAGATACGTGATGATGAATATTTTATTACCCATAAAATGCAAATTTAGAAATATTAAGTCAAATTGGTATCGCATTCATTCTTTGGCGATTTATATTTCATGTTAAATGAATATTGGGATGTTTTCATATTAATTTCAACAAGGAGACAGTTCAGCATACAGTGTAAACAAGATAATAGAGGACCCGCTGTGTAAGGTGATTAACAGGAATAAATATATCAAAATTGCCGTAGAATGGGACATTACCGTATCATATATACCTACTACAACTGGGCAATTATTTAGCTATGGTGATAGATAATTGTCAAATTGATTGGTCCTGCTGGGATGAAAATTATATTTTAACTAAACCGTAAATAAGCATTCGACTAGACCATGTGAGCGATATCCCCGGACAATTAGGGTCTTCCCATGCCGTACGAAGATTAGCATAATATTACACCGAACTTAGCAGGATTTCTTCCAAATCAACATTTTACAGAAGTGCTATGTTCAAACGATATAACCTTATAATAGACTTGTGTTATATATTGCTTGGGTGTTAATCCATTCGAACTTTTTCATTCAATAATAATCAGATAATGAGTGTCCTTTGAAAGGATTGACTTGCGGAATGGGAGGCTTTCACTGAACAGCATCAATATTGCATGCTTCGACATGATTTATAATTACATTCTTATAAATATAATAAATTCATTGTTACGCAAAATGATTTTAAACCGAGGTACGTTGTAATATGTAAAAGAATCACATCAACCAGATGTACTTTGACTATTAAGCCAAACTGAGTTTTACAGCTGCAACGTAAATCCTTTTTTACCAACCATCACCCGACAAATACATTCGGCATTTAATGAAATACGAGACACTAGTACTGTAAACACTACAGCAACTCGAGTTCAAAAATACTTTTACTTATTGTCACTTTAATTTTGAATTTGGCAATTTGAAAATTACAAATACCAAAACGCGGTTATAAATGGATTATTTGGATATGCTATATATCGATATTTCGAGGAGTAACCTCTCATCGGTAGCATTTAAATCAAAACTTTGGAAGGTCAAATCCCAAAACTGTTGAAAACGAAAAAGTACTCAAAACAAAGAAGCCAAATCCAGCACCGAGGATATCGACAATGTGCATTACAAAGAAAGAAACTTGGTGTTTTAAACAATTTTGAATTTTAAAATCGGAAATTTCAGCGACAAAAATATTAGAAATTTTATGGTAAATCGTGTCAGACGAGTTTGACGACCAGGCTTGTCATTACCCTCGGGACCTCTGGTCGACCAGCAGCGGTTATCGCCCAGTGGTTTCAAAATTACAAATACCAAAACCTAATAGTCCCAATTGCAAAACATCAGGCATGGGCGCCACAAAAAAAACCAAAAAAAAAAAAAAAAAAACCCTTAATTCTGAGAATATTCTCAACTCATCGTGACGTCATCAAATTAGAAAGTTTTGATTGGAGTTGCCATGGAAAATAAGAATATTCTCAGACTTAAATATTTCTAAACTTTTGTTGCGCCCAGGCCAGATGCCTTGGATCGTTTCTTGAAACTGTCAACTTAACGCTCTTTATTTGTTGGTCATTATATATACTTTAGTGAGTGATCGAGTTGGTGTAGGCCCGGGACTAGTATTAATCTAGCCCTCCTTTTAATGCATTTTCAATATCGCATTTTGATGAATAAAAATATTTAACCATTTGATTTTCTTAAAATTTCTCCCATGCAGCTGTATAACAATACAAGACATAAATAATTTACCATAAACAAATACAAAGTGTCGTCCTTTTTCCCTTCATACGAATACACCCATATTTTGTCTTATGATTTCATATTCATTTTATTATTCCGTTAATAGTTATCACCCTAATACATGTATAACCTACATAGTGTTGCTGAGTCGTAAACAGTAAATTCCGGGTACAAACTACTAAATCAATCCCCCTCTTTAATCAACTAAAAAACCAGTTTTTCTAAACCCTCTAGCCAGTTTACCTTGAGTAAAACCTCTTGACAAGTATATATCCTCAGAATCCTTAACATGTATCTAGTTTGTTTACAAAGTTTTCATAACACATTTAAAGCCTTATAGAGAAAAGCTATCTCCTCGTTGAAGAGCAGCTTAAAAATAGAAACGATTTACAGACAGCATTTTCAAAAAGTATAGGTCCTAGGATATCCCCTTTTAGCTAACTTAGGTCTTCTTAAAATTTTATAAATTTGGGTTGGACATGTTACAGACATGTTCTAGTTTCCAAATATATGCAGATATTACAAATTTTTTTTTGGAAAAATATTGAACCTTGAAATCACTACTTTGGGAATTCTTAGCACTATTTTCACATACGTTCCAAATCTGATTGGACGATTTAGTAGTTGGTACCCTAAAACCCCGTGCGGGTTCCGGGTTGCAAATAGGCCCACGGCAGCGCTAAGCTCTTGTCAGTAAAACGGTCCATTAAAGAGCGCCCAGAAACCTGGCATCGAGTTAAGCCTCAAGGTGGCTGGGATGTGTGCACCAAGTGATTGAATCGGGCAGCCCTCTCATAATAAATGCTTGGGTCGTCAATTAAGCTATGATGAGGAAAAACCTGACTGCAAATCATAGTGGTGCACCGTGTTAGAAAAATTACGTTAAAGAACCCTTCTGCAGGTCTCGAGTAGATTAAGACCTGTAGGCTTCCCAACGAAGGGCTAAATTGTTCGTCCTTTCTCTATAGTGTCAGTTAAATTGAATACTTGCATCCCTGACTGGCCTCATCATTTCATGTTCATTTTAATCACCCCTCTCGATAATCCCGAGTTCGCACTGCTTGGGAGAAATAACTAGTGTGTAAAACAAGAATTCTCTCGTCAACTTAGTGTATCATAAAACATTTGTGACCTAGGCGAACTATCCCTGCAGTACAGCTAACAAAGTTTGAACTAAAGCAGTTAGATCACTACATTCTTTTGTAATGCCATTTTCTTTGTTTCATGGAAATTTAATCAGAAATGTATACAATATTACATCAGACAGAGTTCTTCGTGTTTGTTCAGCAAACATTAAAATTGTCCAGACACGAGGGTAATAATTGAGTCAATTAGCACAATTAAGACTTCGTACCCAATTTTATTTATTTAAGCTTTCCTTGTTCATTTTGCAGGGATTGTTTCAGTAGCATTTGTTTTCTAATTTGGTACTCGGCATGACAGCTGAATCACGGCGACCGGAAACCATTTGAAGCCATTCCGATGTTGTAATACGAGTATTCTAAAGCTTAAAAAGGTCCTTTGTGTTCTTGGAAAATACAGACCCGTGTTAATTCGCTCGATCGATGTCAATTTGGATCTGAACAGTAACACTGCATAGACTTCCTTCATGATTCAATAAAAATGAAGACTGATTTGAGTTTTCAATTCACCAATGTACAAACACTTTGCGTTAATTATCAACCCATTTAAGCATTTTAGTCAACACTATGTGTATCAAGTTCTTTCCAATCAAATATAATATATCACCGGGAATAAAGGACAGTCGGTGATATCGTAGATTTATTTAAGCACATTAGAACCATGATTTCATAGAAATGCAGGAATTCGATACTCTTTAAAATGAAAGTTTTAATACCATTCTAGGCAACTTATTTGTAAATTTATACCACTGACTTTTGCGTTTTTCTTCCAATAGTTACAGTCGATAAGGTTAGCTATTAATGGTAAAAAGGCAATTATAGAACACGTTAAAATCTTTTTTTCTGAAATATTAGTTTTCATGGTAGATTTCAATAGAAAGCATTGTTTTCGTAAGAACAAAATATCAATCGGAAATAAATTAGAACATAATAAATGTGAATAATTAGTTATTTAAGTTACTTTGTACAGATGTAAATTGAAGATATTAAACAAATTTAATTATTTTTCTATGGAAATGTGCACGAAGTTGCCAAGATAGCAGCCGTAATTAACCAAATAAATGTAAAACTGCTTTCATTTGCTAATACAATTATTCCATTTATTTTGTGTATCAAATCTCAAATAAATGACAATTAAGCTTTTAAAGTGACGTCTAGAAAATAATCACTCAAACTTTAATTGAAACGACTTTCGATTTAGTTTCCTCGCTATCAGATCTGATATCGAATTTAAGTTTCATTTCTAACATTAATATTGATTAAGTTTATACATTTGAATTAAATAAAAAATGCAGAAAAAAAGAAATAACATAGTTGCCTAATTGAATTATGCCCCTTTGGTTGTGTTACACTCTATTATACCTCATCTATGTGGAGAATTTCTGTAGCCCATGCAATGACTTCTGTGCTGTTAAAAAGGAAGAGACTCTTTCACTACATTATCAATCAATACAAAAGACCTATCTTTAAACATGTGTTGAGCATGTACAAGCGGACAAAATACATACGTACGCTCCGTCTTAGAAGTCGAGTTATATACAAAAAACGAGCGACAATAAATGTCCATAAAAATCCTTCTTATTTTTGATTTTCCCTAAAAATGCGTACTGCAATTGTCATGAAATTGGCAATAATTAAGAGCTCACTAGCTACAAAAATGAACTGGAAATTGAAGTGTATGCTATTTTACATGCATATAGGGTCGAAATATATGAAAATATTTTTTATCATGGAATAATTTTTAAATTGTAAACATAAGAAGCTAGACACTAAACACTTTTATTTTTTAATCTAGATTTAGATATTTACCATTGCAGCTTAATGAAGTATATCAAGCGTTATTTGAACACATAATTTTATACCATGTGAATTTATTTATTACTTTGTAATTCTCTGTTTTTTAATTGTAATGATGCAGCTGTTCTTTGAGTGACCTTAATTGGAAATAAATAGTTATATCTTGTCTTATGTCTATTCTAAGCCTATTTCACTCTTTTATTTTCATTATTGACTACCCTAAGTCACACATGCATGACCTACCCACTACAAACTACCTAAACTCTGAATTGTACAGTATTTGTACTTACGTTCAGAAATGAAAAAAATCCATGTTTACAAATAATTGGTGACAAATTCTTTCGAATAACAGTAGAACTCAACCCGTATCAACCACCATTTTATTTCAAAACCATGTCTTTTCTTTTTTTTTTCGCTGAATTTATGCTTGTTTACATTTTTGGCCGATTTCATGGAGTGAAAAATCCGGGTTATAAAATGATGAATGTCGGGGCGTCCGGGGAAGGAACTATCGTAACAGTTTTCTCGGCAACAACTTAACACCACAGCCACTTAATGTTTGGTGTACAGCATCATGGTGGGGTATATTTGATTTCAGGTCTGTTGCTCACCTACTGCCTGGTTACAATAAAAAAAAAATGTAACGAAATCCGTCCATTTTTTACTTTGACAATAAGTACAATGATCGGAATCATGTCAACTGAATATAAACAATGTATTGTGGGCTATTTCTTTTATCTTGATGTCTGTAGTTCCTTTCTTTGTATGCTTTTTGGTCAATATATTCAGAAACCTATAGTTTTGACCGTTTTTAGATCTGTTGCTACTTTTTATGGTAGTGTGTTGCTCTCTTTTTTTTTATTTGCGTTTTAATTTCAATATTACTGAAACTACATGTATAGTTACTTTAGTTAAAAAGTTATTAGTAAGGCGTAACTTAAAATCATTTTTCGTCCGCCGAGAAGGCATTCATAATTTATTTTTGTTAAGCATAAGAATTAGGCTGCATGTGAGGACGAACATTTGTTGGCCAGGAAGTAACTTTCCGTTGCACCGCTTGCAATTTTCAATGAGTGATTGGTTGATGCCTGTTTTCCTTTTGTCCTGTCTGTGTTAATTCAGCATTTGAACAAAATTTCAACCGGTTATACACATAAATATAAAATGAAATGAAGTAAGCGGCCCAAATATAACTGGGAATGTGGTCTAATTTCAGACAGCATTGATATTTATAAAAGCTTTTTCAAATAACAAACGCGTTTCAACTTATCTTTCATCGTCAACACTATTATATAACAGGGAAAAAGTTTGCACCATGTTTTGCTTTTCATGTCGTTCATATTCAATCGCTTGCCAAAATGATTATCATCAGAAATCAACTTGCTTTGAGAATTATATCAATAATAGTGAATTCAGAATATAAGGTATTTTTAGATTGCTGGGCTCCTTTTTTGAAATGGAATTTTTCGCTGGAGACAGGGGCAAAAATGTTTTTAAAAAAGCATTGCCTAAGTGCGAACACAGCATTATTATGAGACCATTTGTGTATTTCGAATACATGTACATTGTACTTCATTTAATTACATACCGGTTAGGTTTAAAACACTTTTCACTGTCCCACAACATGCAACAATTTGCAGTATTCGCAAAAACAGCAAAGATGGACTTTTTTCTGCTTTCTTAAGCGGAGTTCTACGCCTCAGATGAGGATTCCCAACTGACCCAATTCCCGAAAAAAAACGTTGACCTTTTTTTATACAAACATGTGTATACCTTATGATTCCTTACTTTATTATTTTAACTGCAGAGTTGGCATGTATGGCTTGTGTATAAACCTGCAGTCTTCACATTTTATTTATCTTTTTGGATTTTCAATTTTTACCTTCAGTGTATTTGTTGATTTTTTAATCGGTATATAGACGCACGTCAGACCAACTCTAGGTTTTAGGCTAAAACATTATTCTGTTGTTAGTTAGTTTTTTTTTTTAAATCACTTGAATGCTAAGTTTTTTTGTCGCCCCATGCATGTTAGACCACTTCGCCACCAACACTTTTTTATAGAGGTAAATCTAAGTCCCTATATATTTGCAGGCAAATTCGAAATTGTTTTTTATCTAGTACACTACCCGTATTTCAAATTTGGCTTGAGCTTCCCTGATAAGTAAACGATAGCGTGCCAAAAGAAGTTTCAAACAAGAATTCTTTAAGCCACTGCCAACTCAGTGTACCCCCATGCACTACCATGACTACCTCATTACTGTCTAAGTCGGTTAACGGAAGACCTAAAATCGATACATGTGATATTTAGAACCTAATAATAATAAAGTATATACCAGTTTTCACTGAGTTGCTGCTTTAAGTAAAGTTGCTGAGAAAACTGTTACAGAAGATATGTTATGGACGGACATAGGTTAACCATGGCAGAAAATCCCCTCTTTGAAGTGGGGAAAAGCTTTTTGTTTGAGCTCTGTTGTAATTTTGTTTTGACTTTATTGGGATGGTTGGTTCTGCTTGCCAATTATACCATAATTCCGAGTTAAGCCGTCTCCGGTGCAAACACTTTTGTGATGGAGATACTTTTTGTATAGTTTAAAAATTATTGAGCCCCAAGATATTGGTGAGTTCAACTTGGTGCCTTATGTGATAATTTTTGCTTTGTTTTATTCATTTCATATTTGGTCTGTTTGGTTTTTTTTCCATAGTTCTAAAAATTTTGTTGTAATATTTTTCAAGACCAGACGAAATAAGCTAGCTATGCATACAACAATTTTTCACTTTTACCCACACCTGTTGACATCAACATCAATTTTACAAACTTTCTAAAGAAACCCAAAAGCCAACGTCTACCATTGCAATTTCTTTTGTGGTTTCAGAGAATAATTGTTTTAAGAAAACTTTACATATAAACGGACGATGAATGCGAAATGCAACAACTCACATGTTTGACCCTTGCATACTAAATTATCTTAGATGGAGCGAAACAAAGTTTTTAAAAATCGTATTATTATGATTATGATCTTTCAGCGTAACGAAATGCATTTACGTAACTTTTTAGATAATGATTGCAAAGAGTTAGTGTTTTACGCACTAGCAACAGTGTATATAAAAGAGTGAATGAAAACAACGTTAATAAAGTAGCTAACATTTATTGCTTTATCATATTTATTATACATTATTTAAATATTGCACATTTCTTTATTTATGTAGTTGTCCGATTACCCGTCTTAGAAATCACAGACTTCGCTCTGTCAATGTCTGATATATCACGCGTGAACAACTATTTCCTGATCTTGATCCTCATAGTCACTTAAATCACAATCACTCTCGTGCATCTCGTCTGAGCATGGTGACATCATGGGGTTCCCGCCTTCTCCTTCTTCTGATTTTACTCTTTTGTGTTTCGTTCTTCTGTTTTGAAACCAAACTTTCACCTAAAATGATATATACAATGGTTACGTTTTAAACCTATATTTTTGTTTCACATTTACTGGAATAAAGAACCAGAGTGTCGTCAAATTCTTAAAGTCACGCGTCGCGATACTATATATAGTTATTTATCTTTTTGATAAATTCTTGCAGCTATAAAAAAAAACTGATGTTATATACATGTACATGTTCGCACAAGAATCATAGCGTTCATAGATAAAACACATACAAAAAAAAACTGATGTTATATACATGTACATGTATCGCACAAGAATCATAGCGTTCATAGATAAAACACAAATATATTTTTGATATTATCACAAATTGCAAATTCTACTACAAGGGTCGTGAATTTATGAACACAGAGAGGGATAATAGTTGTTATTTATCTCCTTTGGAGTGTAGTCCCCAAGGACTCGTCAACTTTTCTTTATCACTTTCAAAACTCTAGAAATTATTTCTACTATCTTATTATCAGCTGTAAGATGCACTATCGGAATTTAATTGAACGTCCGTATCCGATTTGATTTTAATTGACCGTTAACAAGTCTTTGAATTCCGATATTATAAAATTGGCTTATAATAGCTTCTCAAGGATCTCATGATTATGTTAATACTCAACGGGATCGCGGAGAAGAATAAGGAGCACTTGAGAGGGAGAATCATGTAATGAAAGCGGAAAGGATTGAAGCAAACGAGATAACCATGGCTGTAACAACAGATTGAAGACTTTGGTCAATGAAATGGAGTGACTTTATAAATAATTGTTAAAGTTTAATGAAAAATAAACAGATTATAGTGAAGTCAGTTTGAGCTTGAATACATCGCCCATCTGGAGTAACTCATGTCAACTTTAAAATCTGCCACTACTTTTTGTTTTTCAATAAATCAAACGTGCTTTTTGCATATGTCCGAGAACATATTTATTTTCGCTTTTTTTTCATTAATATATTTAAGAAATAAACATGTATCTAAATCTTCTCGGAGAAACGTAATTATAGGTTTTGTTTTGTGCTATTGCCGGGGGCTGCTAAGATCAGTTTTGTGCCATTGAGCCTGGTTTAACTCACAATCTAATTTGATATGCCTGTACCAAGTCAGTTTGAAAACTAGTGCGACTTTCGATTTTCTCGTTTTTTTTTATTCTATTCTTTTTTTTTTCATCTCTTGTCGGATATATGATTGATCTTCAAAGTCCGGTAGTTTTATCAAGTAATTGCCGTTTTGTTTCTTTTGCTTTTTTTTCATATGGAAATAACACTTTTGTACCATGCACTATTCATTAATTACCTGTGTTTCTGTCAGATTGAGTTCAGCAGCTAGATCCTTTCGCTCCTGTCCTACAACATAATGGCTTTTCTCGAATGATTTTTCCAACTGTAAAAGTTGTGATGGGGAGAAAGCTGTTCTAATTCTTTTTGGCTTTCTGTATGGTTGGAAAAGGAAACTTGGTGCAGCAACTAGAAATAAAAAGAAAGAAAATGGAATTCACATTGAAACTGCCAAAGAGGAACTTTGAACAATAGTGTTTTTTTTTTTTAAAGTTTTTGAGATAAAGTTCAAGAACATGCAACCAATAAAAAAGCAATATGCCAAACCTATGCTTGGGTTCTAATTTAGGACAGACGGACGAACGGATCCGAACACTATGTGTCCCCTACTTTCAATGCCGTCGACAAATGTGTTTCTAGTAGGTACAATTTTCAAAACCTAAAATCTGAAATGACCGTTTAACACTTTAAGTTTAAGTAATTCTATAAGTACAAAGAGTTTCAAATTACGGGTTTTTTTTCTAGTACAAGTATTTCATTAAAAATTTCTTGGCAAGCTAGTATCAAGTTCTAAAGATAAGAAAGAAATCATAAACGGGATACAGAGAAGCTAAAAGCCGGTCCGACTTGGGTCAATTTTTTCCATTAAGAAGCGATAATGTCTGTACATGTCTGCCTAGCTTAATGTGGTGTCTACTTGACAGTTTTATTTCTCCTAATTAGTAGGATTGTCGCTCAGAGTTTCTGACCTTACATTACAATGTCTAATTACCTCCCTTAATCACGTGACCTTGGTCTGACTAGAATATGTAATCTCATCCGGACTTTTCCGAATTTAAAAGATTTATTTGATAAAGGTGCTAATATGATAAAATGGCAGTTTAATTTAACAGCAGTGGGGTTATACCACCTGCATTCTTGCGCAAACAAAAATAATTAATATTATATATTTAATTTTCTTAAATAGCACATGTCATTAAAAAACAAGAAAAACAATACATCAATCCAACGTTTAGAATACTTGCAGTTAGCCTTGCAGTTTTTATATCAAGGGAATTTTGAAATACAAACTAAATTTTTATGAAAACTCTTTGATTTTAGATGTTTAATGATACAAAGATTTTTATGAATTTCTATAGTTTTAAGCAACATATTGGACAGAAATTCAATTCCATGTGTACCTTCATATTATTCTATTTTATGACCATGTAAATTAATATCATTGTAAATAACTATTTCGTTTTCGAATTCTTTGTTGTGCACTTTATTTAATAAGTATTCATCTGTACCTGTTTGGTTTGTGAGAATAAAAGATTTATATAGAAAAGTTTTGAAAAAAAAAAACAAAATCTAATAAAAAGCAGATTTTTAATAATTGTTAAAAGTACATCAGAATTATCTATTTGAAATAAAGACAGCACTCAGAAACATAATGTATCATTTTTGTATTCTACTTTTTGATCATTTTTCATCAGTTTTAGAAATTTTTGCAAATTCAACAGTTTCCATTGTACCTAAATTGATCCTTTCATTTTTAATCAAATTACAATAATTGATTTTTTGCTACTAATTGACGGTCCGAGGACACGATGATGATGCTGAACAAACACATTAAGACTGTTTAAATTTCATGATCGCAAATTACTATTCAAAATTCTACAAAACCCATTGTTCATTAACATCAAAAATATTGAAAACGAGATTGTTACGGATCAAAATGAGTATTGATCTATTCTTTTATATATTTAAATCTTTTCAATTTAAAACATTATTATATGAAAAAAATATATTCGATAATTATAGATTTTTGTCTTTATGTGGCATTTTGTTTTAAATATTCATTCTTTCTATAACGCTATTAATATTGTTAAGTTATAATTATTCTTCAGTTCCTTGTATACCACGCAAATGTGCTTTTGAAACAAAACAGTTTTATCAATGGTGATGCTAAATTATTCCCATTAAAACCGATTTCCTTTAAAATAATACTTCTAATTGATGTTAATATATAAAATTAAACGTTTTGTCAATATTTAAAGAGTTAAAAATAATGAATAAATAAATTTAATGTTCTTTTAACCGTTTTTATCTTCAAAAAGAACTTATTTTGTCATTTATTTATTATGTAAATAAGGTTTCGTGCGAAAACGAAATTCTCACGAACAGCTCAAGTAAAAATTAAAAAGCTCTAAAAAAAACTTAGTAAATTGGTAAGCCGTGTTTCCTTCCTTTCAGAGACAAGTTGGGTGTTCCGAAGCGACCTATTTAAATATTCAATTACGGTCCTAAATGGTCTAAATTAGTTTTTCGGGAACAAGAGAACCCTGTAAACGGCCGATTCATTGTTTTCGGTCGAAAGGTTATATTTTTTACAATGATAAAATATTTATATGTTTTTAACAATTGGTAAAACCTGTGACATTATTCGTCCTAAACCTCGATTTTTAAAAATTATTCCGACTAGACTTTTTGGTACCGAAAATTGATGCGATACGGAAAGTGTTCCGCGCAATTTTGGCGTATTACTTTGCTAAAACAAAGAGATGTGTTACATTTAATTGATTTAAATGTCCTAATGGCTGTACAATTAAAGATAAATTACTTAATTTTAAGGGGGAACTGTCCCTCCCACCCATAAAAAATAATCAGATAGGAAAAGACCTATATCTTCGTGTTGGGTATAGTAACTCGATCTGATATTCAGCAATGTAAAATATTTTTTCCCAATAGGAAGACCCTAATAAAGTTTTGTTCTACAGATAATTAAATTTAATGGGGCACAATATGAAATCTTATACACTGAAACATTGGAACACACACAATTTGTGGAGATTTTTACAGAATGATAAAACACAAGAGTGCCCCTGTGTGGTATACATAGTTCGAATTTGGACGAAGTTTCTTTTTTCTGAAACTAAATTAAAATGAAATTTAATTATTCATTCGTATATTTTTCGAAAGATTTAAAGTTTATTTAAATTTCATTTAATAATTTGTATGTTTTCGAATAGACACATGAAATAATTGCTGCATGTACTTGTAAATGTTTATCCAAATTATTCTCGAGGAAAGCAACATAGGAATAAATATTTACATGTTATCTATTACCTCTGTATTACACGTAAATCTTCATTTTATTTTAAAAATGTATTTTCTGATCATACGAATTCGAAAATAATGGCAGCAATTGTAGCTTGGTCGGTACAATAATAATAAACGCAATTTATTTTTTATTCTAAACTTAATAAATAAGAATACAAATATTCGCCCATACTCTGTTGTACATTTGAACACAATACAACAAGCAAACAAACAAAGTTTTATTTTGCAAATTAAATGCGCCCTACAATACTCATCTTGTCACAGCGTAAAAATATGAAATCGTACACTATATTTCGTCTATAAAAATATGTTTCGATATTTGCAAAAGGAATCAAAAATAACCTCGAAAGTGAGAAAGAAAGACGCCATAAGGGGTATTTATTTTGTTTCATTTATTTCAATGAATTTTCTTTAAAAAGAATTTACAAGCATACTCGTGTACAAATCATTTGCCTTTTACTTTTTTAATACACGATTTCATTGCAACTGATTTAAAGCAATTTTTGTTTTAATCTGTATAAGGAAGAGGAATAATGATTTTTCCCCTAAATTAATAAGTTTTTCTATTGTCTACGTATTTATTTGTTCCCGTTTCAAGAGCATTTTAATATGTAAAAGAATAAGCAAAATTTTTATGCACATACAAAAGGAGTTGCTTTGTTTATTCATTAATACCAAATTTCTAGTACAAATGTAAACTGGAATGGTAAAAACAATATCATTAAAATAACAGCAGTGAAAATAAATGTTCAAAAAAGTATAATAAAAATTCCATTTGTAAACGATTAATTTATCAATTTTAAAATGAAAAGATTCAAAAATGTGTATTTACTTACCGGGATACCGTGGATAATAGTAGCCCGGGTATCTGTCCCAAGGATGAATATGTCGTCCAGAATTTAGGACCAGCGGGTGAATCGGCGATGGCTGTGAAATCTGTGATGGTACTGAAAATGGATGCAAGTTTATGTTAGAAAGTGGATGTCGACACACACGGGGCGCTAAATATGTCCCTGTGGCACCCGCAGACAAAACGTCGTGTAAATGTTTTAATGACTGTGAAGCTGAATGGTAAGGATGAGATGCATCGTGACGCATAAGAGCCTCTTCAGAAGCAGACGACACATCTTTTCGCTCGTTTCTCAACATTTCATACAGTTCATGGCGCTGCTGGTGCACGTGCGCCTCAGTATCACTGTGTCGACAATTATGCTCTTTTGGTGTTGAAGATTTTTCAGTCTTTTCTGTTTGTTTTCCCATAATAGAATCTATGGTGAATCCCGACATTTTTTTAGAAGTTCTTTCCATCACAGTTTATAAACCAAATCTGACCTCTTCATCAAAATGTTTAGAAGTTTATTTTACACAGTTACCAAACTTGTTTTTTAACACAAATGGCGAACATTTATTATGCTTAATGACAAGTGCTTAATCTTGAACAGCAGTGGTTCGTTAGAAGGATAGAGGGCGTTGATGTTATCGTCTGCTAACAATCGCTTAGCTCCGCCTTCAGATCAAAAGCCTATTACAAAGCTATTACAGAAGTAAAGAGGCGGTAACTATCATTCATCGTGCTTAATTTTAAAAAGATTTATTTAATTTTTCAATTTCATGATAAATTCAATATTATCGTGTTATCTGTCGTTTTTAATGTTAAAATCGCGACCTTTCATGTCCACAAATTGTCGCGTGTTATTGAACGAATTTTTATTAAATAATTAGAATTTAAAAGTGAAAATTCTATAGCTAATAAATAATAATTTAATTTTTGGACCGTAGTTTAGTTACACGTCAATTTTCGATTTTTAAATATAAAATCTACTTTTCAAATCTAATACAGAAGAAATGAATTTAGAAAAGCTCATATGTTTGAAATTTTCGCGTAATTTGTTTGACACCGTGCTAAAAAATAATAAAAAATACCATGTACAGTTTTTTTGCTCAATTTATTTTCCTAAAATATTTTTGAACAAGTTATTGCACATGATTCCACGTAAATTGATATAATTAGCCTTAATTTGTTTAAATATCATTCCAAGTAATGTGTGGTCTCAGTTATCACAATATACTACAGATAGTTTGTGCTTACATGTACAAATGGACATTTTTTGTCTGATCAATACGAATCAATTATTTATATTATCTAAGTATAAATATTTGAAAAAAAATTCTTAGGGAAAGTAAATTGAACTGAAGCAGAATTTCTCCTTGATTCCGGCCGATTTGATGCAAAAGGACAAATAATGACCAAGCAACAAATACGAGAATAATCACTAAAATAGATGCTTTAGTTTTCTAAATCAAATCATTTACTAGAATAATAAAAAGATATTCCTGTTCCCTGGACCAGGCTTAGATAAAGCGTCTCTGAATAGTCAGAAAAACACAAAACGTCCGTAAGACAAACTTTTTTTAAAAGTGTGCCTGTAAATATAATATAGTCCTCCTATAGCTAGCATATATCATTTTGTATTGTTATAAGCATATTTTTTCGGCTTTTGTTTTGCCAATTCAAATGATTTTTCGTATAGTAAGAAATATAATAGGTCTTTAACATGGTTTATTATGAAATATTATTTTAACGTTCACCTTTTTGTATCGTATTTTAAAAAGTTCTTCATCGCATTTGAGAACCTATAAAACCAAATTTGTTTTTGATTGCCATGTTTAAAAGTAAATAGCAATGTGTTTTTATTATTTATCAAATGCTGTTGATAAGACGTTAATCCTTGAAGTATGCATATACAGCATTACCAAATTGAACCACCTTTCTATGGATACAAGCTTCGGTACTATGTATTTAATGTTCATGTACAAGACAAAAACAAATTATAAAAAATGATAAAATCAGTTGCAAGCCAAAATATTTACCCTGTTCTTACTGTTGCTACATGCGGTTCCTGCAGTTTCGATGTAGCAATTTTTGCTCCCAGCAGAACTTTGCTTTAATAACATGGCGTCATAAAAGAGGTAACGGATGCGGGTACCTGAATTCTGCACTTAAAGTGAGTAAGTGAGTTGGTGTTTTACGCTCGTGCAACGCTATATACAAGATTTACAGGCGATGAACATGAAAAGGATGATAAAATGAACATGAAATGATGATGATAAATGAAACATGGTGGTGGGATGGGAATCAAAGGAATGGTAAATTTTGAAGAACCACAGGAATAGGGTAGGGGCAGGAATTTAAGCATATGTGGTGCACTACTTGGCGGTCCAAAAAGGGGCCTTGTTCGTGCATGAAGCATGGTACTCTCCGCACACGTTGGCCCACTATGGTCAGCGGGTAGGGTTTCCGTATTATAGACCTGACAACCCCCGCGGACGAGGGCAACCCTATTCAGTCACATAAGGTACACAGTTGGTCGCTCAGTGGGCTGAACACTGACCCGATGTCAGACTGTGCTTTGAATAAAAACAAATATTAAGAAATTAAAGTGGTATGAAAAACGGTAAATTTGGTTACGCTGTTAAGGCATATTTCATGGAGTAACCTCTCATCATCATCACTTGAAAGAATTTAAAGAAAAGTACCAAAACTAAAAACGTTCGAACATGGAAGCCAAATCCAGCACCGATCATATGCAGTACAACGACAGAAATCTGTTTTTTTAAAAACAATTTTGAATTTAGAACAATCGGAAATTTCAATAATTAAGAAAACCATGCTGGTATATTCTTGTCAGTCAAGTCTGACTACCAGGCTTGTGAATACCCTCGGGAACCTCTAAAGTTTTGGCCAATTATTCTCTATTTTGTTTAAAATTTGTTTGTTATTCTGTAAAGATATGTATAGTTTTATATATTTCTACTTTTTTTTTCTAAAACACGTACAGATGGGTCTAGTCCTAATCTGTTTAAAAAGTGAACATAAAGAAGACTTAAAGTCCGCTTCTCTGGTCAGCTTTTGCTGTCCAAAGAGTGAGCTTTGTTCAGGTCAAAGCAGACTACAGACCGCTTTCCTGGTCAGGTCTGCTTTTCGAAGCTGACCAAAACAGACCTGACAACAAGATAGGTCAACATAATCCTGACCTGTCCTAAGGTTAGAAGCAATTCTAGAGCTGTCCTGAACAGAGACCTGACCTGACCTGAAAAGAGGTCCGCCCTGGACAGCTTAATTTCTAAACAGTGGACTGGGCTGATAATTAATCATTTGTAATCTATTGTAAATTCAAATGAAATTTAGCAATCTGCATATTCATCTTGTTTATTTTTATCCAGTAATATAAAATATTTACATTGTAAAAATAAAAAATATCAGAATTTTCATGTTTAAAATATTATGTTTATTTCAACATGGAAATTCTTAAATTTTAAAAAAATTTTAAAATTCAGAATCCGTTTAAAAATTGTTTTAGATAAACAAAATGTAACGATAAAAATTGTCGTTCTTTCTTAGTTCAATAATCTTCTTTAAGCAGTGCTACGGGTGTGCTATAGCGAGCAGGAACTGCTTACTTTTCTGGAGGACCTGAGTTCACTCTCGTTACGAATTGAGTTCGCATTGTTGATTGCTATTTAGTTGTTTTTGTGTTGCCTGTTTGTTTCTTGCTGCTGTTCGCATTCGTGTTTAATGGTTTTGTTTTTGCCCTTTCGGACTTTTGACATTCGGATACCTGTTTTTTTTCTGATAACGTAAACGTGTATATTTATTTTTTTAAACGACATTTTCTTTATTTTGGATTGAAAAGTTTTGTTTTGAAAGCAAAAAGTATGTTTTAGACAAAACCATACATCTATCGAACTAAAATACTTTATTGAATGTACATCATCGATATTAGTCCTGAACTGGTCCTTGAGACATAAATGCCTATCAAAGGTCATCCGACAACTTCAACCCATTGGAGACTTTTGTAAAAGGTTTCAGCAAGTTTTTCTCCATCTGCAATAGTTTTTCACTCTATAGTGCAAAACATAAATAATGCTATTATCCACAACCCCTACAAAGTGTCATCAGTAAGATACTTTTGTAAGCTCAATGAGCTAAAAGTTTGAGCAAGCAACAGCTTTTCTCGATCTGCAACAGTTTGCATTCTATAAAGCATGAAAAAAAGATGAAAAATCATCATTTTTTACATTTAAAGAGCCATTACTCCTATTAGGGGTCTTCTGACAACTTCCACCAAAGACACAATTTTGTAAAGCTTAATGAGATGAAGGTTTAAGAAAGCAACAGCCTATATTTATCTACAAAAATTTCCATGTTAAAGGACATAAACTCAAAACACGTTACATTTTATGTATAAAGTGACATAACCTTATTTGGTGTCATCTGACTACTTAGATCCAATGGAAACTTTTTTAAGAGCTAAATTAGCTGAAAGTTTAAGCAAGCAACAACTTTTCTCTACCTGAAATAGGACAAAAACATGAAAAAGGGGTCATCTCACAATTTCGACCAAATAGAGACTTTTGTAGAGCCTTTGGTTCTGAAGAGCCGAAGCTCACTCAGATTTTTTTCTAGCTGTTCTAGTTGTTGAGTAATTAGCCATTTGAAGTGATTTTATCATATTTTCAATTTTTAGTAACATCGGCTATGTTTTTATCGAATCTCTTCAAAATAAGGATCGGTTCTTGCTTCCCAACATGTCATATATCATTCCTGCAAAGTTGCAGGCAAATTAGTTTGGTAGATTCACAGAAGAATTTTTTGAATTTTTTAACGGACGACGACGAACGCATATATCGATGGCATAAGCGTACATGGCCTTTGGCTAGGTGAGCTAAAAAGCGCCTAAGACGTCTTATATTTATATAGGACTACCATTGATACATTTTTCGTCAAACGTTTTACTACATTATTCGGTTGTTGTTCTCTTCCTTAAAAAGTTGTATGTGAATCCGAAACAATAAAAATGATGAAGGTCTATTCTCACAATACGATACTTGTAGTTAGCACGAAGACATATCGCATTGCAGTTTAAAATCCAGCACCATATTATTAGCAGGAGAAAATATCCAACCCTTTTACAGTGACTAAGGTTAAATCTACCCTAATAAGCCATTATCTGTACAAAATTACCCCCTTTTAAAAAGATCGTGTTTTACTTTTCAAACTTTAAATTTATTATGAGTATATAAGAGTGCATATCATGGATATTATACAACATATTGGTACAGATTTTATGGCTTTGAGACTGGAGACTGTTATTACCTTGTCATTATACCCGATTGGCATTGCTAACTAGATCGCACTTAGAAAATAAATATAAGTTTGAACATTTAATTTCCCCCAAAACAAGGAACACCTGTGAATCAATGGAATGTTGTCATTCTGTTTGTAATAAATGAAAATGCATGCGATAAATTCATTTTGGTCTTTTTGCAGGATTGTGATGCGACGATGTCCTGCTTCATGGGCTAGTTATAAACACAAAATGTCACCCTACATGCATCATGTATATGTTGAGAATCAATAAAGGTGAGTTTGAATGTGGCTATCCAAAACCAAAAAAATATTCGCCAATGCTTATATGTTTGTACATACTTGTATGGTTTGTATGATTATTCCACCATCATTTCCAAGAAAGGGGTATTGAATTGATCAACGTAAAATATGCATAACACACAATCACAGTAAACTGTGAGCACTGGTCATATTGAGTGCGAGTGTGCGAAATGATGCTTACGCTCAAGCAATATACTTTACAGTGATAAGATGAACATGAAATGACGAGGAATTATGTCATGTATAGAGATGGATGGAATGGTTTTTGTTTCGGCTACTTTCGGGAGAGTGAAACACTGAAACATGAAATGATGATGAAGTGGAGTAAATGGGAACACAAGGCCAACCAGGGGAGCAGATTTTGACTGCCACTAGAAAAAGGAGTGATGGGTAGAACAGGGCAATTTAGCCTCCTACGGATCTTACACTTACCGAGACCTTTAGCAGAGCTCTGTAACGTGTTAGGATTGTGAGTCAGTGCGTGCATGGAAGAGTTGGTGTTTTACGCCCTTGCAACACCTTAAAGCGTATTTTAAGGCAATCAACCTGAACATGATGATAAGATGAACATGAAATGATGATGATGATGATGATGATGATGATGATGATGATGATGATGATGATGATGATGATGATGATGAGAAATATGATGTGGGTGTGAAAAAGGGGAGCTGTAAATTTTGAAGACCACAGGAAATGGGAAGAGATAATAGGGGCAAAAAAATATTAGCTTATGTGGTGCCCTACTTTGCGGTCCACAAATATACGTGTATAAAGCGTGGCACACTCTCTACACACGGTGGCCCAATATGGTCAGCAGGTCAGGGACCAAACAAACCCTGCGGAAGAGGACCACCTTATTCAGCCTCCTAAGGTACATACTTGTTTGCTCTGTGGGCTGAACACTGACCCAGCGTCAGAATTCCAAGACCCTAAGTCGCCTCTTATGACAAGCTAGGCCTTGCTGTGGGCCTATTCGCCACCCGTGTACCACACGAGGAATGTGACATTTTCCAAACACAGTGCAATACTGGTTGGTGTTCAGGTTTTACACATCATAGCCTGATTACCTGGCATTCATTACTGATTAGTGCAGGGCCCGTTCGACTGCCTGTGGCACATATCTCAGTCACTTTGTGGGCAAAGCCACCTGACCCAATGTGAGGTGTCTGAACGCTCTTTAGAGGAATTAAATGGGCAAGCTTAGCGCTGCTGTGTTGTGCTGTCAGGCGTTCAGTATTACAATCACCTGAAAACTCCGCACACGAAGGCCAACCTAGGGAACACACCTTAATCGCTCTGTTAGCTGAGCACTGACCCGTTGTCCAAATCTTACACCCGTTTTGGTAATTGTATATTGAAGCTATTGGTCCCTCCTTACACAAATTTTGTTTGTTATGCTGCATAATGTTCCGCAGTCACGGTCGCGCATTGTGTTGATGGAAAACGGCGAATGACCCTTTCATTGGGTTAAACATTTGAAAATATGTCAAATAACAAAATGAAAAATTAGTAAGACTTTCGTGAAAACATTAATCAACTCTAATGTTTCAGCTTAGCGCTAAAACACATATTTGTACTTATGACGGAAAAAAAAGACGGAAGAAAATCATAAAGTAAACCAATCCAATTAAATAAACACGAGCTATTATGAATATGTTATTATATAATAAACGATTGATCAAGTAAGTCGCCCAAACAAAACATCTGGTAGCAGGTTACCTTTTACCAACTCAAATGATACGTAATGGAAGCAATTATCACCGTTTCAAATACAAATTAATGAACATATAATATTGTTTATAGACGCTCACAGATTGCGACAATCTAAGATCCTCTGCACATATATTGACTTAGCACATACAAAAGAATTCTAAACATAATACTAATACACAAAAGTACATAACAAGTAATATGCATAGCTTAACATGATTACATTAAAAGCGAATAAGGGAATATTTATTTTATTTAGAAATGTGTACTTTATGTAAGCTAATGGCTTCTTTATTCAATATTGTAATTATTTAGAAAGGTGATGAATTCGTATTGAAATGACCTTCGACATGCAAAGAATAATTTGCTGTTTATTGTAATATATTATATATTTGTTTGCATTAAAAGATTATGAGTATTTGTTAGAAATATTACAACCGAGTTCCTGGTTGAAATGCTGCTGTTTTAATCACGAATACATACATGTATACCCGAGCATCTTTTAAACCTATATATAGTAAAATGATGCGACAACTTTTGCGACTTCCGGGTCGGCCTCGCCATTGCAAATCTGTTGAAATTAACTAAATTCGTCAACCTGTTAAAACATTTTTAACTCTTAAACTACTAAAACATACGTCAACATCCAAGAATTCACTCCAAACCAGTTTATTTGAATCGGGAAGGGGAAATTACGCCAAAAACGGATAGGAATAAATTGATGTTTTCCTTAGCTCAACGTTGATCACAAAATGTGGCAGACCCACAAAGGGAAACTACTCTTGCAAAAATTAAAATAAAAGACTCGGAATCGGAATTCCGGATGACTTTTTCAAAAGGGCTATACTCTGCGAATACAAAATGTATTACAGAAAAAATGCGTTAATTTCTATGATTTATTCTTTAAAACCACGAATTCATGAATCCAAAAATAAAACATTTTACATGTAGTCCCAAAGACCTGAAATTGAATGAGCGAGTCGGTGTTTTACGCCCTAGCAACACTATAGTTTTAAATAAAGGGATAAATAAAGTTTGTCAGAACAATTACAAACTATGTCTTTTATACTAATTTCTGTAGCAATATCTGAAACAAATTTCAAACAATTCAGCATTCAATTTTATCCATACTTATATTGTAGGCCCTTAATAAAAGGCCAGAGAGTAGAAATATTTTCTATGTTACTCAGCCAATATGAAAATAGTTATACAATGTTACTTTTAATATGAGGCAGGTTTAACCTGTGACACTCCTGAAGTTACAACATATTTTTAAATATTTCAATAAACATGATGAGAATTAGAAAAAAGATCAGGAATGGAAAACATATGAACAGTAAATATAAAAGACCACAGAAGAAGAATAGGTAGGTAGGGGCGGAAAATTTAGCCCATGTGGCGCACTTCTTGGCAGTCCACAGAATGGTCCTTTACATACTCTCCACGCATGTTGGCCTACTATGGCCAGTGGTCAGCCTTTCCGTATGATAGACCATACAGCCCGGCCCGTAGACAAAGGCCACCCTTTTAAGCCTCCTATAGGGTACACACTTGGTCTCTCTGTGGGAGAATTCTAGAACAGTACCATTAGTCGCCTTTCACGACAAGCAGGGTCCGCTGTGGGCATATTTGCCACTGGGCCCCGAAAATGAAAAACCAACGAATAAATCAACTTCACGTTAATGTTAAAATGCTTGTATAGAGTCACGACCCTTGCGATTTGTAACTTTCGGTGTTATTTTGTTAAAAAAAACTCCGACCAAACTAGGAATAGCCACTGGTCGAATTCTATGTTCATTTTGTACTGGTTAGGTTTGGTCTCATCTGTATTCTATGAAATTCAATAAAACTGGCGTATATCAACTATATACTATACATGATGTTGTGAGCATATTTAATAATTCATATTAACATCATAAGTAGATCATTGACATTTTATTTAAGAAGGATTACCAATATATGAGTTTGAAAACGTCATTTATGACAAGCTCTTTGTAAATAATTTGTTTTTAACATTAAATGCAAATATCTTAATTCGAACATTATACAAACATACAAATCGCCTACTGTTTATTTAATGCTCGATAAATACTCGGTCTTCATTTATATTGATACTTTATGTAAATGTTATTTTTCATTTAATAGTCATTATGTTGTAAATTTATGATTGAAAATTTGAAGTTGATGAAAAAATGTACTGATATCATGTGAGGTTTCACTTTGTAATTTGGAACTATTTCAAGTTAACAGTTTGGTATATTGAAGATAATGGAACCGCAACAGCAAATCGCGATGGAGATTTGTAAATGAGCTATTGGTGAAATTGCAGTTAAGAGACCCTTAACTGAAATCGCCATAGGTCTTCCATTAGCCCTTTTAGTCCATAACGAATTCGTTTTAGATATTTTATAGAATAATAGCGACTGTATTATAAAACAGAAGATAAATAAAGACAATTAATTATATAAATCAACATGAATTGTGAATAAAATTACACCCGATATCACGGCCAATTGACAACGGATGTTACCGCTAACGGGTGGCGGGGAATCTTTATGGGGCATTTGTAAGCGGAATGGGGCGTCAGATAGCGATGAGATATGGCTTTGTTTTGTAGAACAAGTCAGATGTGACATTGACGAACATTTTCACAACTCACTGACCATTTTCTATTGTCTGCAGTAATTGTATTATTGATCCAGATGCACCCGCACGACGTCCAGTTATAGCCCAGCTAAGTAACTAAATAAATGCTAGTCGGTGGAAAAAGTAAGAAGAAGACAAAATGAAAATGATGAATTTGTTTTATACAAAAACAATTCAAATAATTAATAGGTTTAATGCAGAATTTGCATGTAATAAGTATGCATCGCCTGATAACCCACGCAAATGTTGCTCGGGAAATACTAGTAGCTGGTATACAAAGGACGTACAACACGTGTCTTTGGTCACTTTTTATGGCTTAAGTTTCAAATTCATATGTTTTATAAATGACAATAAAAGTTTTGAAGCCCTGGATGTCAAACGAATATACCAACAGCAGCGGTAAGCTTGATGGAGGTGAAAGTCCACAGAACAATACTCGTTACTGTCGATTCAGGTCGCTTTGGCTACATGGTGATTGGTATGAGTGATAAATGCATTTAAATCAAAATATAATCTAGATATGATTTTAACAGTAACTTGTTTAGTGTCAAGATATTCAGTTCTGTTAAGACTGAATTTTTACATTCATGAACTCCAAGACTTGTTCAGACATATTTATCTTAACAGGTCTGAATTGACTGAAAGGAATAGTGACTGAACACTGACTGAAAATCTGAACATGATAAACAGTTTTTCGTTTAGACATATTCAGTATGAAAGGGTGTTAAATAGCCCTTTATATCATTTTTAAGCTACTTAGTGTGTACCCATGGCATTTTATTTAAATGGGAATGGGATGATCCATTCATTACCCCATCGGGTCATATGCGAGCTACATTTGAATTTTCATTACGTTGCTTGTACTCATGTTGTCGATCGATGTCGTTTCATTCAAACACCTCTTTTGAATCGGCAGCACCGATTTGAATAAAACTTGGTCTTGTTTGCTTTGCTACCCTGTTGGTCTCAGGTAGTGAATAGGTCCACAGCAGAGCCAAACTTGTACAAATATCTGGTAGTCGATTACACTAAGACTTACTTTGCCATCAACGAGTGTAAAAAAGAACAAATTTACAGAAGATCATAAAATCGACATAATCGAATAATTCTCGATTTGGTGTCTTTCTCCCAAGGAACTTGATATAAAGGAAACTACGGATTCTAGGAAGTCTGCTTCATATTTAAATTGACTGTCAGGAAGACTTTCATGGAAAACTTATACGAAGCTCTATGACAAACGTAATGACCTCAACTTACCCATCGCTAACATTCAGTCCACTCCAGCGTATGGAGTTAAAGTATCACAATTGATTCGTTATTCCAAAGATTGCGGGAGTAGCATCATTTCCTTAACAAATGATGTTTCACGACTGACACAAAGTTGCTTCCGCAGTGTTATGTTGCTCCTGGGTTGCTGTCTTAATTCAAGGTATTGTACGGAAGACATCATGCACTCTAAGGCAAATATGAGATTTCGATCGCTCAGATGAGTGCATATATTGGTTTGTCAAAGGATGTGCTATAGCAAGCAGTAACAGCTTACTCTTCCGGAGCACCTGCATGAGTGCACTCTCGTTACGACTAAGAGTTCGTGTCTTTAATTGATATTCAGTAATTTTTTTGTGTGTCCGTGTTTTATGTGTTTTCTGTTTTTTTTTTGTCCTGTTCTAGTTGGTGTTTACTGGTTTTGTCTATGTCCTTTCGGATTTTTGACATTCGGATACCCCTTTGGTATTTCTGCTTCTTTGTAAGAATCTACTGACTCCAGAGGGTCTTGGGATTCTGACGGCAGGTCAGCGCACAGCTCATAAAGCAATCAAGGTGCCACTTCTTAAAAACGCAATATACCACATCAATGTGTTCTGTTTGGTTTTAATTGGATACTAAACTGAATTCATGGAATCCCGATAATAAATATAGGGACAGGGTTGGAAGCAAAGGAAGATATTTAAATTTTGAAGACCAGTAGAAGGAGAGGCTCTGAATTCGAAGTTGGTAGGGTTGGAAAATTTAGCCTAATGATGGTCAACAATTATAGGGATCTTTTACGTGCTAGAAGAGTGTCAGGCTTTCCGTATTGAGACAAACCCGCGGACGAGGACTACCCTATTCAACCGCCTAAGGTACACATCTTGGTCGCTCTTTTTTTACAGCTTATCCGATGACCTGAACATGCACATTTGTATTTTGTGTTTTTTTAACATATTTTTTTCTTATTTCATGAACTATAAATAAAGAACAATTTATAAATGTTTTTGAAATTTGAAAGGATAACTAACGTTGTCAATGTTTAGATAAATACTTTCATTCTTTGTCTGCTTTTGTAACAATGTATTTCTTAATGGCAACAATAAGGAGTGACAAATGCGTTCAAAATAAAAAGTACAAAACAACAAATTGATAATAAGTGTTTCTGAATTAACTTCAGGCATATGTTCTTCCAATAAACACTCTCTTTTATTCTTAATTTCTAAAACGCTTCTATAAATCATCAAAGTCATATACAAAATTGTTATTAAGTAAAATTGTTTTTGTTCGTTACATGAAAAGCACAATTCAAACGTTGCACACCAACTGTTGGATGTAACATATTTTTCCGCCATTGTTTGTCTGAAATCCTATGTCATTTCATTCCTTTTAACGTTTCATCACGCTTTGCGTTAGCAGAAAAATAACAATTTATAAGCATTAAAAGGTTGTAATTCATTATCTATTGTCAGAGAAACGTGTCTATTGTATACTTATATACTTTTATTATTCATAGATGGGTATTCTTAATCATTAAAGATGAGCTACTTAAACGATTTCCGTTGCAAGATGTTTCAGGCGTTGGGTTGATGCATTAATTGTAGGGAGCTTGATTTGGTGAATATAGAATTAGGTAGAAATATTCGCAAATCCGCAAAACTTGTTGTACATGCATTAAACCTATTTCATCTTTATTTTATTGGACGATATTTACATACACCGATGTCAACAGAACTCGATCCACATTTATGCTTTATCAAATATTTGTGCACCTTTTTTAGAACACAAAACCGATTTAATAAATTAATTAGAATTCTTTAGTTCTTCCTGAACATATCTATCTTATGATACAACATGTATCACATCCTACTATTGTATGTTTGATGCGAGACATATTTCTTTGTTTTCCAATTTTAACAAAAAGTCAACACTTTCCTAAGAATTCTTAGAATAAGATATTGGATGATCACTGTAATTAATTGCTCTTTTGTCCACTTAACAGTGTTGTAGTAAAGGATAGGACATGAAAAACCTAAGATAGAGCATGGAAATGCCGATCTTACATCGTCTTTATGCTTAAGATCTGAAGTAGTACTTATTTACATGCATGTAGCACGGAAACTGCTAAATATATAGTGCACAAGAAATCATTAGGCTGGAGCTAGATGAACACATCAGTTGCTTGATTTGTGGAATTGTCTCTCATCTTTATATTAAGTCAGTCGGGTTTTGACTTAATTCGTTACCCACTGTAATGTCAATTCGTCTTTAGACTTGTTTTCATCGTCATCTTTAAAAATCTTTTATTTTAGATTAAACATATGCCGATAATGAGTCGACTGTAGATAAAAACACATTTTTTTATTTATTTCATACGTTGAGTTCAATCAACTTTAATGTACTTTTACTCTTAGATAAATACATTTTTTGTCAAAATTTTGTATTTCCATACCTCATTTGAAATCAATTAATTTATGCTGCTAGACCTTTTATTGTGTCGACACGACTACAATCATACTTCAAAGATATTTTCTTGATATACCACAATAATGAACAAATTACGAACCTTATTCATATTTAGCTTTCCGAATAAGTTATATCTTTTTGAACTAATACATAAAAAGATCCGTTACTAAAGCAGCCGAATTTAATTTAAAGATAGAAGCTTTGGTTAAAGGTGAAAATAAGCAATAAATAAACGCATTTGCCTGATAAATGAAGCGAAAGAAGCCTCAACACAAATGAATGACAACGGAGGCATAGTACATTAGACCAACAAAACGAACCATCTGTAAATGGTCCACTCGATTGGTCTCAATTCTATACCAGACGATTCAGATGTTAAGGATGTTTTATTTCACAAAAGGAAATTTCGGAAACCCCACAGAGAAACACGCAACAGATATCAGGAAAATATCTCTACGCAGTTGTATCTTTGAACGCATTAAGAAATTATATGTCAATAATGTCCATAGACCTTAGATGAGATTTTCAAAATGTAAGCTTAATTTCCTTTTATAATACTTTTTATGGATCTCACAGTTTGCCTGTGTAACATGTTCGGGTTGCTCATTAAAGATAAATATTGCAACTGTTACATACGCTATCTTTTAATTACCAATTACGAAACGTTCAATGCTAAAAGCTTTTAAAACGGGTAGAATAGGTAGTTTATTTTTGAAAAAATAAAAGAAATGGAAATGAGTTATACGTTGTTCTATGAGCAATCTAAATTTAAGTGACACAAAACAAACTTGGAAAATTCTATCTAACTTTGAAATTGAAACACGTGGACTCAATATTGTTCTTAGAAAACTTTATATTCCTCAGAAAGACCCTAAAATAAATTTTTGTATTTTTGGGTTTGGAATTTTAATTTTGTGACTAGATTGTTTTGCCTTATTTACATTGACGAATATCTGTGATCAGTTAATAGAGAAATAGTTTTGCCAATTATACATTTATAATGATAATTATATAATGGCAATGCAACTATCATTCGCACATTAAAGCAATTTTCCATTAAATCAGAAGCCATTACATTTAAGATACCTTTTATTAATACAATGAGTTGGTGTATATAATTAAACGTAAATTCTAATTGAGAACATTTGGCTTTCTAAACGTTACTTTTGCGTGTATTTGTTTAACATTTACTGATTTCTCGTTTGTGTTTTAGATGAAGAAATGTTTAATAAATCTCTTCAATTTCCAATTTTTCGCAATTATGCCTCAAATTATAAGGATATAATTGTTCCAATTGGCTCGTGTTTGGAGATATGTAATCTCGACACGGAAAAATAACTGGCACAACGATGGGCATTTCCATGTCATTACGACCATTCGAAATCGTTCAAAGCATTTAAATCTGATAATAATTTGACATCAAAGTTTAATAGCAAATGATGACTATCCATAACTGATTATAATTATTTCACATAACATTATCCAAATTTTACCCAACCGGAAGTTAATGTTTTCAATAGAAGAGCACTGCCTCTTCCGGTTTCAATTGGGGAGCAATGTGGTTTTGATGTTACCATTTACTTGACTTTGTAACCAAATTAAATGGGCTTGTTAGCATGATCTATATCTTATTAATAACAGTCATTATCGTAAACAGTAAGGGACTTTCGGGTCAATTTGGTATTTTAAACTTTTCGGAAGAGTGGGTTTGATAGAATAGGTTTAGGACAGTATAAATTAGATGAGGCAGTTTCGGGTATTGAGTTAAATCATTGATAATTTACAACATCGTTGCTGTCGTTTACGGAATGACCATTCAACTTTTTACAGTCAAAGGTTGTTCGACAAGAACATAATTTATTATAATTACCAACACTTTTCATACGGTCTGTATTCTAGCTTGAAAATGTAAATTTTATTATATGGTAAATCTGTATTTAATAGTATATTAAGCATTTAACGTGAAAATAAAATGGGTTTTGTTCAGAGAACTATAAAAAGTATTATTTATTACTACTTATTAGGGAAATTTGACAACCAACTGTAACAACTTGGCAAATTTGTATTGTTTCCTTCTATCTGAGTATTAATATGGTCGATTACTGAATGACAATGTTATATCCAGAGACGCCAGCAAAAATATTAAAGTAAGAAATGACCCATACATATGTTGATAAAGAGGGTTACCCTAATAAACATTTCAAATTTTGATTTTGTTTATATTTGGAACAAATTCGAAATTTGCTGCAAAATAAACATTACTATCATTCAATTGTACTCAAGCAAATTATTTAAATGAGTCTGTTTCATAATTTGTCGTTCATATGTTTTTATATACGACTTATTTCCTTAGTTCTGTCATAAAAACATGATTATTATCATCTCAGTCAGTGTCAGGGTAGGATAATGTTTAGACTATACAAGCAGCACTGACTGTATTTATGCTATCAATTTTGTATCAATATGAAATTAGAAATTACCATTTTTTTAACCTCTATAAAAAAAAAATCATAGCTTCAAGATTCTAAGACAAACGTTTTAATTCATTTTTAGATTACTTGTAAGTTTCATGACAAATCCTCGAAGTCTGAAAAATTAAGTTACAATAACTGGCAAAAGTCTGAAAAAACTAGTTGTAATGTATCAACAGTGAATTGCTGAGGTCTGAAAAAATAGCTGTCATGTTACATTTTAGAGTATAAAGGACTTTAAAGTCTGAAACCTTTCCTAAAGATAATAGTTACAACATAAAAACGGTAGATGGCAAAAGTCTGAAAAATTAGTTGTACATGAAATAACAGTAAAGGGCGAAAAAAATTAGTCGCAAAGTTATAACGATAGATAGTTAAAGTTGTACAACATAATTGCTGTAAATGAAGATGACTGAAATCGGAAAAAATAGTTGTAAAATAACGGTAAATGGCAAAAGTCTGACAAATCAGTTGTAAGTTTATAACAGAAGAAAGCTGATCTTCCGCCCACAGCTGTGGACCCCTGCGTGTGTACCTACGATTATATTGCTGTTATTAAAGTGTATAAGAAAGGATAATTATATAAAAATAAGTTATTAAGGCTCTAATTGTATTCTATAATATCTCAATATCGCTGGCAACATCTTGGAATATAACTGCACCAATGAAGCTACTTCTAACACATATTAGTAAATAACCTCACCAATCGAATCGGTTTTAACATAATATAGGCTCGGGATTAGCCTCTGGTAATTATAGAAAGAATTCAAGACCATTCAAATGTCAGAATAATTTCTATCAAAAGTGTCACCTATAAACGTTCCGCATGTGTTCAAAGCTAATATGCACATTTATTTCTTTTGGTGTTTATAATATGTAACACAGATTCTGACTGATTGAACTCAAGGTTTTAAGTTGAAAGAAAATGCACAATGAGGATGCTGGGTACAAAATGTTATTTATTAAGATTCGTTGCAAGGAAAAGAGAAACAGTTGATTTAGCTTTAAATTATATTGATGACGTTGTACGTGAGTTATCAAAACTTAGCACTAATTATAAGACTAAGATCCTTCCTTTGAGGGCTTTAAGGACCATTGCAAATCACTACAAAATACAAGTTATACAATAATAAAGATTTTTTTATAGAAAATAATATTACAAAAAGTTGAGATAAACGTACAAATGTTTTCATACATTTAATATGCACTCTGATGACCATGTTTTTTATGCACCATGTACTAAGTACCTATTATATATATTCAAAAACTTTAAAAAAAAATCCACTGTAGATGTTAATCAAAACGGTAGATTAACTTAATAATTTTTAGTTATAAACGGTATTTCGTTTTACAAATGAAGGGGAAAAATCACTAGTACAAACATATACATGCAAATGCATGCATTATTTGTAAATGCAAAGACAACCATGGCAAACCAGATAATGAACTCTTTTTTCATTTGATAATATTTATATTTATTTGTTCCGTTTCCATCTTTTTAATTTACAATTGTCAGCATGTATGTTTTTCATTGTGTCGTCGTTTAATCAGCATTTTTAAAGCTAATTAAAAGTGCGAGAAATTGGCAACGATAAATCAATTACCTCCCTTTGATAATAAAATTACGTGTTGTTTGGCTCACTGATTTGTTTGATCGAGTCCATTTTGTAAATAAAATTGGTTAACAAACAAACTCATCGTGTGATGTTAAAATGAAAAATAGACCTCACCGTTTGATAAAAGCGTCATTCCGAATTTACTAATGCATCTTTATATTTATCTAAATTCCAACTTCCGGTTCAATTTCCGTACCAATTCGGGTAGCCATGAATTCAAAAGCGTTTAAGATTTTACCCCAATTACTCTTATTTAAAAATAATTAGTTATCAATTTCATTAATCAATATCGTTTTATTTACAGTGTGTGTCTATATAAATTTCAATTAATGAGACCTTGTATGTAATTTGCAATTGTGATTTAGTAATTTAGATTATTATGTTAAAGGTACATTTAAATCGTGTTTACATTTCAAATATTTGTCTCTATTTTTGAAATTTAATTGAAGATTAATAGATTGAAAATTAAATATTACTTAAAATTGTCACATTTTGATCGCTCTATTAAAACACTGACACTATAATGATATTTACAATTATAACGGGTCAATAAATCATTGGAAACGGGATAAAATATTTAAACTGAACAAAAAAAAAAAGAAAAGAAACACATGTGTTTTTATTACTTTTTATATTGTTAATGACATTTATATAATTAACAACAGTTACCTTTATGTTAAATAATGACATTACCATGATAACGATATTTTCAAATTCCATTTGACTATACGTTGCGCTTTGGTAACTGCAATGGCAAAAAGTGCATTTCATGGCCATCTCTAGTTAACGCTTAAGTTGACAACCGATTCAAAAAAACTTTTAGTTCAGGATTGCCACACTAAACAGATAACGAATTCGGTTGTTAATTTTATTTTTAGGCGAGTGCAGAAAATGCAAATGAGCACATTCTGTAAAAAACAAAACGATCGGAAGTTAGAAAACATCATTGGTTCTTCGGGAAACAAAACAAATTCGTAAGTTTCAATTCCAAAAATTTTGGTAATTCAATTTGTGGCCATTCAACGATCAGTGCCTGATTACGACAACCGGAAAAGGTTCCCTACAACAAGTTGAGCGTATGCGCTTTAACAGATAAGATGTTCACTACTATTATAAAAAAATAAATTTTTCTCTGACTTTTTCATAGGTTTAGCATTAGCACTATTTAGCTGTTTAAACCCATGACAGAATAAATAAGATGTAATAAAACTTTGTTTATAACCTCTTTATGATATATAAAAGAAATTTGGAGGTTCGTGGGCAAAAATGTTAACCTTATTTTGATGGTAAAAATCAGAGGATTCCACAAAAATGATAGAAATTCCAAAACAATACCAGCTAGCATTGTTAAACATAATTTTATACACCTTTTGAAATTCAGAACAACCTTTTGAGAACCATTACCTACGTAATGAATCCTTATACCGTCGACACGATTTCAAGAGTCAGGTGATGATAACGGATGTTTTAACTCGAACAAAAGCAAATTTTGTGATGCTTAATTTGTTGCAGTTATTACTTAAAATTAAGTTGACTTAATTTTCCAATCTTACACGTTCAAATTATTTAGGTTTTTTTTAATGACATTAATTTGGTTGTTATACGAAAATTATTTTTGATGCAATGGTACACAAATAAAAAAGTACACGTTGCTTACTTTGTTCAGTTTATGAAATATTTTTTTAAACCGTCACCGCACCCAAGCTGCAACATGCAAGGAATTCTTGCTATGCATGCCTCTTTTAAAAAATCAGGAACACTTAATTAGCAGTACCGAATATGGTACAATTTTCACTGAACAGCAATAACCATTGCAATTAAATAGTCTAGTCCAACCACTGGCGAATGGAACCACAACAGTGCCTTGGTTGTCTTTAGATGAGACTGAATGAGGGTATTGGGGTTATAACTATGAATAAGTAATTGTGTCTACACAATGTGTGTTAAGTGCCACGCTTTATCTATGTAAAAGAACCCTTGTGAACAGCCAAATAGTGCACTACATAGTCAAAATTTTTCGTCCATATCCACCTCTTTTCCAATGGTCTTCAAAATTTACTTATTCTTTGTTTCTCACTACATACCTCTAATCATTCGTTCGTTCTTGTTATCATACTTTTCAAGTAGTGTTGCTAGGGCGTAAAACACAAACTAGCACACTAATTAAATTGTTCAAGATCTTGTTGTCATTTTAATCTGAATTGCTACTTGACCATACAACCATTAACATAAGCAACACACGGTAGGAGTTGTTGCTAATCATTTTTTAGTAACGAGACTCAAAAGGGTTACATGAACTGGACTGATGCAGAAACTATTACTGCTCTAAATTATTTATTAGATAATATTTACATACGTTTTGGTAAACAAATTTATCGCCAAATTATTGGTATTCCTATGGGTACTAATTGTGCGCCACTTATAGCCGACCTTTTCCTATACTGTTATGAATCACAATTTATGGCTAAATTACAAAAAGACCCGAACAAACAGAACCTAATCGAAACTTTCAATTATACTTTTAGATATTTAGATGACATTCTTGCACTCAACAATCCTTCATTTTCTAATTTTATTACAGATATCTATCCTTCTGAATTAACCTTGAACAAATCTAACGTCACCGGTGATAGATGTCCTTTTTTAGATTTAGATTTAAGTATCATTGACGGAAAATTACATACCAAAGTATATGATAAACGTGACGACTTTACCTTCCCTATTATAAATTTCCCTTTTCTTGAAGGAGATGTTCCACTAGCGCCGTCATACGGGGTTTACATTTCACAGTTAGTAAGATATGCTCGGATCTGCAGTTGTGTTTCGGATTTTAATAATAAAAACCGTTTTATTACTGAAAAATTATTAAAACAAGGTTATCGATACCACAAATTAGTAAAATCTTTTTCTAAATTCTTCCACAAGTATCGATCTCTTATTGAAAAATTTAATTGTACACGTCACTTTCTTATAGTGAAAGGAATATCACATCCTGAATTTTATGGTAACGTTTTTTATAAAGCTCACAAATTTAAAAGCAATCCAATAAAAATGAAAAATTGGCTTCAAAATTTATTACGGAAAGGATATGAAATGAATATCTTGGTTAAATCTTTGAATTTAGTGTTTTTTGGCAGAAATATTGAAAACTTGATACATGCTTTAAAACTTCCATAAACGTTTTTACCATTGTCATTTTTAAGCATTATAGCGATCAAGCGTGTCGGTTTTGTGTGATGACACTTCACTAAATCATTATTGTTTGAAGTGTTGTGTCGGATTTAAAATCGATACGTTTGATTTTTTTACATCAGTCGATTGATGATTCTCAGCTAGCTGTCAGTAACAGTAAGTGTTCTATAGAGAGTTCCTTTACCGTCCTTTTGTTTGTTCTTGTTTTTTGTCTTAGGTTCTCTCTAGTAGAATTGGACTTTGATCGATTTGATTTTTATTGTGTGTTTAGTTTTTGTGCTTTGTCTAGGAATATTGATAGGGGGAAGGTTGGGCCCAAAAAACTAGTTTAACCCCGCCACATATTACATGTGCCTGTCCTAAGCCAGGAATCTTTGACAAAGCTTTCGTTTGTACTTGTCTTTTTGATGTTTTCTGTTCATTGTTAAAGAAGGGGGTCTATCTGTGACTATTTCAGGGCTGGATTTGAATTATATGCATCTTATTTAGACCATGGGCCAATTGCAGAACCGCGAGCAGTGCCAAATGGCCTCGTTGAAGGCTGCTGGCGGTTGTCCATTGTGGTTTTTCTAAATTGCCGTTTAATTGTGGGTTGTGTCGCGTACACTTATTCCACATCTCTTTATTTTCTTTGTACAAGGATACGATCTTTACAAAATATATGCAAAATAATTTACTTTGTAATTAATGCAGATTCGTAGAAATGGTGGATCCTGAAGAATTCGAAGAAACTGATGGAGATTCCTACCGTATGCGGTATCTTAATTTCGCAGATTTCTTTTAATATTGAAGATGATTTTTTGTGGAGTTCAATTCTAGCAATTATTTATATGCAAGTATATATTGTACATAAACTATTTTCGAAATTAAATTTTCGCGAGTTGCCAATGAACAAGAAACAAGAGGCTCCCAGGAGCCTGAATCGCTCACCTGACATATGTGCCTGAAGTATAGGATATATTGCAAAATCTATCTTACATTGAAAGGGTCATAAGTTTAAGTTTACAATATGGTTTAACTTTAATGTAGTAATTATTGTACAGCGTAATATCTTAGCAATTACAACCATTTAATTATTTTCTTTCCTTCAACATTCTTAGAGGAAAAACCTTTTAAATGAATAGTATCAAATCTTTAACTTATTTCATATTTTGTAGATCATGATGTGGTTAACAATATGCAATTGTTAAAAAAAAAGATATTGAGCTTAATAGGTGCTAGATTAGCAAAAAATTCACAAAAAGGGTAATAACTCCTACATCAGTTGTTGGATCTTCTTTAAAATTTCCGAGCTGGTAGATCTTGCCATGCTGATTACTTTTGTTCTCATTCAAACTTTTAAAAGGACAAGGTACAGTAAGAGCCATATTTGGCCCCCTTATTTAAAGAAAAACAAATCCTAAGTAAATGATTTCAATATCATCAAGGTTTCAAGTTAGATGATGAAACTGTTTTACAATGGTAAACATTTTCCATCATCTACTGTAATTTTAATCTTATAGAGGCCTAAAGTAGGGCAAAAGTGACAAAATCGTCGAAAAATGTTATTTTTCATGCTTATTTTGTTATTTTAATGATCGGCGACAACGTAGACCATGGATTTCTCGACTGATTTGTGATCATTTTATAGTGCCAATTAGAGTTCATAAATAATAACTGTGGTCTAAGTAGTCGCTGGCATCTAAAAATTGAAAATATTACCCAAATATTGTCCATTTCCCGCGAATTAAAAGAAATCATACATATTCACTTTGTTTTGACATGCAATTTCAAATAAATAACATAAAGAATTCTTATAAATTTAGTTGTTTTATCTTCTTCATTCATTTGACTTAATAAATAACAAAAGGACTTTTCTCTAGATCAGTTTTCTATTTTTTAGTCTAAGAGGGGGCCAAATATGGGCCTTACCGTACCTTGTCCTTTGTCACCGTTTTTGAGTTATTTGCAAAAAAACTGCAATTTTTCCCTATTTTCTATTTCTAGTCACAGCAGCCATGTTTTACAACCAATCAAAAATCCCCACATTAGTTCTATACACCTAATGCTTATAAACAACTATACCAAGTTGGTTCTAATTGGACTTAAAGTGTCAGAGGAGTTAACGTTTTCAATGTAATGAGGAAATGCTGTGAAAATCTTCAATTTTGACGTTCTGAGGCCAAAAACTCCTACAAGAAAAGGTTATAGCACTGACCCTTTACATATTTTATAAATCATAATGTGCTTAACAATATGCAATTTAAATTTCTCACATATCTTATACAGTTTTAAAGATATTGAGCTTAATAGGTGCAAAACTAGAAAAAAAATCACAAAACGGCAATAACTCCTACATGGGTTGTTGGATCTTCTTCAAAATTTCAGAGCTGGTACATCTTGAGATGCTGATCACTTTTGTTTTCAATCAAAATTTTAAAAATCTGTCACCGTTTTAGAGTTATTTGCAAAATACTGCAGTTTTCCCCTATGTTCTTTTTTTAGCCACAGCGGCCATGTTTCACGATCGATCAAAAATCCCCACATCTGTTCTATACACCTAATGCTAATAAACAACTATACAACGTTGACCTTTTACATATTTTGTAGATCTTGATGTTCTTAACAATATGCAAGTTAAATTTCTCAAATATCTTGTATAGTTTTCAAGATATTGAGCTAAACACGTGCAAAATTTGCAAATAAATCTACTAAAAGGGCAATAACTCTTACATGGGTTGTTGGATTTAGGAAAAAAAAAATGTCAGGTAGGTAGATCTTGAGGTGCTGATCACTTTTATCTTGCCAGAATTTTGATATCTGTAGCTGTTTTTTGAGTTATTTCCAAAAAACTGCATTTTACCCCTATATTCTATTTTTAAACACGGCGGCCATGTTTTACGACGAATCAAAAATCCCAAAATGAGTTCTAAGCACCGAATGCTAATGAACAACCACACTAAGTTTGGTTGTAATTGGACTTATGTTGTCAGAGGAGTTAACGTTTTAAAAAGTTTACGGACGACGGACGCCAAGTGATAACAATAGCTCACATGATCAGGTGAGGTAAAAAGTGAAAATTAGATACCCACGAAAAAAACCCAATCAACTTATACGGGAACTATTTATCACCTCCATTTTGCAACAGCATCAAAACTTTCGATTTTCCCACACTTCCATTCCACGTGAACATCTCAAATCACGAAAGGCACAGCTGATTAAAAGTCGTTTTTTTCCAAAACGAACGGAAAACGCAGGTACAAATATCTAGTAGTCGATTATACTAAGACCCACTTAGTCATTTATGACTCTTAGAAATGGTACAACTTTACAGAAGAGTAAATTATTGAAATGCTCATATTTCTTATCGAAAATATATTAGTTAAATTTGGTGGACGCGTTTTTCAGCAAACCAACGCTTGTTTGGAAAAAGAGTACAAAATATCGAATCAGGGTGCTAGTGGGAGTAACATATCAAAAATAAAGTGGTGTAGGCTTTCCACCAGTGAATCGCATTTTGCATGGTTTTTATAAAAAGTAGTACTAAAGCAGACTTCGTACAACCTCTTCTTGACAAAAAAGATCGTAGACCAGCTCTCTCTTTGAACCTCACGTTCCGTTGTATTGATGTTGTCCTTTCACTGATTCCCGATTTGGTGACTTTCTCCATCTCATATATCCCCAGGAACTTGAGATAAAGGACACAACGGATTCTAGGAAGACGGCTTCATATTAAGATCTACATCTCGAAATTGACTCTCAAGGAAGACTTTCAACAAAGCTCTATGACAAACGTGATGACTTCAACTTTCCAATCGTCAACTTTCCCTTTTTGTGTAGCAACCTTCCGTCCGCTCCTGCTTACGAAGTCGTCGTATCACAGTTGATTCGATACTCCAGAGCTTGCGGGTATAACATCGATTTCCTTGGTAGAGCGTCACGTTTGACACAGAAACTGCTGACGCAGGGTAATGTTGCTCCTCGGTTGCTGTCCTAACTCAAGAAATTTTACAGTAGACACCGTGCACTCTTAGACAAATATTGATTTTCTTTCTCTCAAATGAGTACAGATTTTGGTTTGTCGTAGAAATTTGTTTTGTCTTCTTCTCACGGATTTGACACACTGAATTGGAAATTGGCAACACGACGGGTGTGCTATAGCAGGCAGGAACCGCTTACTCTTCCGGAGCACCTGAGTTCACTCATGTTACGACTTGAATTCGCGTTCTTGATTTCCGTACGGTTGATTTTGTATTTCGTGTTTTTTCGTGCTGGCCTTGTTCGTGTTTACCGGTTTCGTAGTTGCCCTTTCGGACTTTTGACACTCGAATGCCCCATTGTTGCCTCTTTGCCTCTTCCAGAGCTTGCTGGAATGACATCGATGTCCTTGACAGGGCGTCAAGTTTGACACAGAAATAGCTTACAAATTCCTAAGACAGAGTTATGTTGCTTCTCGGTTGCTGTCTTCACTCAAGAAATTTTACGGTAGACACCATGCAATCGTAGACAAATATGGAATTTCTATCTCTAAGATGAGTGCAGATATCGGTTTGTCTTCGAGATTTGTTTTGTCTGCTTTTACCGGATTTGACACACTGAATTCGAAATTGGAAGCGCGACAGGTGTGGTATAGCAGAAATGAACATAAAATGGTGACAACACGAACATGACATGATGATGAAAAATATGGGGATGGGTACAGACAAAGTGACAGTAAATAATAAATACCATAGGAAAAGGAAAGAGGTCGGAAAGGAATGAAAATGATGCAGCCCACAAAGGCATCTTTTACGCACAAGAAGCGTGACATTTTCTACACACGTTGTCAATGGTCCAAATTTCCGTATTATAGACCTGACAACCCTTGCTGACGAGTGCCACCCTATTCAGCAACCTTAGATACACAATTGGTCGATTTATGGGTTGAGTAGTTACTCGATTTTAGAACACCAAGACCCTTAACCGTCTTTTGTGACAAGCAGCTGGGCTCTGCTGCTTGCCTATTTGCCACATTGGCCTGAAAAGGGACGGAGAAGAAATCCCTGTTTTATATATGTTTATGAAATAAGCGAGATACCAATGGGGTATCGGAATGTTGAAGAGACGAAACCAGTAAACACCAACGAGAACATGACGAAAAACAGACAACATAAAACACAAATCAATAACAACGCGAACTCAAGTCGTAATGAAAGTGAACTAAGGTGCTTCGGAAAAGAAAGCAGTTCCTGCTTGCCATAGAACACCCACTTGGCTGCTAACCGTCAATTCAGTGTGTCAAATCCGGTTGAGTAAAACAAAACAAAACCCTTTGACAAACCAGCATCTGCACTCGTCTGAGAAATCCCATATATGTCCATTAGCGACTGATGTCTTCCATAATATGTCTTGAGTGAAGACAACAACCGAGGAGCAGCATAACCCTGTCAGTCAGGGATCACCCTTGTAGCAGTGAATTTAATTCACCTATTTAAGTGATACAAATTCACTTGCTGAAGTAGATAGGATTTCTTAACAATCTAAAATCACTGGTACAAGTGATTTTAGACAAAATGTTAAATCTTTGATCATCTGTAATGATGTTATATAATTTTTTCATGTGGTCAGCAGTATTTTTCTTCTATAGATCTAAATTGAAACTTTATATAGCAATCAAAATCATCTGGGCGCAGAATAATTTGAGTGGGCGCAAAAGCTTTGAAAATAGGTCCCTTGAGAAATTAAATGGCTATTAATTTGTACTTACTGTGTCTTTGAAAAAGAAATTTAATTAATCAGACAAGCTATATCTATGATGATACTAATGAAGTGTAGAAATTGTAAATTTGTTCTTAAATAAAACAAATAAAAAGAAATTTAGTTTAGTGGCTATATTAATTTGATAAATTAAAAGTTCACCTGAACAAGTGAAATTTATTCACGCAAAACTGTGTTCACCTATATCAGTGATTTGATATCACTTGTTCAAATTAAACAAATCCACTTGTATAAGAATGACCCCTGACTGCCTGTGTTATCAACTTTTTTGACAGACGTGACGCTCTGCCTAGGAAATCGATATAACTTCCGCAAGCTCTGGAATAACGAACCAATTGTAATACGTAAACTCCATAAGCTGGATCGCACGGAATGTTGCTACACTAGAGGGGAAAGGTGACGATTGGAAAATTGAAGTCATCACATTTGTCTTAAAGCTTTTAATGAAAGTTTTCTTTGAAAGTCAATTTCGAGATGAAAATTTAAATATGAAGCAGACTTCCTAGAATCCATTGTGTCCTTTATCAGGGTATATGAGATGTAGAAAGTAACCAAATCGAGAATTGTTTAGTGGAAGGACATCACCAATATAATTGAAATTGGGGTTAAAAGAAGGAAGACATATCAAAGAAATTGAAGATTGCAATGGTCCTGACATGATGCAGGCATATCAAATGAAATAGTGTCAGATATAAACACAAGATACAACACGGCATAAAAATATTAAGGCGATCATCATAAGTACAACAACCAGCCAAACACTTATCAAATCAATAACTAACCATACCGTCTGACATAATTATGAACTTTTACACCAATGGCTGATAATGAAGAATTAATTTAGAGATCGTATGAGACGCCTTTGCATACAACCTTGGTTTAAAACTAGTAGTCGGCCACGGGAACATCGATGTCAGATAAAAACAATCAGATAAACTTGTTTGAAATAAAACCAACGTTTGCAAGTGAAGTATGTATGTTACTCTCCAGAGGTTAGAAAAAATAATATAATTATTGTAAATTATTGTACTTAAATGCCCACGGGGTTAAATTCGAGTGAGTGAGTGAGTTGGTGATCAAATCCAAGAATCAGTCTAATATCTAGTGGTATTCAATTATCTCCCCTGCAGAAAACAGCTAATGTGTTTTTAAATTTTTAACGATGACAACAACGATGGCGACGGCATATAAACAATCTTCAATTTTCATTTATTACGCATGGATTTGACTACTATCATATACGTTGGACATGTTATGTTATTAACGAATCTTTTCTGTTGCGTAAACAGTTGTTTATAAGGTCAACAAAAGTGCATATTTTAACAAATCGAGTGAAACTTATTGGCCGTTGGAAAAAATTAAAATGTCAACTCAACCTTTAAAAAATCACACAAGGCGTAATACCGTCAGTACATTTTCGAAACTTGTGGGAAAGTTAGGTTATTACCTTTTCTTTCGACAGATATTAGTTTGAAAATTATATTTTACTGTTATCATATAACGATCCATTTGAATTCAATGTGTAACTATGAAAAACTTTCAAGGGACACAACCAAGTTCTATCTTAAATAAATTATAAACATGATAAATGGGAGGCATTCCTATTTTTAAAACGGATGACTGAATATTGAATTGGACATTTACTCCAATACAATGCAAATTCACATACTGTTGATCCCAATTTACGGATACTGGTCAAAAAGGTAAACATGTTCTATGACATAATCGAATTCAACAGGTAAATCGTGTACTTTTAAAAAGAAGGTTGTCAAGACGGACTACAAAAGTAGGTATTTTTCTTAATTTTATTTTGGCTTTACCTCTTGCAGTACATGTCTGAAAATTTGCAGATGGGAAGATATACATTTAAACAAATAGTGTGATTTTTTTCAATTTTTTATATAAAAGTTAAAGTTGTGCGATCCATTTCAGTTTGCACCGTATGCATTTCATAAATATCCACATAATAACATGCATTAAAATGCAATCTGTTACTTTTAAAAACTCTTTTTAATTCAAAAAAGTTTATTTTATCAGCATAACTTAAAATTGGAAGAAATTTTGTACTAAAAAGAACTTTTGATTCACTTGACAACCAGGATAAACATTCGAATTGACTTTCCTATCTTTTCCGATGAAGAGCTCACATTCTATTGTTTAAATACCACCGGTTTTCGGACTGAGAATGACGTGAAGAAAGTGGATTTGGTGATTTGTTTTATATCTTAACTCTGGGGGATATATTGAAGAAATCATCTATAAAATGAAGTGTTTTTGACATCATCAACACACCTGAATGTGAGATCCAAAGACCTTGCCTCTTTCGTTTGTCTTGTTCTTTGCTAGTTTGGAAAGAACTGTGTATGTTATATAAGGGCAATGATAAAAGATGATAAGACGAACATAAACTGATGACGTGACAAATTGATGTGAGATGGGACAAAGAGCAATACAATTTTAAAAGACACGCGGAAAAAGGGTGGTTAGTGGTGTAAATTTTAGCTTATGTGGTGACGGTCAACAAAGGGATGTTTTACTCGCATGATGCATTGCGTTCTTGACACGTTGGCCAACTGGTCAGTGCTGTGGCTGTCAGTATTATAACCAGAAAAACACATCACACTAGGGCTGTCCGACCTTTTCAGCTATCTACGATACAGGTCACCTTGATCGATCTGCAGGCTGAGATTGTCCCACAGTCTGCATCTCTGTACCCTTAGGCGCTCCTTACCACAAGTTGATTTCTGCTTCAGACGAAATCCTATCCTTTGGCTTAACATTTTCATGTTTATCTCCATGATATAGTCGCGAATTTTGCCTACAGGGTATCAAAACAAAAATTACAACAAAGTTCCAGACAATAAATTTTGCTACGCCTGACGTGCGTTTCGTCTATTCAAGACTCATCAGAGGCGCTCTACCTAAAATATTGAAAATGCCAAATACTTTATGATTATGAAGAGCATAGAACAATAAAACCAAATATACCAGAATTATAACTACTCGTTAAACTTATAAATTTTCGACTTCAATAAAATTATACTGAATTTACAACAAAGAAAATTTTGTATTTTGAGAGTAAAGTAAACTCAGTAATAGTTAAGTTGGGAGATATTTTTTGTGCCCTGCAGTAGAATTAATTGCCATATCATATACATGTACATCCCTCTTTTTCATTTGGCTTCAAAACTTGTTTCTACTTTTGATCTCGTATAAAAATGTCACTCCATCATCATTCTTTTTTATCTTGTCATCCGTTTCACATAAAGAGTTTTAATTGTTTAGTCTACTAAGCTGTAAATGAGTACGTGGTTTGGAAGTGGTTGAAATGTAGAGTGATTTGTATACTCCACTAGGGACTGAGCATGATTAAAGTTTGTACGGCCCAATATCCTTGGGTAATAATTTGTGAACCGCTTTGAGACGACTTAACTTTTAAGCGGTATATAAGAACCTCAAGTTATTATTATTATATGTACTAGTATTCCAACATCACTGATTTGATAATGGTACAGAGGTCCTCCTGGGTTCTAATCCAGCACATCAACTGTCATAAACTGTTCTGGAGTAGAACTGTCATAAACTGTTCTAACCCAACGACAGATTAAGAACTGCTATACGCCCTGATAGTATTTTTTATTAGTGCTTAGTATATAATTTCTTTATTACATGTATTTTGTTCTATTTTTAGTAACGGCTGCCATGTTGGTTGGTTGACGTTCACAAATTTCACAAATTGTCAGGTAGAGGACATCCGTGCGGGTTCCGGGTGGCGAATAGGCCCGCGGCAGCGCTAAACTTGTCGGTAAAAGTCCACTAAAGAGCGCTCAGAAACCTGACATCGGGTCAGGACGCTTTGCCCACACAGCGTCTAAGATGTGCCCAAGGTGGTTGAATGGGCAACCCTTACATCGAGAGATGCGGGGTCGTCAGGTGATAATGCGGAAAACCTGACCGCAAACCATAGTGGTGCAAAGTGTTGGGAAAATGTCACGTTCCTAGCACTTTAAATAATCCTGCTGCTGGTCTCGGTAAGGGTAGGACCCGTAGGATCCCCATGCAGGAGGCTAAACCCGTCCCTACCCATCACTCCTTTTTTCCAGTGGCAGTCAAAACTCTCCTACCCGACTGGCTTTGATCCCCATTTCCTCCACTTCATCATCATTTCATGTTTATTGCATCACTACTTTCATGTTCATCTCCCGGATATAGCCGAAATCGTGCTGCTTGGGAGTAAAGCAATAACTAACTAACTAACTTACATGTATGTGTTTGAATTATCGTCTTTCATGAAAGTTTTGTTCTATATAGCCATGCTTCTGTCTAAAGCTGTCATAGGTTAGAACTAACAGGACTCAAAGCAGTACTTAATCTGTTAGTGGGTGGACTTGTCCAAAATTGTCCTATGGTAAGGCTTGTCACAACACTGTCATCTGACTTATTTCCGTCTTTCCTTGAGGAGACTCGGGTCGTTAACAAGGCTTCTCCATTTTCGCTTTAGATGGCACTATTGTCAGAGTGCTGAGGCCAAGTTCTTTCCATGCCCCCCTTCAGGTCTCTTTTGGACACCCTCTCTTTCGAACACACGTGAAGGTTAGCACTGCTGGTGGAGTTTTAATTCCTCGAGGTTAACCCGCTCCGGCACCAACGCTCTTGTGTTGGAGAATACATCAAAGCTTTAAATTATCCGTTTAAATTTCAAAATTGTCTAAACCCTAAGGCTCTTCCTACCCCAGACATAGGTTGATCATCTAAATAATAATTTGGTTCCCCAGTTTGGTATTTTTGGTTTTACTGTTTTATGCTCTTCATAATTAAATAGCGTTTAGCATTTTCAATATGTTTTGTAGAGCGCCTCTGATGAGTCTTGAATAGACGAAACGCGCGTCAGGCGTAGCAAAATTTATTGTCTTGAACTTTGTTGTCATTTGTATTTTACCATTTGGAGTTTATGTGAGGGCTTTTTTTGCATGTCTACTCTTCTCCATCCTGAGTAAATGTCGAAACATATTCCGCCTTTTTCTTCTGATGGTGTCGCTGATCTTTTCACACCAATCTTGTTGTCTTATTTCTTCATTTGTAACTTGGTGGCCAATATATTTTCAAAATTCTCGATAAGCTATTGTTTAGGAAGGTGCTCAGCATATTTCCATCATTTTTAGCCACTTTCCAGGTTTTGCTTCCCTAGAAAATGACATATATGACATTTGATTAGAACAGACAAAACTTTGTTCTTTTGATAGTTTGATGTTTTTCTTAAAAGGTGCAAGTTTGTTGTATGTCATTTTGCAAGGCCTAATCATCGTTTGATGTCTTCATATGTTCCGCCATTGGTTGTTATCGCACCTAGATAGGTAACGGATTTGATGTCTTCAATTTCATCGGTTGGTTAGTATTTGTGTTTAATCTCATGACTTTAATTTTTCAAAATGCATTTATCTTCAGGCCGGTAAAATGGGCAAGATTACCATTGTTGACCTATCTTTTGTGCTGGACAGAAGAGCGATGTCATCGACATAGTCTTTATCGTCTAATTTGGTGGTAAAATTACATCGAATTCCTGGGTTGTAATCTGTTGTTGCCCTTCTTATGATCCAATCAATAACCACGTGGAAGAGAAATCCAGACATGTGGCAGTCTTGTTTCACGCCTTAGTTGATCGTTAACCAGTCTGATGTTCAACTACATGTTATAACTGTACATTCATTGTCTGGTTGATAAGTTGATCAGTTTGTCAGGAATACCATTTTCTTTCAAATTTTATTATCTTTCACAACTATTCTTGAAGATTCAAGAATTTTCAAAATCAATGAAGCATATATATAGGTTGGAATGACATTCGACAGTTTGCTAAATGATGAACAAGAGGCTCCCAGGAGCCTGAATCGCTCACCTGGTCTCGATGTCAACCCTATAATTACTTTTGTAGAGCTAAATGAGCTGAACATTTAAGCAAGCAACAGCTTTTCTCTATCTGCAATAGTTTTCATTCTATAGGCCAAAAACATTATTTTTCGCCTTTAAGGGGCTGTAATCCCTACAAGGGGTCATCTGACAACTTCGACCCTATGGAGACTTTTGTAGAGCTAAATGAGCTGAACATTTAAGCAAGCAACAGCTTTCCTCTATCTGCAATAGTTTTCTTTCTATAGGCCAAAAACACTATTTTTCGCCTTTAAGGGGCTGAAACCCCTATAAGGGGTCATCTGACAACTTTGACCCTATGGAGACTTTTGTAGAGCTAAATGAACTGAACATTTAAACAAGCAACAGCTTTTCTCTATCTGCAATAGTTTTCTTTCTATAGGCCAAAAACGTTATTTTTTGGCATTAAGGGGCTGTAACCCTAAAAGGGGTCATCTGACATCTTCGACCCTATGGAGACTTTTGTAGGGCTAAATGAGCTGAACATTTAAGCAAGCAACAGCTTTTCTCTATCTGTCATAGTTTTCATTCTATAAGCCAAAAACATGAAAAAATGCTATTTTTCACCTTTAAGGGGCCGTAACTCCTATAAGGGGTCATCTGACAACTTCGACTCTATGAGGACTTTTGTAGAGCTTTTGATGCTGAAGCAGTAGCGTGGCATCAGATTTCATCTATCTCTTATACTTTTTGATTTACAAGCCAAAAACAGTAGTCTGACCCCCCTGGTCTATTTTTAGTAACGGCGGCCATGTTGTTTAGACGGCGGTCACCATTTGTGCAATCTTGGTAGAGGACATCCCATAGATGAAGTGTGCAAAGTTTCAAAGCAATCCCTTCAGTGGTTTCGGAGGAGAAGATTTTCAAAGAAAAGTTAACGACGACGGACGACGACGGACGACGACGGACGCCAAGTGATGGCAATAGCTCACATGGACCTTCGGTCCAGGTGAGCTAAAAAATGATGTTCCTTAGAAAAAAAATTTGCTCTTTTTTACCTCGTCCTTCTTTTAGAAGTTTGTTCATTTCATCTAATTCCTACCCCAGGCAAAGGTTGATTATCTTAGTAATAATTCGGTTCCACAATTTTGTATATTTGGTTTTACTGTTCTATGCTCTTCATATTCATAAAGTGTTTGGCAATTTCAATATTTTTGGTAGAGCGCCTCTGATGAGTCTTGAATAGACGAAACGCGCGTCAGGCGTAGCAAAATTTATAGTCTGGAACTTTGTTGTCACTTGTATTTCGAACATACGTGAAGGTTAGCACTGCTGGTGGAGTTTTAATTCCCCAAGGTTAGCCCACTCCGGCACCAACACTTTTGTGTTGGAGAAAACATCAAAGCTTCAAATTATCCGTTTAAATTTCGAAATTGTCTAAACCCTAAGTTTCTTCCTACCCCAGACATAGGTTGATTATCTTAGTAATAATGTGGTTCCCCAGTTTGGTATATTTGGTTTTACTGTTCTATGCTCTTCATATTCATATAGTGTTTGGCAATTTCAATATTTTTGGTAGAGCTCCTCTATTGAGTCTTGAATAGACGAAACGCGCGTCAGGCGTAGCAAAATTTATTGTCTGGAACTTTGTTGTCACTTGTATTTCACTAATATTTTGGGTGTTGTAAGATAGTGAAGTGCCGCTCAAATTTCCACAGCATGCTAGACCTCCTTAAGCAGTTTGACAATGAGTCCTCTTTTCCAGTAAGATGGTATCTTTTCCTCTTTTCATGCTCTTGCTAGAATTTAATGGATCTGTTTTGTTGCAGATTCTTGATAATTTCTAAGTAGTTCACTTGTACATGTAATGTTGTATTTTCCAGATGCTTTACCATTCTTAACTTTTCTTACAACAGTTCTTATTTCATTCAGTGCTAAATTAATTGGTAATAATTCATTGCCAGCAGTAATGATCTCTGTCGGTTCTGGTCTGTTAAGGAATCAGTTGAAATGCTCTTGTCATCTCGCTTTAACTTCATATCCCCCTTGTCAGTAGTGAGTCATTCTTAGCTTTTATTTGCTCTATCTGTTTTTGGTCTTTCCTTACAAAGTTTTCTTCATTTGTTATACACTGCTTTCATGTTTTCCTTACTGGCTGCTGTTTCAGCTTCAGTTAGTTGCAAGATCTTCATACCATTGTTTCTTGTCCTTTTTCGTGTTCTTTTTCTTTTTCTTTTTTGGGTCTTTATTGCTGTATTGTTCTCTTAGTTTTTCTTTTAACCTTTCAGATTTTGTTGCATCTATTTTATTTATCAGTGAACCAGTTTCCAACTGTAACCTTAGCAGTTAACCATTCTTGGCTAGTCTGTTTTCCAGGACCAATGATGTTTTGAGCTGTGCACTTGTCATTGCATATGGTTTTAAATTGTATAAAACTGTAATCAGAACAAAATCTTGGCAGTTGTACAAAGATGATAGAACTGGCCACAATTGTAGTCCGACGCATATTCGATCAATAATATGGGTTTGCAATTTGTTGAAAACACCAGATTTCTGTGATCGATGTACTCGTTGCTTGATTTGCATTACGATTATTGCTTATTGGTTTATTTTACATTTTTTAAAAGGATTGTTGCTGATGTCAGGTTATTCTTCGTAAAATGTATATATGTTATATTTATGTAAAAACTGGAAGCCAGGGGAATCCGGAATCCTTCTAGGGCATATTGGAATTCCCATTTCTCCCAGGACAAATTGAGATATACAGATTTGCCCATATTTGGCCGATTTTGATTCAGTGGATCCAGAATTACACTTGATATTTGTGCTATAGTGGGACTCTGGATCCTACTGATACTTAATATAAATGAATTTACTAAGATAAGATTTAGAACAAAAACAAAAACACGTAAAAACATAATACATGTATTATTCACTGTAATTTATTCAAAGAATTATATTGCATATAATATTTATTTTTTATTTGTAATTTTATAATAATCATTTAAAATTCAACGTGTTTTTTTAAATACAACATATTAAATTATGTTAACGTTTAGGTCCAGATAAAATATTAATGCAGGCCTTTTTACCATGTTCTGAATATACTCTTAATAGTTGAACTTTTAGTATCCCCATTTATACGTGATATTTCAATATACTAGTACATGTACCACTTTCAATCTGCATCTATACTTTGTTTTCAGAAAAAAAGACAAAAACAAAGAAAAGCATGTATTTTGTTTTAATTTCACTTTGATTCAAGCCTTTTGCTTCTTTGTGTTTTTTTTTGTACCCTATGTGTTTTTTTGCAAATTGTACAGCTGAGCAAATGATAAATGAGGTCTGACCTTAACAGAATTGACAATTAAAAATTACCATTTTAAATTTATTAATCTCATAATATGTATAATTATCAAATTATTTTTTAATGTAACTATAAGCCATATCGGATGAATCCACAATCATCCGAGAGCAAATCTGAATATCTCAATTAGTTCGAGGAGAAATTGGAATTTCAATTTACCCAAGTTTATATTCAGGGCAAATCAGAATTCCAAATTGTCCTAGGAGAAAATGGAATTTCAGTTTGCCCTAGGAGTATTTCTGATCGCCTTGTATTCAAAATTTGCCTTGTAACATATACAAAATAAGAAGTGGATATAAAAATGATAATTTGATTATTCTGTAAATGCATATTTAAAGGAGTAACCTTACGTCAGCAGCCTTTGAATCAATACATTTGAAGGTCGAAAGCCAGGTATTGAAAGAAAAGTTCTCAATCCCAAAGCGTTCAAATGGGGAAGCCATATCCAGCACCAAAGATATATCGAACATGTGTAATATACAAGAAAAGAATATTTTTCCACAAATTTTGAATGTAAACAATCGGAAATTTCAAAATATTGGTATATTAGAGTCAGATTTGTCTGACGGCTTGCCAAGTGAGTACCCTCAGGGACCTCTGGTCCATCAGCAGCGGTTATCGCCCCAGTGCGTCAAAACTGCAACTACCAAAGCAGGTAAACATGCAAAAACGGGCAATTTGGTTATGTTCTATGTGCATGTTGCAAGGAGTAACCTCTCAGCACCATTTTAATTTTAACATTGGAAGGTCGGGATCATCTACAGTACCATGTACATATATGGAAAGTATATCAAGTCGATCTTCTAAATTTACATCCAAAAATCATAACACGTTTTAAGCTGCTATAAATGTATCATTCTTACAAGTTTCATCATATCGGACGTGCAGAACTGCACTCGTGCAACACGCGTTTTCGCATCTTGTTTGTGTAAATGAGACCAATCAGCGTTTCTTTTATGGAGCTAATTATACCGCAAACGGTCTTTTTATTATAGAAAAGAAGATATTGCACCTGCCTATTACTGTATACCCCTTCTAAATCAGATACATGTACCTCAACAGGTTATGAAATTTAAAATTCGTGCAATATAAAGTCATAAATCACGAAATGACATTTAATATCTTTATCATTTGGATAAACAGCCTGCTGAGATATGGCCCATCCTTTAGAGAGTTTGTGTCTTTTTTGTCAGGGAATCACTGATGCGTTTTTATAGAAGGGCATGCAACACTTGTTCCAAAACACTTCTAAACTCAATACAGCAGTTCGATTTAATTACACCATTTTATCAGTTTAGACACGGAATGTGAATATGAAGAGGAACGCTGCACGCCGAGAACAATTTCATCTAAGAATGAGGGCGGGAAATAGTCATCATTACAGCTTTAATCTCGTAATCCGGCTCAGTGTCAATGCCTCACCGGTGACTGCTTAGTGTTTTACAATTTTCTCGTTTTCATTAAAAATCCATTCAAATAAAATTAACTCAGTATCAACTGACAAAAAAGCGCTTTTGTGTGGTCGAAAAAGAGAAAAACATTGGTGTGATCGGGCCAATATTGCTAATTCAATCTTTAATATTTCTCGTTTTGTATACTTAAAGATGTAATTAAGGAAGGATCGAAGGCAACACGGATTATAATGCTTTACCGTGAATGTTTTAGTTCATTGAGTTGGACTTAATACGTTTTGGGAGACGATCTGCTATGAATAGTAATGTATAAAATGAAAGAACATAGTTCACAAATGTTTGGCTCCATAGTATAGTACCTTCAAGTTCATTTCCGATTGGATTAACAACAATTAGATCTAATTCTTTGGCCAAATTGTTCAAATTTAACTAAAATGGCAGCGGCAACTAGGTACATTCCGATTAATAAAATAGCAAAGAAACAAAATTAGGGATTTAAAACATCTGTAACAAAAGCAAAAAATTAGAGATGTTGAATTTCATAGTTGCAATCGTATTTTTCGTATAATGGCATTTAGAGTTAAATATAAAAGGAAATAAATTCTATTCGTAATTAAAAATGAATTATATTAACTGCACCTAAAAGCTTTTAATTTTGAAATGCTAAATACTTCATAATATGTACTAAATACTAGGTACTTACGTAGAAAAAAGGAATAGATTGGAAAATATTACTAAGAAGTAATTTTGTATTTCTTTGCATTGCTTTTTTATAACTCGAAAAGATCACAGACATGCTAGATTAGCTTAGGCAGTGCGAGTTCAGATGTATCAGGAAGACGAATATTGAATGGGTGATAAAATAAGCATGATAAAAAAGGTTATACTAAAACTAACGAATTTGGATGATCAATATCATAATACCCAAGAACAAGAGACATAACAAAGCAAGGACATACAAGAGAAATTGAAGCATCAATGGACATGATGGATGGTGAAGTAAGATTTGTAAAATGGGGACACAATCATGATCAAGGAAAAATGTTTTGTTTCAGGAAAAGTACGAATGGATAAGGTCAGACACATTAGCGTTCTTCGGGGGATCCTAGAGAGTTTTACTTCTACCATAACCTACAGAAGTTAATTTTGTTTGCAGAAGATAACACAGGAATCAAAGTTTTCATAAAAGTATAATTAAGATTTTGACATGTTTGATCATTGATTAATGGGTCATTGAAATTTTGTATGCAGAACACCAAGAATGTTGGTGAAAAAGCAACTTCTCCTTAAGGTAATCAAGCCCAAAAATTATTCATGTGATGTCTCAATTTATGTTTGGTACGTCTCTGGTGATGCTATTTTACATAAGTCGGTTCGATTGAGAGAAAACATTTAATTTGGGTATACATTTGTAAAGTGTGTTAGTAAGAAGTCGCCTCCTCGTCTTGAAACGGCTCAACATTACTGAGAGTTACAGCAAACGTTTAGAAGAAACCTACAGCGTGAATGTACATGTATACATGTGAAGAGGTGGTAATTAAAACAAATACTATAAACCATAAACGAAATTGTCCATATGACAGTAAATCCAGGGACTAATAAGCAACTGGAATAATTTATGTGTTATGGTAAATTTAACTTAAAAGTGGACTTCATGGTAACAAATAAAGATAAAAAGACTTTTGTAGCAAAAACTAATTATCTTGATCATTGGATTATGTGTCTGTAATGTGATACATGTTCTTAATAGAATATTAGTTTCTTTTAGGCCTTATTTAGAGGCGTAATGATTTTTAAACAATACCACGTTGACCCTAATAACTGCCGGTTCAACCATGTTTAAAGTCGAATTAGTTTTGACATGAGGCAGGAATAAGTGTAGGTCTTAATCAAAAATCAGTGGCAAACGTTTAAGGCTTGGTCCAAATTTCAGACGTTTAACCCCTTATTTTTTCTTTTGCATTTAACATTTTAAAAGTATTTTCGAAAGCCCCTTGTTTAATTTGGCAATTCGAGCAAAAATGCATTTTTGTAATTTTGCAAGACAGGTTAATGTACATTGTACGTGTAAATTTAGATGCAAAAGACAATTTTTTTTTCAAAGTTAGTTTGTATTCTAAAACTGCATTCCGTTGTTATAACTGTCGCACTTTTTCATTCTGGGTCCATCGCAACTAAATCTGGTAACCTTGAATGCCAGAATCTAGTCTGAACCATTTTCATGTTTTGTAGTGTTCACGCGCATTTGTCTTGCGAACGATTTATGCTAAGAATTGGGGAAATGGAAAAGCCAGTCAGATTTTTAACAAAACCATGCAGGTCATCTTGATTTTTTTCTAGCATCTTTGTCTCAGGTTCTATCGATTTTTGCTGAGTGTAAATTTTGTGATGTTGAGCTCACAAACTAGTTTAATAATTTTATATGTGTCTGCCCTACGCCAGCATTCTCTGTCAAAGCTTTTAGTTATCCCTGTCCTCTTTATATTAATGTTTGTATATCTCGTTGGTAATTTTGGTATTGGTATTGCATCTTATGTATTGTAATTTTGGGCTTGGTATTGGGTCTTACGTATTGTATTTGTTTTAAAATTTGGTCATTACAATGAAAGACGGCATGCAGCGACACACCAGGTCACAATAAAGACTTGGCCGTCATCAATTTTGGATAAAAAAAAATCGTTTATTAATATATGTTGTGTCACATACACTTATTCCACATTTCATTATCGTCCATTGGTAATGACAACATGCAGCTACATGTAGTTTGTAAAAAGTTTCGTGTTCCGATAAAAATACATTTATTAAAAGTAAGAAACTTTTATCAAAATACATAAAAATAACTAAAATGTACAAACAAAGATTTAAGGTAGAAAAAGTATACACTTTGAGCACCAAATGATATATAGGAGAGTATTTACACAGTTTGGACGTCACAGTCAGAATCAGAATCTGATGATTCGTTAATCTCTACATTTATTTCATCGTTTTCTGGCTGGCTACTTCCTTCACCTTCATCGTCGTCTTTTCCTCGTTTAAACTTTGTTCTTCTGTTTTGAAACCATACCTTGACCTATGATCAAACAAAAAAATAAAACTAATAATTTTGCTCCAAATAATTTGAGTGTTACAATTGAACATGTTCAGAGAAAAAATAAAGCCCGCAACTAGGCAGTAATTCTATTCTACATGTATTTAAAGATAGAGTAAATATAGCAACAGTCCTACATTATAACTTAGCAATGGCACTTTAAAAGAAATTGACAATAAAATAAGTAGGTTGGTTAAACCACACATAAAAGGTAAAAATATCAAATATAAAACTTGTTGGTTGTCCTCAGACCGTGGCGGTCGTGATTTTTTTTCTTTGCTCTGCCCCCGACGAAGGCTGAAAGCCGAAAATTTGGGCTTTTTAGATTTTAGATGTATTCTTTATTAATTTATATTAGTTTTATATTTGATATTTTTACCTTTTATGTGTGGTTTAACCAACCTACTTATTTTATTTTATTGTCTCCATTTTAACTTGCCACACCACAACATTTATTAATCTATTTAAAAGAAATTGAGTGTGCCACGCTTCATGCATGTTTAATTCCCCTCTGAGGACCGCCAAGTAGTGCACCACATAGACTTAATTTTCTGCCCTTACCCACCTCTCTTCTTCAAAATTTATAGTTCCTTTGCTATCCAACCAACCCCCATATTTCATTTATCATCGTCACCATTACATGTTCATTTTATCATTCTTTGCATGTTCATAACCTGTAAATAACCTATATAGCGTTGCACGGGCGAAAACACCAACTCACTCACTCATTCACTCAAAGAAATTGTGTTATATAATTGATGTGTTGAATTCATTTTTGCGTTGACTGTTTGCGTTTGGCTGCTTTGTACATGTTTTATGTTTTGTACCCTTTTCTTCTTTCACTTTCAATATCTAAAACTTAACATGTGCACATTTGTTGGAAATTATTGTCTTATTGTAAGCGTGTACTAAAATGTCGGATCAAAGTTTATATGATTACAACTACTTAAACCAGTAAACAACTGTCACTAATTTTATTGTAGTTTTGGGCCCGGGTGCATTAGAAAAATAACATTATTTAAGATGAATGGGGTTATTCGTCATGCTCACAATTTCAAATTAGTATTCATAAACAGGGAGAGTTTCTAATAGGGTATTTATAGTCGTAATTGAAATCATAATCCGCGTAGGGATGACTACAAAAATATGTCAGGCAGTTCTTGGTACCATGCTGAAGACCTTTGGATGATGATACAGAGAAACCAAAGAGGTGCTAAAGGGGGAAAATGTCAACACTCGACTCCCTGTTGTTCTATAGTCTTTTAATGGTTAATTTCATGGAACACTGTCATCAATGTTATCCATTTCATACAAAACAACAAGAGAGGCACTTAAAACATGTTAAACACAAGGGTAAAAAGTCCTAAAATTTAAAATTTCGTTTCACCTGTGCGAGCCTCATATTAAATGGATTATATCTCATTTAAAAAATAATTTGTGTCAAGGCATTGTATAGACTGCAAAGTAATTTCCAAACCCTATGAGTTGCTTTAAATTCCACTGTTTAAGGAATTGCGACACTGTCTAAATCTCCTACCCTAATCTGGTTCCCTGTAGAGTTTATGATTGTAGCTTCACCTCCTTAAGATTAATTTTATTCAAAAATACTTATTTTTCATTATGAAAAACACATTTTGACACCTGTCTTTTATACCGAAATATAATGATTCGAAAATTGATGAAAATCATAGCAATTTATCATACTTTTTAAAACATTTATGTATATTAAATATGGTGTATTATGTTACTCCATAGACTATAGCTGTGTATGGTAATCGTTTCTTAAAGTGTCAAAATTAAATATTTATAATTTTTTGCAATATTTTAAATACATGTTTAGAGGGTATTATTTATTATATTTTGACTATTGATATACTGAGATGAGGTGTGCTACGCAATGAAAGCAAATATTCAGTTTTTCTTTGATTTTTTTATACTGATTTAAATAGTATGAAGTAATTAGAACCAAATCTGGTGTAGTATTCATGTGTACTAGTACAATGGAATGTTTTGAAAAAACTTTATTCCTATTTGTTTGGGTTTTTTGTTTCTTTGTTTTTTTTTTAAATGACAATTTTTTTTTTCTCATTTTTTTAAAATGATTAAAATGTAGCTGCATTTAATTCATTTGTTAGATAAAGCAATGGGGATCTAAAGCATTTTTATATCAAAATATTGCCTCTATTGGTTAAAGGACTATTTCATGTATTTATTGCTAAAATTATACCATTTCTTTTATATAAAAAGATTTGATCTGTTTATAACTTTTAAAAAATAAAAATCAATTTTTGCTTTGAAGTCTTACATAACATTTTACAGTTTTTCAAATTATGTCCAAAAAAGTCAAACACATGCAGCACTAGAAAGGTTTGTGATTATTTGGTGCCTCCATAAAAAAGCAATGTATCGAAATTTTACATAATATAAAATATAATAATTATTTATTGTTTTTGATAAAAGCATGCAAATATATTTTTATATTTTTTTACAAAACGGTTGGAAACTGACAAGTTTATTTTGTATTCAAAAGGTTTGTTTTTCTTGAATACATACCCGTAGCCAGGGGGGTTCGAGGGGTTCGGACGAACCCCCCGTAGGCGAAAAAAATGAAGAAAAAAAATAAGTAAAAACACACTGAAATTTGGTTAAGCACTATTAAAATAAGGAATATTTTGAAAAACGAATCCTAAATCGAACCCCACCCCCTAAAAAGATTCTGGCTACGGGTATGGAATAATTGATAGAAAATAATGAGATGGGGAATAAGTGTACGCGACACAGCCCACAATCAAGCGGCAATTCAGAAAAAAACACAATAGACAACCGCCAGCAGCATTACGCCAAAAGTTGTAAAGAGTGGTTGATTTTACTACTTTATGAACAAGCATATCCTAAGCATATAAAAATATGTTCTTCCAATTTTGGACCTAGAATTGACCGTAAAGCTCACATATTTTAGTCGCAAAAATATTAAGAAATTATAATACAACAATTTAATCTCCGGCACCAACACTTTTTGAGTTGGAGAATACATCAAAGCTTTAAATTATCCGTCTAAATTTCAAAATTGTCTAAACCCTAAGGTTCTTCCTACCCCAGACATAGGTTGATTATCTTAGTAATAATTTGGTTCCCCAGTTTGGTATTTTTGGTTATACTGTTCTATGCTCTTCATATTTATACAGTGTTTGGCATTTTCAATATTTTTGGTAGAGCGCCTCTGATGAGTCTTGAATAGACGAAACGCGCGTCAGGCGTAGCAAAATTTATTGTCTGGAACTTTGTTGTCATTTGTATCCTAAATGCTACAATAGGAATAATCAGCAGTCTAGCCTGTTTTTCTTTTTCTTTTTCCATTTACATTTACATATAAAAATTTACCCCTATTTGTTAAGATACATGTATTTGAAAACCAACTTTACACTTGATAAAAAGATTGATGTATTAAAGGGAGAACATAATGTAACACTATTCAGTGATGACTGTATGTGTTCCATTTGAAGAGCTTGTTGTATTCAAATATTTTTGAGTAAAAAATCGTTATATCGATTTTTTTCTCTGGTAAGTACTTTTCTTGTAGAAGTCAAAATACTGTATTGTCCCTAAGTATTTCTTTAAAAATACGTGTCTTTAATTGAAAGAAATGGATTCGAAAAATTTAAGGTCAAAATATTTTTTTTAATAATTCCAATCAATCACGTCAGAATTGACAGCAGTTTATATTAATTAGTCCTTATTGCCATAAAATGTTTTATAATAGGGAATAATAAGAGACGTGATCAATACAAAATGAACAAATGACACGAAACAAGGAACAATTGCAGTCTGTTTTAATCCGTATATGTTGTTAAGCCTAATAACATAATTAAAGCAAAACAGAACAATAAGCTCGTCAATCCTGTAATGAACCCATACGATATAAGTGACAAACTGCCTGACAGGAAGTTGTTGTGCGACATTGTGTAGTCTCAAAAGGTATATTGTTCTAATTATTTAAATAACAAAAACATGCCATATGTAAAACTATAGGTTTACAGTAGGACGACAAAATACATTTGAACTTTACAATTCAATTAGTACGTAATGAGCATAATATTTTCTGAACGTCATTGTTTTGTTTGAAATTTATCAAGTTAAGTAATCTTTCTACCCAAAGATCATCTGGTCTATGAACCATAGTCAAGCAAGTATAGAAAAGAATCAATTCATTTGTTACGGCCTACGATTTTCTTAATACAACACAGTGTAATCTATGTTCAGTTATCAGTTCATCAGTGGCGGGGAGTGAGCTCTTAAATTTAATTACCGGCTTATTTTCCGTTTAAGATAAAGTTTTTGCATGCCTAAATGAGTACCAATTGAATTAAATTAGAAACTGAGAAGCAGTGGATTTCTATAGCACAAGAAACAATTACCGACCACTAAATAATTCACAACCAACTTAAATATACAATTTACTGGTGTTAATTACTACCTGTTCTCCATATTAATTACCATTTTTTCTCGTGATTGTATTTATGTTTTTCAATTTAGGACATGACAAACTGATGCTAAAACTTAACATGGTGTAAAATGAGATATAACTTGTTGCTCCGTTTCAGTTCTTCGTTACACTTGTAACATCTTATTTTTCATTATATACGATTTAGACATGCATTTAAAATCATATTTTATTTTGTTTACCTATTATAGGTGCTTCAAAAGAAAGATTTTAAAATAAAAACATTTTGTGCATGAACTTGCATTATTTATAGAAATGAAGAAATGAGAATGCAACCACCCAGCAATATGTTTGTGCGTTTTAAAGATCATACTTTTTAGGGACAACATGTGGTAGGAACGAACTAACCTCTTACTTGGACTAAATTACAATTCATTTTGTTCCCCACCATTATTGGACAACGTAAACTTTTAACTATATAAATAGAAACATAACACAAGAGGCTCCAAAGAGCTTGAATCGCTCACCTGAACTACACAGATACATAAATTTGTAGATATTGTTGTGCTTAACCATATGCAATTTAAATTTCTGAAATATCTTGGTTATTTTTCAAGATATTGGGCTTAATAAGTGCAAATTTGGCAAAAGTAAGGAAAAAGAACAATAACTCCCACATCAGCAGTCAGATCTTTTTCCGAAATTCAGCACAGGTAGATCTGAATATGCTGATCAGTTTTGATTCTTGCACAATTTTGATATCTGAAACCATTTTTGAATTATTAGCAAAAAAATGCAATTTACCCCTATGTTCTATTTTTAGCCATGGCAGCCATGTTTTTTTTTATGAATCAAAAATCTGAACAATAGAGTTGTAGCATATAAGCTTTTAAACAAGTGTGCCATGTTAAGATGAAGTTGGTCTTACCATGTCAGGCAAGTTAATCTTTGAAATTCAGGGGAAAAGTAATGAAAAATGGTAAATTTTGTCGCTTAAAGGGCCATAACTCTACAGCTTTGACCTAATACATGAAATGTAGATCTTGATGTACTTAATCATATGCAATTTGAATTTTTTAAATATCTTGAATAGTTTTCAAAATATAGGGCTAAAAAAGTGCAAAAATTTCAAAAATCCAGAAAAAGGGCAAAAACTCCTACATCGGTTGTTGGATCTTCTTGAAAATTTCTAGGCAGGTAGATTTTGAGGTTCTGATCACTTTTACCCTATGCCAGAATTTTGATATCTGTTACCGTTTTTGAGTGAGTGAGTTGGTGTTTTACGCCCGTGCAACGCTATATAGGTTATTTACAGGCGATGAACATGAAAAGGATGATAAAATGAACATGAAATGATGATGATAAATGAATAATGGGGTGGGGTGGGAAACAAAGGAACGGTAAATTTAGAAGAACCACAGGAAAAGGGAGAGATGGGTAGGGGCGAAAAATTTAGCCTATGTGGTGCACTACTTGGCGGTTATTTGCAAAAAACTGTAATTTGACCCCTATGTTCTATTTTTAGCCATGGCGGCCATGCTTTTTTACGAATCAAAAATCCGAACGATAGTTTTGTACACATAATGCCATTAAACAACTGTACCAAGTTTGGTTGCAATTGGACTTATGGTGTCGGACAAGTTAACGTTTGAAAAATTGTTTACAGACGACGACGCCGGACGCCAAGTGATGGCATAAGCTCACATGGCCTTTGGCCAGGTGAGCTAAAACGTACATGTAACTTTTGTGTTGCAACATGCAGGAACCACATTGCCATTTTTATCTTCAACAAAGTTCATGCAGGACCATTATATTAATTTTGATCACACTTAATTTGTAGAGCTATTATAAATGAATGGATAATTGCTTTAATAATGTAGGGTTGATGGTAATTTTGAGAAAATAAAGAAGGACAAGTATAGGAGAATCCTCTTTTCTTTGAAAGTTAACATTAAAAACGCAGCGAAAATGAATCAAATAAAAGCATTCCTAACGAAGATGATCATTTACACATTTGACGAACCTACGATATATGATAAAAGAAGATTTATTGCATGTATTTAGGGTATAATATATATTTGTAATTATATTTGTTACACACATATCGCCATTAAATCTATTGAAATAAAGTACTCTAACTATCAAAACAAAAATGAAAAGGTTATCTTTTAATTCGTATAATTTGAAGTCGTCAAACATGGCTGATTTCATACAATAGTTTCCCTTGAGTCAATGATGCAGAACTATACCAACTTCCGTTCCGCTGAGTCGCACGTGCAGGATGAACATTAGCTTCAACAGCAGACGACAACAGAGATGCTCAAATACAGTGTATGCTTTGATTGTTTTCAATAAAACAGTTAAATCATTACACTGGATGTGCATTAAAGGAAGGATAAACTGACCCTACTGTGAAGATAAATCGCGAGACGGTCTACTCGAGTCGTTTGTGTCAAACAATTAAAAATCATTTACGACAATTAGTGTTTTAGCTTTAAAGTACTGCTGCTGGGATATTAGCATGGTTTTAATTAAAACCTTTCATTTGTGCTTTAATTTTATTTTACTGTCTATGACACTAAATGACATTTGTTCGTATGGCAAAATGTACGAGAGGTGAAATTTCATACTATCATTTGGTTAGTTTTTGAAAGAAAATTCAGTAAATGTCTAGGTTCAATTAATATACACACGTTTTCCCGCTTAATTTATAAGTTATAACACTATAGAAGCACATCATTGTTTTTCAAATTATTTTTTATAAGTCAATAACTGTTTGGTTTTTTTTTTCGGATAATCCGCACCTAGACCTAATTCTTCCAACACAAAATACAGTAAACTGAATTTTTCTAAATGCTAAGCAAACTAAGGAGAGCAATAAACATACATGTATTCGTCTATTTTTGTAACATGCAAATTAGTACCAACTGTCACTGGACATCCAAACAAATCTTAACATAATTAAATTATCAACAAACCTTCAAGAACAAAACAAAAAGCAAGGACAGCTAAATAAGGCGTTTACTATAAAATACTAAACGTCGAAAAAACATGCCTCAATATTTCAGATGGACAAGTTCCAAAAGATGTTTTTACTTAAGAGCCTGTCCATGAGAAAACCATGCAAAATTGTTAATTTTGTCCAGTAGCAAGGTTTTAAATTATGAAAAAGGTATATTGCAACATCAATCTTATTAAGGCAAATTTATTTCTTCGTAAAATTCAAGGTGGTCGCCCTACAGGCCTTTATAGTTATATATAGCTATCATTTGATTCATCGGTGATTTCAACCAAATTGTATTTGACAATTGGATATTTTCATTGAGATTTTTTTTTCAGTTTACATTTATAAAATAAAATTTGCAGCAATGTAATCATTATTTCTACAAGATGAGGACATGAAATCATTACCTGGGACAATAAGAACCCTCCAAAATATCAATTTTTAGCATTTTTGAGCAGTCTAGAATATTGTCCAAGTCCTACATTAGGGTTCCAAAGGTACAAAATTATGAACAACGAATATTGCACTGTATCAGAAAGACAAAACGTCACTATTTCAAAAATATCGCTACATATTTTATTTCATCTACGTAATCTAAAATAAAATCACTTTTAAAATGTCAAATTTTCAAATAAAATTTGATTGAATCACTGATCGGATGACAGTTATATATAGCTATTAAGGCCTGTAGGACGGCCATCTTGGATTTTTCAAGAAAAAAAATTGCCTGGAAAGGTCTTATAGGATGGTCTTTCAGTAGCACTATACCTTTTACAAATATGAAAACATTGCTATTGGACGATTTTGCATGGTTTTCTCAAGAACAGGCTCTTAAGCAATAATTAATAGTACATTTAAATACCTGAGTTTCCGTCAATCCTAGTTTAGATGCTAAATCTTTCCTTTCCTGACCAACAACATAGTGGTTCTTTTCAAATGCATGTTCTAACTTAAGGAGCTGCGATGGGGAAAATGCAGTTCGGATTCGTTTTGGCTTTCTGTATGGGTGGAAGTAAAAGCCAGCCTCAGGATGACCTTAAAAGACAAAGAAAAACCCGATAAAATCTACTGTAAAACTTATAAAGCCACAGTCGAAAAATAGTTTGTTATATCTTGATTGAGCTTAAACTTTTAACTTGATCTTGATTTTTACACGAAAAGGTGCATTTTCGAGATTGCATTTAGTCAGAACAAGGCAAACGAAAATTATAGAAATACAAAATATGTTCTTTAAAACACAGTGGAGTTATTTCATGATATCAATATTTATAATGAAAATATATGACCAAAATAAAATTGTAAACATTACTGAAAGTGAAAAAAGTATAGAAGTTGGTAACAAGCCTTGGACCTTTAAGCTGATCGACTGAAAAAGTTTAAGTCTTATATTGAAAGAGGTCTGCAATTTATGACCCATTTATATTGTGAAAGATTAAGGCCAGAGGATATCTTAAGGATATATATGTCTTGATAGTTTAATTTTGTATTGATACCTATTTGGTAAAGAGGTCTCCAGTTTATAAAGAGAAGTTAGATATCAGAGGATATCTATAGAAACATATAAGATAAAGGTAATAGCAAAACTACCGAACTTGAATGATCAATCTCATAGTCCAGAGAAAATGACAAAATCGAATCAGTCATACCGGAGAATTGGTGGATCGCAATGGTCCTGACTTGGTACAGGCATTTCAAACGAAATGGTGGGGTAAACCAGGTTTTATGGCGCCAAACCTCCCTCTTCCATTGCGATCTTAGGATCCGGTAATGACCATAGAACACAACATAGTTGTGAGACACAATAAGGATATTGAGGTGATCATCTCAGTACAGCAGACCAGTCAAACACTAATTAAAACAATTAACTATCATATCTTTTAACTCAATGTTGAACTTTTTTACTAGTGGCTGACGACGAAGAAAGATTTTTTTTTAGTGACTTGAAGGATTAATTTCGTGCTTTTTACAATTTACCTATAGAGGTCCCCAAGTTATAAATAACTCAAGTTGAGTAAGGAGGTTTAAGGTAAGAGAATATCAAATTGGATTGATTTTAAATTTATTCAATTAATGAAATATCGAGAATAGTATATATTTATACACAAAAAGTGAAGCCTAATCCTGGATTGCTGAAACCAGGGAGAAATTTGCAAACATCTGAGACAAATAAAAATATGAATTAGGTAAAAATCTCCATGCATACAATTGTTACTAATAATAGCTGAGAAAAAGCATTCCGGCCATTTTTGATTACCACATTTAAAATTTTGTTGACTATTTAAGATAAAAAGCTGAACCTTTTTTTGTTATAATGTAAACAAATGGTTCTGAAACTGGTTTTACAATCCATAAAATTACTCACTTAAGTCTTGGGCATCTTTAAATAGATTGTAAACATTGTTATATAGGTTAAATTTGAAACGACTCAAAGTTAGTAATTTCCATTCGGAGTGTTAATGAATAAGTGTGAAGAGCTATACACCATATAGTACTATTTCAGAGGAAGCTATATGCCAAATATCAAGAGGTTGTATCATGTAGGTGCCCGGAAAAATGCGACGGAAATTTTTGTGACCAAGGACAACATCGCAAGACGACGGATAGTGTCAGAGTGACTCCTATATGTCGCTTTGCAACACGTTGCAGGCGACATAAAAAGGCTGTTTCTAAAATTATATACATTGTAAATTTATGGTTGATTCATGCAGTCTATATCAAAGTTTGTTGCAGACTAACATGAAATAATACATTTTGAGGAAAAATCAATTGCAAGTATCACTTGATATTTCAACCAATCAGAAACAATAAATTTTTATTTCTGCAATATTGTAAGTTTTCTTATATGTTTATGTAAGCAAATCAAAACATTGATGTTAAAGTAGCTGTTTTTTATCCTTATACACCTTTAAAGAAAATAGTGTTAAGTGACCAAGTTTGATTAAAAAAGCTTTCGTCAATGTTTTACCACTACAAAGCATAGTTCCAAGTAACCTAACACAGCACCAAATACGCGGAAACCAGAAGAATACAATTGTACAAAGGTTGTTAATGAATTTTGATGTTCAGGCAACTCAACAACAATCTCTATCGAGATATATATTAACTTTTTCAATATCTTAACACATATTCATGTTTTTTGTACCTCTAAAAATGTGTAAGAGGAAATAAGTAAGTTTGGTTCATTTTTTAGCGACACTATTTAGGATATACCTGGGCGAAGAACTGAAAAATGATGAAATGATAATGAAATTAAGGGTGGTATGGGGACCACAATATATGAAATTTTGAAGGCCACCACACATTTGGATCTTTATATACTTATTCATGTATACATGGTATATGCGTTTTGCTTTTTTGTTGTTTGATTCACTTTTTATAGATTTTTCAATTGTTCTGTTTAGAGCAGTTTTGAAAAAAGGTACTCTTCTGTTGCTTTTCCAACATATTGGATTCATGTTGACACAAACTTGGTGCTTTCCATGATTAAGTGTAACAAAATGCCTCTACTCTAATTAATGAAAAACAATCAAATTATACAAAAATATATTTACATGAGTGTTTCTCATATTCTCATCAAATTAGGTTATACTCATAGCACCTGGGTTTTTTCGAAGTACTATTTATCCAGGAATAATTACTCAAAACCTATAGTAGGTAAAAATGAAGAGGTCGTGTCGAACTAGATTCATTATAGCTAACCTTCAACGTAATTAGGAGCTCAATAACGCCTTCAATCTTAGACATAGGCGTTTCTAGGCCATCACAGGTCGCCTAAACCAAATAAAAACCGAACAATGGCTTCTTTTAGGCGAGTTATTTGATTTCATCTGCCAAAATCTCATTTATTATAATGATAAAAGCATATTAAACATTATACAATATTCTGATCTAACAGTTCTTTCTTTTCATTATTGAGCTGTTAAACGGTGCTGTTGAATTCGAAGTACCAAGTAAACACCCATTGACAAATAAACGGGTCTAAAGGTTTCAAATTTTTGATTCTAAGAGAGGTTATTAGGGAAATTTAACACCAAAAAACCTATCTTTTTCAGTTCTTATCTTAATAGATTGGAACATTTCAATTCAACTTTTTGGTAAACACTATCCTTCGAGGTTTTGTGTTCGTGCTTGAAAGGTTGTGTGTGGTACCATCATATAAGTGACTCATCTTTAATTGTCAACTTGAATTAGGAAAAAAAGAACTTAATTCTTGAAGGTGAATAATTCAATTTCCTTTGAACTCTTCCGTTCCTGGTACCTACTATTTCACTCCTTTGTCGAGGAGAACCACCAAGTTTCAAATTCATCTTATAAGACCTCAAACTGTTTAAATAAATTTGATGACATCTTTAAACCTTGATTAACCCATTCCATTTCTTTTTAGAAAAGAATAGATTCCTTGAAATCTGAGGAATAGGTATGTAATTAAATGCGAAAAAGGACCAATTAGGTGTCTAATTTCGAACCACGTGGTGACCTCTCTATTATTGATTACTCTTGTTGCACATTTTGTTGCAGAAAGGTGTCATATTTGCACCAATAATTACCTATATTAAATTTTAAATTGCATAATTTGTAATAACAGTTAATCTTCTTAAGATGCTTGCCTTACAATTTAGGACCTGTATGACATGACAGCCATTCGATGAAAAACGAAGGGCAAAGGTTTAAGAGCGTAATGTTTTGCACACCCAAATCTTGTCATTTTAACAGAACACAGTTTCACTGCCAGGCTTAGAATATGAAATGACGACCTGTGATCGCTGAAAACTGTTGAAATCTTGCTGTTTTCCTGCAGCCGGTCTAGATTGGAGTAAGTCCCCTACAGTAGGCTAAATTGTCTGATCTAACCTACTGTGAAAGTATTATTATTCGTGGGGTACCAATTTTCGTTGTTTTCGTGGGTCAGGCAAACCACGAAATTAAGTTCCCAACAAAATGTGTATTACACATTGTTTTTAATAGAGATTGTGTTAAAACCGCGAATTCAGGAATCCACGAATAAGGAGTTTACTTCCCAACCACGAAAATTGATGCCCACGAATTTAAGTACTTTCACAGTATCCCTTTTTTTAAATATGACAGGTAACGTCATTACCACGAGTCACCTTTTGTTCCTTGATTTTTCACTTGCTGCTCTGCTTGGGGGTAAAGCAATAAATGAAAACTAGTTTGTTTTCGTTGTAGATTTTATAATGACATTTTTGCATGTTGTATCATAAATCTTTTATCAAAACACATACACATGTATGTATTGTTGCTGCTCATCATCATATAGCTACCGTTCAGTATTTTTCTTCGATGTTTAGCAGTTGTTTCACCCCCATATATCATATCTTCCTCATTTTATGTTCATCTTATTATTCTTTTCATAATCATCGCCTTTAAATAACATATAAAATTTTGCAAGGGCGCAAAACACAACTCACTTACTCACTAACTAAATAGTTGTTAAAAGCATAATTAACCTACTTTCTTAAATAGACGTCATCAAAATAAAGATTGACTTTAAAACTTATCAAAATAAAGTTTTTGCGTTATTATACAAAAACTCGTGATTGCAGCCTAAGGCCATAACAGACATCTTGATATAGAGTGTTTATTTCAAAGTTACTTTCGTCACTTTAAGTCATACGTTAAGTTTTGCACCTGTTGTAGTTTAAGGGCATTTTATATCCGTCTGCTTTTTCTCGTATTATTTTCATGATCTAAAGCCGAATCCTACTTTTACAATTGTCTATCATGACTAAAACAGAAAAAAGTGATACATTTTCTGAATTTATAGTCGTTTTAAAATAGACCAAAATGGACAATTATTTAGCAGATATACTTACAGACCAATTTACACCCAAGTAAGAAATATATTCACCGTGTACAGGAATAAACATACATGTGGTCATCTTAGTTGAGATTTGAGTTTAGTAAGGACACCTGACCCTCAAAATAATGACGAATTCAAAATTGCTTATTCTTTTATATGTGAATGAAAGGAGCAGAGTAACAATGGGGCATCCGAATGTCAAAGTCCGAAAGGGCAGGTACAAAACCAGTAAACACAAACAGGACAGGACGAAAACACATACAACATATACAACACGGAAACACAAAAAAACGATTGAATATCAATTAACAACGCGAACTCTAGTCGTAATGAAAGTGAACTCAGGTGCTCCGGAAGCGTAAGCGGTTCCTGCCTGCTAAAGCATACCCGTCGCGCTGCCAATTTTCATTTCAGTGTGTTTATTCCGGTAAAGGAAGACAAAACAAAAACCTAAGACAAACATGTTGGGTACAGTACATGTATTTACTGGTTTGTTTGCAGGTTTGTTATTGAAATTTCCAAAAATTACAATAAATTTTATAAATAATGCCAAATTTTGTCCAAGAAAAATTCTACGAATTAAATTCTTTTTTGTTTTATTCTATTAACATTAAAGTAAAAATATTTGAAATAAAATAATAAAAATAGGGGATCACCAGCTTATTTTTTGTCTACATTACAAACATTTGTAGACTTTGGTTCAATCCTAAAATAAATATCCGCCCTTGTTTTTCTTCGAAAATTGTATTTATAACGTTGTCGGTGTCTTTGTTTTATAAATGGTTTACTCGGATTTAGTTTTCATAATTATACTTTTTAACAAAAAAAAATAATATAATAATTGACATTAGCGCTTGTTTTTGCAGTTTTTGGTCACATGACACGTGTCCTCACTAATTATAACTTTCTGATTGGACGAATTTTATCCTTAAATAGCTTTATCAGAATGACAACAATACTACCTGTACAAAGTTTTGGGGTGCACCATCATGGCATAGTTTCATACAAAAACACGTTCAAGTCATACTGTACAATTAAGAGCCTGTTCATAAGAAAACCATGCAAAATCGTCCAATAGCAATGTTTTCATTTTTGTTAAAGGTATAGGGCAACTGAAAGACCATTATATTAGACTTATTCATGCAAATTTTTTCCTTCAAAAAATCAAAGATGGTCACCCTACAGGCCTCAATAGCTATATTTAGCATTCATCTGATTTTCAGTGATTTCAATAAAAAAATTATGAAAATAAGACATTTTCATTGTGATTTTTTTTAGTTTATGTATATTTAATGACAATTGTAACAATATTTTTTGAAATAGTGATGTTTCGTCTTTCAAATTCAGTGCAATTTTCGTAATTCATAATTTTGGTTCCTCTGGTACCTTTAGGTAGGACTTGGGCAGTATTCCAGACTGTTCAAAAATGCTGAATTTGTTATTTTTAAGGGTGCTTATTGTCCAAGGTAACGCTTTTTTATCCCTATCTTTTAGAAATTCAAAAACAATAACATATCAGGACAAACTTATCAAAAAGCCGAGCAGCTGGGATTTTAAATTTTGACTTAGCCACAGTTCCAGGAAACAATGACATGTTTTAGTAATTTTACATAAAATCCAATTTTTAGGGAATCAGTTTAAAATATGAATGCGTTTGCTATGAAACAAAATACATTTAGAACATGTGATACAACAGATGATCACAATACAAGAACAATTTAAGGGTCTGGAAAGACATATACTTGGGAATTAAGGCTGAAAGATGGGAATATCTGTGTACTTTGATGAAATGTACAGAAATGACCAACTTTAGGGGTCGTTTTTTCATTAATGAAGGGTTGGACTATTAATATGGAATATGTTTCCAAAAGACTGCTATATGGTCTGTACAAAAAAATATTTGTAACTTAATTTGCATTCGGTCATCCCTTACATGTTACAGCATTACAAAAATGGAGATTTGGCCATTTTAGCAAATGGCTAAAATGTGCTTCGGGGGCCTAATAATGGCATCTTTTTGAAATAACTTAAAGATGTACAGAACAGCACACTTTATGGGCCAAATGAATATAACTTGTTCTTTATAAACAAATAATATTGTAGAAATCAAACAAAAGAATACTTTGTACTTGGTGGTCCAATATGGTTACCAGGGCCATTTGGCGAAATAGTCCCTTGTCCTCAAGAAAACTAACATTATTTTTGGTCGGGTATACCATACAAAATCTTTTATTGTGCAGAAAATGGTCGAATTTTACAAATAAAACAATTTTCCTGGTACATTTTTTTTTCGCATTTAGGTTTGACTTAGTCATTTTTAAGTATATACTAATTAAGTGGCAAGAGACTTTTTTGTCAAAAGGCTCTGGGGTCCATATTAGACCACCAAGTCAATAGTGGTCTTATGTATGATTTCTACAATATTATTTGTTTATATAGAACAAGTTATATACATTTGGCCTATTAAGTCTGCTGTTCTGTACATCTTTTAGTTTTTTTTTCAAAAAGATGCCACTATTATGCCCCTGAAGCCCATTTTAGCCATTTGCTAAAATGGCCAAATCTCCATTTTTGTAATGCTGTAACATGTAAGGGATGACCGAATGCAAATTAAGTTACAAATATGTTTTTGTACAGACCATATAGCAGTCTTTTAAAAACATATTCCATATTAATAGTCCAACCCTTCATTAATGAAAAATCGACCCCTAAAGTTGGTCATTTCTGTACATTTCATCAAAATACACAGATATTCCCATCTTTCAGCCTTAATCCCCAAGTATACGTCTTTCCAGACCCTTAAATTGTACTTGTATTGTGATCATCTGTTGTATCACATGTTCTAAATGTATTTTGTTTCATAGCAAACGCATTCATATTTTAAACCGATTTCCTAAAAATTGAATTTTATGTAAAATTACTAAAACATGTCATTGTTTCCTGGAACTGCGGCTAAGTCAAAATTTAAAATCCCAGCTCGGCTTTTTGATGTGTTTGTTCTGATATGTCATTGTTTTGGAATTTCTAAAAGATAAGGATAAAAAAGCGTTACCTTGGACAATAAGTACCCGTAAAAATAACAAATTTCAGCATTTTAGAGCAGTCTGGAATATTGCCCAAGTTCTTCCTGAAGGTACCAGAGGAACTAAAATTATGAAATACGAAAATTGCACTGTAGTTGAAAGACAAAACCTCACTTTTTCAAAAAATATTGATACAATTTTAATTCCATCTATGTAAACTGGAAAAAATCACAATGAAAATGTCTATTTTTCAAATAAAATTTTATTGAAATAACCGATAAATCAGATTAAAGCTATATATAGCTATTGAGGCATGTAGGGCGGCCATCTTGAATTTTTCGAAAAAATAAATTTGCCTGAATAAGTCTTATAGGATGGTCTTTCAGTTGCAATATACCTTTTACATAATTAAAAACCTTGCTACTGGACAAAATTTACAATTTTGCATGGTTTTCTCATGAACAGGCTCTTAATAAAATAAAAACAAAACTTTCAGGTTAAGTGTTTACTTTAATAAATCAATGCAAATAGGTGACAGGCAATTTCAACGGAGTATAGGATGGATGAATTTGTAAAGATACATTTATAACGGAAACATGTCGTTTCAACCTATCAGAAATTAGTTTTTTGGTGAATAAAGGTAATAACAAAACTACCGAACTTGAATGATCAATCTGATAGTCCAGAGAAAATGACAAAAAACGAATCAGGCATACCGGAGAATTGGTGGATCGCAATGGTGCTGACTTGGTACAGGCATTTCAAACGAAATAGTTGGTTAAACCAGGTTTTCTGGCGCCAAACCTCCCTCTTCCATTGCGATCTTAGGATCCGGTAATGACCATAGAGCACAACATAGTCGTGAGACACAATATGGATATCGAGGTGATCATCTCAGTAAAGCAGACCAGTCAAACACTAATTAAAATAATTAACCACCATATCTTTTTACTCAATTTTGAACTTTTCTACTAGTGGCTGATAACGAAGAAAGAATTTCTTTAAGGATCGTATGAGACGTATTTTCTTATAGACCTGCTCCAAAAGTCGGCGTCTGATCAAAAAATCTGTGAAATGTGTGCAAGCTCTGGCACATCGAATAAGTTGTGAAATTTAAACACCGTATGCAGGGGAAGTAGGTATATTGCTCTGTAGATTGGGAAAATTAATAATTTGAAAATTAAAATCGTCTCTTTTATCGTAAATTTTTGTACTGAGAAGACCACCAGGGTCAAATTCGAGGTGCAAATCCAAGAAAGACGTGAAGCAATTTGATTCGGTGGTCTCTTTAATCTCCAATTCTGGAGGATATATTGAAGGAACCCATCTACCAAATGAAGTGTTATTGACAGAATGGACATCATCAATATATCTGAATGTAAGATTAAATGACCTTGCCTCTTTCATCTTCTTGTTCTTTACGAGTCCCTGAAGAAATTCAGTCTCGTAAGAGTATAAAAACAACTCGGCGAAGAGAGGAGCACAGTTTGTGCCACTTGGAATGCCGATTTGTTGTTGAAAAATATCTCCTCCGAAGGTGACAAATATGTTGTCAATGAGGAAATCAAGCATACTGCAAACTTGTTCCAGTGTGTAACAAATTTTATTTTTGAAAGATGTTGTGGAAAAGAATGTAGAATTATAGCCCAAAACAAAAAAATTCCTAGAGTTTGAAAAGGCTTTTTCGAGAAGTTTTTTCAGGCGACATTTTAAATCTTCGTGTGACAAGGTAGTGTATAGAGTTGAAAAATCGAACGTTTTCAAAGAGTGAACCTCAAAAAATGATCTAGATTTAAAATGATCTAACAAATCTTTTGAGTTCTTCAAAATCCACATATGGTTACCTGACCTGTTAAGAATCAAATTATTTAGAATATGTTTCAGTTTGCGTATTAATACATCACGTGATCTTATGTAATATATAAACCACTAAATAAAAATATAGTCTCTAAACAGATTGTCACATGTTTTGAAAGTCCTGTCTCTCTGCTTCTTTCAAGACAAACTCCAAAATTGTATACGAGTACAAATTATCAAAACTAACAACAAAACATTTATTTCAACATGTGAAGGAAAATATTTACGAAGTTGTGCATGTAAAGGTGAAAAGTAAAATAAAATGGGATTAAGGTATACAAAAATTGATATACAAAAAAAAAGAAGAAAAGACTTTATATCGTTACCCTCTAGCAGAAAACTTATATATAGACATTGCTATATATGTACTTTAACATATTAAATAATCATTGGTGCAGAAGAGACAAGATTACTAGTAGTTGACAAAGAATTACAGATGTCACCTTCAGAATACCTTTATATCATTTGAAGTCTATTCATTTGTACTTAAGAAGGAGTCCTTTACTGGCAATATATCAAGCTTATAACCATCTCTATGGGAAACCCTTCAATATTTTATTACCATGGATATTAAATTAGACCCGTGCTGATTTCATGATGAAATTTTAAATCTTTATTGGTTTGTTAAGAAGGGTTCTGACAATAGACTGTGTCGTTGGCACATGTAAGTTGTTTATCATTCACTATAAAGTTACCAGTGAAGTATTTTTCTTTAATTCCGTCTTCTATGGGAGGATTAAACGGTCATTTTCTCTAAACAAAAGGAGATGGCCAGATTAAAAAATAGATGTGTTATAGATTTACATCTGTTGCCCCTTAAAAGGAGACAAGAGAATAATTTGTTAAGTAAAGTACGTTGACACGGTGTGACTAATTTGCTCTATTTGTAATGAAAATTTTTTCTGGGGGCTTAATTTGTTGGGTTCCATGTTTATGAAAAATTATAAATTCTGCTTTGGTTATAAAGCCGTTTTAGGTTTCTGGTTTGCTCATATTGAATATTCTTAAGTTAATTTAACTCATCCTACGCGGCTACGCTATTTATCTTAGAAATTAGAATTTTTAGGCAAGCAATAAATGACACAATGTCTGCTTTGGTTTTCGTTGTACTATTGAACATTATTTGGTCTTATGTGTGTAATTTTGCAGTTAATGTATAAAAATGTATTTTAATGTTCATGTGTTGCCCCTTAAGAAGAAAGAAGATAATAAACAAAACCAGTAAACACAAACGAAGACAAGACAAAGAAAGAGACAACATATAAAACACGTAAATACAAAACTTCTAAAAATCAATTAACAACGCGAACTCTAGTCGTTATAAGAGTGAATTCAGGTGCTCCGGAAGAGTAAGCGGTTTCTGCCTTCTATAACATATCCGTCGTGCTGTCAATTTCAAATTCAGTGTGTCAAAACCGGTAAAGGAAGACAAAACAAAGCCCTAAGACAAACCAACATCTGCACTCATCTGAGATGGCTCAACATGCAGTTTATCTTTATTTTAAATATAGATTTTGGATAGTTAGACAATTGACACTATGTCTGTATTTATTATGTCACTCGTATGTATTGCTTTGTCCTTGTGTATGTAGTGTATACGAGAATAATGTGTTAAATAAAGTACGTTGACACAGTGTGACTAATTTACTCTATTTGTGGATGATAAAACTGGCAATTTGTGGTGAAAAATTAGGTTGGTGAATAACTCGTTTGGTTTCTTGTCTATGAAAAAATTATGTTTTCGTCTAGATATTAAGCCGTTTTAGGTTTTCTAGTGTACGTGCTCCAATTAAAATGTGTTAAACTATTTATTCTTATGATAAAGACTGACATGTTTAATATTCGTTGCATTGCACGTATTTTAATCTTAATCAAGGTTCAATAGCAAACCATGTAGCAGTGACCACTGCTCACAATGAAGACTACTGGCTGTTTTCCATTGCCGATTTTTTAAATTGACGTTTAAATATGTAGGTTATGTCGCGTATACTTATTTCACAGCTATACTCTTTGGAATATTTAAGCAAACTAAAACGGACACAATGTTTGGCTTTAATGTTCTCCTTGTTTGTATTGCTTAATCCATATGTATGTTTGCAGTAAAGGTAAATAGTAGATGCATAGTAATTTTCATCTGTTGCCCTTTAGACAATAAAATGATTTGCTTACTACAATAAGTTTGACACGGTTGACTAATTAGCTCTATTTGTAGCCGATGAAACAGGCGAATGTTTGGTTAATAATTAAATGAAAATCTGTCAAAGTCAAAAATGGCCGGATTTCGTTAAACAGGTAATAGGTGAGCGACAGGCCTAAAAATCGGTTCCCACGTTATGGGACCCCACCCTGATGCTGTATACCAAACATAAAGTGGCTGTGATTAGTAGTTGCTGAGAAAACTGTTACGAATTTTTTTTCCCCGTCCGCACGCCGCCTGCCCGCCCGACATTCACAATTTTATAACCCTGATTTTTCACTCCGTGAAATTCGGCCAAAAAGTATGATTTCTCTGATAACCACGAAAGGGCTCTACATTTTTCTAGTTAGTCTTAGCAAATATTTTTCTATTTAACATAGCTTAAGGATGTAATCTGGTCAGGTTTCGGTCTCGTTGAAATCTCGTTTGGAAATAACTTTAAAATAATTCAAAATTTATGGACAATGGCATTAAATATTTAGAATATATGTACGTCATAAAATTGTGTTTTTAACAAGTAGTTTTGGAGTAATCGCAAATTAAAAAATTTGACCCTATATTGCTGGTGAATTCAGGTTAGATTTTCTGAAAATAGGGGTTGGGTTGGAAAAAGTCATCTAATGAACAAAATATTCACTAGTCATTCATTTTTGCTTCCTAAAACATTTGATTAGATATTTTTCCATTAAGAAATCACAAAACAAATGAAGTTTTAACCATCAGCTGCAAGAAATTTGAGAAAATTGGCATTTTAGGGAATTTTGGAATGGCAAAAAATGCCCCTAAAATACATGTAAATGGGACAAAACTTTCTAATATCCACACCTAGTGGCTACATATGTTTTTTTTTTAAAGTTCGATATCTTCATTTCTACCAGACACAACTTATCAGAAAGTAAAAGAAAAAGTTTAATACTCTAAGTTGATTTTTTTTCATGAAAATAGTCAAAATTTTGGCAAAAATGGCTAAAAATGAACAAAATTGTCAACAGTGGTCAACTTTAAACGTCTATAGCAAAGAAAATCGCACAGCAACCTATGAATTTTTCTTCATATATTGCTTTTGTAGGGTCAAAACATTGCAAAAAGCAAGATTAGAAAAAAAGTTTAATACATGTACTTTAAAATTTTGGCTCCTGACCAGAGTACATCCTTAAAAAATATTGTTCCAAAATTTCACTTATGGGTATGGTACATGTTCTACACAATAACAAATAAAGGTAATAACAAAACTACCGAACTTGAATGATCAATCTCATAGTCCAGAGAAAATGACAAAAAGAATCACGTGTAGTGAGTGAGTTGGTGTTTGAACCCATACCATATAAATCCGATGAACATGAATAATGATAAAATGAACATGGGATGATGTTAAGAAAATTGTGGTTTGGTCGGAAACAGAGATACTTAAAATGTTTTGTCTATTTGTTCTTCCTGTTGTATAGGACCAACACTTTTTGTAGATAAACATTAACAGGTACAAACCAACTGAACTTGTCAAAGCATAGTTACATAGAATAATTTACAGAAGGAATTCTATTAGTAAGAAGAAACCCAATTCAACTTATATGAATTTAAAGTTTTGCTTCTTACAGCAATTGTACAAACCAAATATATCATGTATGGCATGTATTTGGGTTTTTACATCAATTTTCGACTAACACTTATTGGGATTAACTCACAACTAGCAAGTCTGAGAGAATCAAAGAGGTCCTACTTCGATACCTCTTATGTCATTGGCAAGGAAACAAACAAATGTTTCGTTCTAGTTGTTTTTACAAATCTACAAGATTTACATGTATCGGCTTCAAGTTAAGTACTAAAATATACATGACATACAATGTGTCAAACATGAAAATATTTTATTTAATAATTTACTCTTTGAAATTCATTTCATTTTTAAGGCACTTTCTTTGAAAATCATAAATTGAAAAAGACGCACAACATATCAGGATATCTGTGTTTTTTATTTATGTTGTATTTGTGATATTTTGCTGTTTGTGCTCCTTGAAAAATAATAAAATCAGTATTGTCTGTTTTTGTTTGATAAAATTGAGTTTGCATGCCATTCTGTTAAGTATCTTGTAAAAAATAACATATTATATTTTTATCAATATGATGATATACTGTCTTGATTTGTATTTCTCTTGCGCCTGAATAATATATATTCAAAAATATAACACATACGTTTTTATATAATTCAATGTGTGTATTTGAACTGTTTTTTTTTCTTTCTTTTATTTTTTATTACATGTATTACATGATGAGAATTTAATAAAAGTATTGAACTTTGAGTTTTTAGTTGTTGTTAAACTTATTAAAAATTGGTATAGTGATATGTTGCAATTAATTTAGTCTCTTTTCTTATTACAGACTTAAGAAAACTAAACCTTTCCGTGTCGAGTTAACATAATAAAAAGACAGTAGTATCGTTTTCCAAAGACTGGTAGTTCATTACCGTTAATTACTGGTTAATAGAATATTCTTTATATCTTTTTAAAAAATCTACATTGTTTTCGAAAACTCTTGTAAATAACTACAGCATTAATGAAATTAACTACTTATATCTATTTCAAACCGTGGCATGGTGGTACTCGTTTAAATTCTAAAGGAAGCTCATAAAACAATCGAGACGTGTCCTATAATTGCTGTTTTGGGACAAAAAATCAAAACGATAGTACTATATCTTCCAAAGTAACTGTCTTAATTGAATATATGGAATTTCAGAGGCGTCCTAATTGTGTGTAAATTGCCACCCAAGTTGAGATAAATAACACTATTAGAACTTCTAATGTGTAAAGCCTGTCAGTTACGTATGCTTAACATGTCATATTATTGCATGTAAAACAAGCAATTGCACACGTGAGCATTTGTTGAATCAGCGAGATCTTTCATGCGCCCTGATTTATTTTATGAGAAAGTTGCAATGAGCTGCATGTTACAATACCTATGCCAAAAACGTACTATTTATGTCAAAGTCTTATCCGTGTACTCCGAGCTTGTACTACATGCACTACATGTAATAATTGTTTTTATATACACAAATTACATTTTGTTAATATTATGAAAAGCAATACAAAGCTCATTCAGATTTCTTAAGCATGTAGCGATTGATTTATTGAAGTAAAAACAATAGCCATTGTATACTACAAATTTAACGTGATCTGTTATCGAACATAAATTTTGTATATCGTTTATACCTCTCTGTTTTTGTATGTTCCAATATTGTTTAGTTCCTTCAAAGATATTCAGATCTATGGTTCCTTGAACGGCCAGGTTGACGATTAGTTAAGTACATTGTATTGATCGATATAATTTTTATAAAATCATGAGTTATGTCTAGCATTGTATTAATTCACATACTTCTAATAAATTTTATAATAAATAATATGGTGCTATTCATATTAAATATCATTTTATGAGACAGAAAATATACATATCCCCAAAAAGAAGTCTTTTTGTTAATCACATACCATGCCATGTTTCTTTTTCAGCATGTTTATATTTTAAACCCGGAATAAGTTATACAAAATTCAGTCAAAATGTTTTACACAAAAATTTTACGGATTTTATTAAAAATTGTCTCCGACGAATGAACCATGAAAGTAAAATCACAATTTGATGTGGGTGTGCTGTTGACTGTCCGGATTTTAAAATATGTAATTCAACATTAGTTTATTATTTTAAAATATATTTAACTATATGTTATTGGTCAGAGCTCTGGTTATTGGTTAAGTAATAATAATAAAAAAATACAATCCGTAAATATGAAGAAAATACATATAAAACTATTTGGCAATATATATATATCTATTTTATAAAATGTTGCTGTTCTGAAAATGGCAATTTCAGTTCTTTTTGTACATAAGACACCCTTTTTAAATATGATATATTCAACAAAAAATGTGCCTAATACGCTTCTAAATATTTTCAAAATATGCTATTTTAAATTTCATATTATTGAACTCTATAAAAATAAACAATAAATTTATATAAATGAAAAAACACGATTTTAAGGTTTCCTTGTTCCTGTTTAAATATATTTAAGTTACGTTAAATCATTTTAAAAATACTACCATTTTACCGCAGAAAAATATAATAATATTATAATCGTTAAATGTAGCTTAATTTCACGTATAATTTAAGATGATCTCTTTGACTTGTGGTTCAAATATTTTAAAAGCTATTTTTGATTTATGATGACTGTGGAGAGTCTAGACCAGTTACAGCACACGAAACACAAATTATTCTCTCATATAATTTTACGCACAATTACTTTTTCTAAATATACACTTAACATTTAAGACATTTGTAAAAAAAATGAACACAGTTTGGTGAAATTTTAAATTTATTGGTACAAATATTATTATAAAATTATTATGAAGGCATCAGCTTAGGGGTTCAGATCAAACAACTGCAATGTATACGAGTGGATTTATTGTAAATTGAATATATTTTTTTTTCAGTTCATTTGTTTATCCAAAATAAATTATATGTGTAATGTAAATGTTTAAAAATAATATGTTCTTATTTACAGCGGAAAACATTTAATATATTGATGTTTTTATATGCTCGATATAACCCATAGATAAATTAATATTTTCATATTTATCACATCATAAACTTGCATTTTTTAATATTTGTAAAAGAAAAAGATACCAAATTAAAACTCACCAAATTGCAGACCAAATAGACTATTGTTGTTTCTTGACATAAGCCATGGGTAAACGCTGAGAGGGTCTCTCTGGTGTGGAAGAAAATTAGGATATGACGAATGCAAAGGCACTGTCGCTGGCATCCCTCGACTAAAAGAGGCCACGGATGGCAATGTTCCATTTTGTAATGCCCAAGCCGCGGATCTTTGAAAGTTAAATAAATCTGTATGGCTTGACTGTTGAGCGACTTGGTCTGCTAAAAGTAAATTTCTAACATGAGGAGGTAAAGCTGGATGAAGTGGTGGTAATCTGCTCGGAATTGCGGATGTTGTCGGCTCTGGCTCGCGCTCAGCAGACGATGATGGTGAACACGTTGGCTTGGTATTATTTGTACTAATAAGAGAATCTATCGAAAATCCATTCGAACTTTTCACCGTCGAATTTATTGACTTCATATTTTTTCAAATTTTCAGTCTTCTCTCGAACTACTCTCTGTCATAGGTTGTGTCAAATAATTGTCAATTTTCAAATTTGTTTTTCTATATCAATATTCATGAAAAGAAGTATAATTTATCACTTTCTTTGAAAATTTATGAAAATACTACAACATAATGAATAAGGTTTCTCCAAATTGCACGAGGCATGGCTGATTAATATTTAGGCGGTACTGATTGGACAATTCATTGCGATGTCGTCTGTTGGGGTCACTGCCGATGACAGAGGGCAGCACAATCACAAAGAGCAGATATTTGTCGATTGTTTCTATTTATTCATTTACATTAAAACTTTAAAAAAACATATGTTAAGTAAACGAAATAAGTTCAAATGAGTATTTTTATATGATATTATAATAAATCGGTAACTGCAAATAAAATTTTTTTTTTTCATTAAATATTTAATCAATGGAATTTTCAGTTGCATAAATAAGGACAAAATAATACTGGTCATGAACAGCAAATATTGAGACAAGAAGGTAACAGACTGAGTTTAAAAAGATTATAACAGTAAAAAAATAGAAATAATTATAGATGTAAATATTTTTCAAAATTTATATTAAGCAGTTCAATGAAACCTTAAAGTTTCACAATGTTATATCATGATTTTTTTTATTTCACTGTCTTTATAGATTGTTATACATTTTGTAACTATTTTCTTTTTAATAAAGTAGCATTTATTCTAAAAAAAGTTTTAACGTGGTATAAATCGAGTAATTGCAAAGCTCCAAAAATATTTTTTAATTTTAAATTGTTTTTTCTTTGGACAACTAAAATTAAGTCGTTGCACATATACATGTATCTATACACATGCATCATAAATAGAAATGTTAATCATTTGTCATAGAATAATTTGAAGACATTTCTTGCAATTCTTGAAATCATACAAACTATCGTTTTATCAATTAAATTCCATTTATCTTCGACAAGTCGTCTTGTCCCTTTAGAAATTGATTATAAGTGGAAAATGTCTTTGATTAACTGCACTTATCGGCGCTAAATAGGATGTTATCACAAGAATACCACAGGGACCGTACGGCACATCAAGATCTTCTATGAGGAACGTGTTTATAAGAAGGATACTTCCACGCAAGGCACCTTGGGGACGATTGTAATCGTTTCTTTTAACATGTTGTAAACGGGAGAACGATTATTGAACAACTTAAAGCAAATAATCAGTAAATTTCATGATAATGACATGGTATTTGTATCTAGAGAGGTCTTTGAATGATGAGCTAATTGACTATTTGTTTTCTTTACATCACTGGTCAAGAGATCAATCGAGTTTAAAGGCGTTCAAGGCGCGAACTTTCATTGATTAATTAAAGAAGTGTTTGGTAACCAAAAGACTTTTTGTTTTGTTTTAACTTAGGTGATATTTTTAATTCCTGGAATTGAAAAAAAATCTTAATTATAACAAATCTTCTTGTGAAGTCTCTCCCATTTTGATTAAGATAAGGGACATCTTATTTTACTTAAGCGGGGATTGAATTTTATTCTAATCAAAACAGAATTTTTTTAACATTTATTCATTATTTAATATATATTTTTTCAAATGCGTCGACACAAAATATATTTTTGCCACTAATAACATATGGATGATAATCATGGGTGCAATAGTCGTAAAGATTTCATTTTTAACAAAACTGTACATATATCTGTTTACTAGAAAAACACAACTACAATGTTGGTTATTTTGTTTTATAAATTTTCATTTAAACTCAGTTTATTTCGATAATAAAATCTTAAAATTTATCTACACTGGCTTTAATCCTGAACTTTCTATGCCGTTTAGAATTACAAAAAATACAAGTTTATACAACTAGCAAAAAAATACAGATTTTTAAAATACAGATTTTTTGCCGGTACAATATAAAATCCCTTAAAAAAATGATCCACCAGTCCAAATAATGATGACTGCAATATTTTTTTTGGTTAGAAAATTACATGTACAGTAATGCTAAAGCAAAATCCAGAAGGCTTTTAATTGCTATTTACTAGTATTAAAAAAAGATCAATTCTAGCTTTCCTGTTTTTCTAATTATTGTATAATTAGTGATACATTAATATATAATTAATCAATATGAGTAAAAACAAGGGTTCTTAGCATATCACACTCTACCATTCAGAAAACAGAAAGTAGATGACTGGCTGACCTGAAAAGGAGGGGAGGAACGATACCACTCATCACCAAATTAAAAACTGATCACTTCAGTAGAAGTCGAGAATTTTCCAATTTTTACCCTTAATTTAGTTTAAGTCGGCTCGGAAAACAGGAAGTAAACGACCGACTGACCAGAAAGGGGAGGCACGGTACAATTTATCATGCTTAAGCTGTGTACCAAATTCAAAATCGATCCCTTCAGTAGACATGGTAGAAGCTGAGAAATCCGTCACGAAATATTATCCATTTTTGACCCTTAGAATAGTCTAAGTCGGCTTGCAAAATAGGAAGTAGATCACCGACTGACCTAGAAATTAGAGGAAATGTACATCTTATCATGATAAAGCTGAGCGCTCAGAAACCTGACATCGGGTCAGGCCGCTTTGCCCACAAAGCGACTGGGATGTGTGCCCCAGGTGGTTGAATGGGACAGCCCTGACATCGAGAGATGCGGGGTCGTCAGGCGATAATGCGGAAAACCTTACCTGACCAAACCATAGTGGTGCACCGTGTTGGGTAAAATGTCACGTTCCTCGCACGTTAAATAACCCTGCTGCAGGTCTCGGTAAGAGTAAGACCCGAAGGATCCCCATGCAGGAGGCTAAATTTGCCGTCCCTACCCATCACTCCTTTTTACAGTGGCTGTCAAAACTCTCCTACCCGATTGGCCTTGTGTCCCCATTTCCTCCACTTCATCATCATTTCATGTTCATTGTATCACCACTTTCATGTTCATCTCCCGGATATAGCCGAAATTGTGCTGCTTGGGAGTAAAGCAATAACTAACTAACTAACTAACTAACCAAATTTGAAATCAATCCCTTCAGTAGAAGCCAAGATATTGTACCAGACGGACAAGGTGATTGCAATATAGCCCCCTTTCTTACGAGTGGGGGTACAACCGTACACCATATAAAATAAAATGATTAATTAAATAAAGATTTTTTATTTTAAATGTCCCGAAATTTATGAAGTTCAAGATTGAAAATTCTAAAATCTTCAAGTTACATGTAGGTTAGGTTTTTACTGCTATACCCGAGAGATTAACATGAGAGGGGTGATACAATGAAAATGAAAAGATGATGAATTGGAAGAAATGGGGACACAGAACCAATCGGGGAGTATAGTTATAACTGCCACTGATAAAAATTGGTGGGTAGCCTACTGGGGCAGGGCAATTAAGCCTCCTGCATTAAGGGGCCTACTCTTATCGAGACCTGCAACATGATTCTTTAACGTGTGGGGAACGTCACATTTTTCCCAACACTGTGCACCACTATCGTTTACGGTCAGGTTTTCTTTAATATAGCCTGACGACACCGGCATTCATTATTATAGGGCTGTCTAATTCAATCTTTTAAAAATAAATGAAAAAATAAAACTTTAACCACTTCCCTTTTACAATTTCGTTCCCTATAGTGTCCTCTATAGTGTGTGATACATGTCTATAACTTTCATATTAGTGTCTGCTGAAAATAAAGGTAATAACAAAACTACCAAACTTAAAGGGCCGATCTCAAATGTCCAAGAGAAAAGACAAAACAAGGAAGACAACAGGAGACAATGGTCTGACTTGGTTCAGACATCTCAAAGAAATGGTGGTTTAAACTATGTTATATGGAACCAAACATACATGTTCGAGTGTGATCTTCAAGTACAAAGAAATAAACGGATAATTATATATTGTTAGTACGCAAAAAAGTTTGATTGTTTAACAATATACTGTAGTTTTATTGACATTACTCTTCATGTCACTAGGCGAATCGACCAAGTTATGTACCCTAGATGGCAAAATGGTGTGGCCCTCGTTCGCGGGGTTTGTCAGGTCTATTTTACGGAAATGATGCCTGACCGCTGACCATTTTAGGCCAAACAGTGTGAAGAGTGCCAAGCTTTAATGCACGTTAACTATCCCTTTGTCGAACGCCTATATTAGTACACCATAATATGGACTTAATTTTTAATCTTAACCCACCTCACAACTTTTCTAGTGCATGGTCTTCGAAATGTAAAACAGCTTTACATTTAGTATGATCTTCAATATTTTATCAATTATACAACTTTAGTTATCATGTTCAAGATTTATATATACTCTTGGAAGAAATTAATTTGAGCGACAGAGGAATCATTTATGTGACCTGACGCGGTTGTTTTGTGTGAGCAATGGGATCCATCCCATATGAAAATGGTCATTGAAGCCACAATTTGTCTCTGCATAATGTTTATTTTCGTCGATTATGTAGTCACGACTTTAGACATCCAAATATTTCAAGCACATGCGTCTAACGAACAAGCTTTCAGGTCTTTAAAAAATTAACAGAAAGATACATTTGTACCAAAGGGCATTCGAATGGCAAAAGTCCGACAGGAACAAGAAAAAACAGCAAACATGTATGAGAACTGCACAAAGATACAGAAAATTTAAAAACACACAGAACAACTGAATAGTAAACAAAAAACGCAATGTGCTCGGGAAAGGTTAGCAATTTCTGTTTGTTGCACCACCCCGTCGTGTTACAAACAGTCAAATCCGGTAAATGGGAACCAAAAAAAACATATTTGTCTACGTGCATATGAGTAAAGCCTCTTCTATGGATCTCTATTTTTCAAATTTTCTTTCTGCTTTCAGTCAATGGCATAAGAAGCTTATTTAAACTTATGGTCTTTTATCTCCATCATATTTCATCACTTTTATGTCCATCTAAATGATTGAGCCTTTGTGGTGCATTAATTGGCGGTCTACAAAAGGATCTTTTACGTGCATGGCACTCTCCGCACACGTTGGCACACTGTGGTCAGCGGTCAGGCTATCCGTATTATTGACGTTATAATTGCCGCGGAGGAGTTGACCCTATTCAGCCACCTGAGGCAATAAGAAACATCTGACCGGTGACTATATTGGGCCAAGTGTTGATGTGTGACGAGTTCTACTCTTCATTTACATAAATTTAAGCAACTGTGCTACTGTTTTCAGGTAAAGTATCTAAGTATTAAATAGAGCAATCCTCTAATATTAAGTCCTTTTGGTCAATCTCACTTAAAACAGCAAAAATATACATAAAAGGAACGATAACTCATACTTATAAATTGTATAGTTGGCAAATATTTACAAAATTCCGACCTCGAAGAGATTTAAAGCATGAATATTCAGTCAAAATACACAAATTAAACGAAGGAGCAAATATTCCGAAAATAGTATTTTCTAACCTTTCAAATCTGTATATTATATGTACATAAACGGAAAATACCTTTAATTTATCCCATAATAAATGTATTTTGTTGACTCTCACTTTAAAGTCTTATTGTTGAAGGAATGATTTAGGCAAATAGACCTTAAAATCTTACGTGACTTTACAAAAGAAACCAGAGAGGTCGATACTTCACTAGCGTTTGAACTCGAAAACTTATAAAGAATACTTAAAATTTTGTTCCTGCCCATTTTGGAATTAAAGCATATTTACCATATGAATCAGAAATATTTAGATCAAATAATTAACATACAAAAGGTGTTAATTGATGTTTGATATTAATTAATTAGGGGAAAGGTCGGGTACCTCTCGTGACTGTCTGTGTACGTCTTTTTTATTCTGCACGAACCGATCGCCCCCTTCTATAGACCTTTAAATTTGGTATAACAATTCTATAAGCGAGGTGGGTGAGAAAATTAATTAACTAAAGCCTTTTGATAGCTTACAAAGATAATATGCTATTACTAAATAATAAATGTCCGTGAAAGATCTTTTATTTAATATGTTCTTGGGACCTATGAACATAATCTTTCTTATTAGTTCCACTGCTGAATTTGTTTCCGTGTCAAAACGCTAAGTTGGTACACCTGTTTAAATAATACTATGTACGAGTTCAAACAACATTGATATTTGTTAAAAATTTAGATTTTTTTTCACTTTTTTCCCTTCTCGCTTTCCATTTCATATGTCTTTGTTTGAATCCTAAAATCTGATAACAGACCAAACGAGTTTCTCGAATTTCATTCTTATGCACTATCTAAATATTAGACAAATTATCGCACAATATTAAAACAAAGTGTTTCGACGGTCTTTGGCGCGATTGGTCTTCTAAAATTATACATGTTGTAATAAAAATAAAAAAATTTAAAACCAAAGCTCTATTTCTGTTGTAATAAAAATAAAAATGTTTAAAACCAAAGCTCTATTTCTAGGAATCCCTTAATCTAAAAATTCCAATTATAAGAAATTTTATTTAACAAAAACACTCGCTGCTCCTGTTCTTGCTTTGTAAAAGTTTTGATATTTGTTTGTCTTTTTGTTTTATTGTATCAAATTTATTTTAATACATGTGGAGTTACCAATAAATGTATAGAAGTTACATTTTAACTATTTTTCATTGTTTTTCATTACTTCTATACTTAAATAAGCTATATAAAACATAAAGGTTAGATGCCATAAAACAACCATATTTATAAGATTAAATACGAAAGAATATGGAATATGTGCCGGAAAGACACGATCCACATATTGAAATGATTTCGATAAATGTACAATGCAAAATTTCACTGTGTATGAAGCGCTTTTCTGGATTAACCTTCATCAGACACGCTAGGAGTAAAAAAAAACTTGATAACCGGTAGTATATTAGATTTGATATAACAACAAGAGGCTCCCAGGAGCCTGAATCATATTTATAAGGCCGGGACTATTTTACTTGTAGTTTTACTATTGAAATTCCCATCCCACCCCACATTTCTCATCATCATTTTATGTTTATTATACATTGTACCACTCTTTTCATTTTAATCGCCCTGATATTTCCAATGTAGTGTTGCTAGGGCGAAAAAAACAACAACACTCACTCGTTTAACAACCGAGTACGAAGGTTAGGCACCAAAACCATATAACCAACCATTTGTATTAGGTCAGAACTACTGCATTTTTCATTTCTCTTGTATACATGTTGCATAGCATATTGCATTGAGGTCGGCGGTTTCCTCTGTGTGCACCAGTTTCCTCCATCATTTAAAACTGTCCGCCCTATATGGCCCCGATGCATTGGAAAGGGTGTTAAACACCAACACACAACACACACACACAAACAACACGACGAGTACATGCAGCATATTGAAATCGACCATTGTCTCTTGGTATTTTTATTGTTTACAGTGTTACCGTTTACAGTGTTTATAGATGACCAGGTAAACCTGTTCCCTCGTCCTGACCGTTTTTAAATGTGTTATATCATTATCAGATCTTTTAGTTAAACAATTAAACAAATAATTACCCACCATATTATTTTCATATTATTGAAAATTTGCGTGCACTAAAACAATTTCAGAGGAAAACCTAGCCTGTCGTAAACGAACTGAGCAAAACAAATACATTTAGTTCTGGTATGTAGTCATTTCTTAAGTGTCGACCCTGAATAAAGATAAAATCACATAATGCATGATTAGCCCAGTAATTAATTTAAAGTACTTTTTAATTTGATTATTTCTATCGTTTTAAAAGCCTTATAAAACGTGATTGTTTTACGCTGATTTGCCATTACAAAACCAGTTATATATATACCATGTACATATATTTTTGCTTGTTTTATTTTTACAATCTATATGTATCGGTTGTAGATGCCCAACAAGAACAACGTTACGTATATATTAACCAAGAAACAAAAGCAAAGGCGATTGGTCAGGAAAAAAAATACAAGAAGCAAAAAGAAGCAAAGAGGCATCAATGGGGCATCCTGTGTCAAAATACGAAAGGGCACCGACGAAACCGGTAAACACGAACAAAAACAGCACGAGGAAAACACATAATCAATCGAATGGAAATCAACAAGACAAACTCAAGTCGTGACAAGAATGAACTCAGATGCTCCCGGAAGAGTAAGCGGTTCCTGCCTGCTATAGCACACCCGTCGTGTGGCTAATTTCCAATTCAGTGTGTCAAATCAGGTAAAGGACAACAAAACAAATTTCGACGACAAGCCAACATCTGCACTCATTTGAGAGATAAAAGTCCCATATTTGTCTACGAGTTCACGGTGTCTATCGTAAAATTTTTTGAGTGAAGACAGCAACAGTGGAGCAACATAACCCTGTGTCAGCAATTTCTGTGTCAAACGTGGCGCTCTACCAAGGACATCGATTTAATCCCCGCAAGGTCTGGAGTAACGAATCATTTGTGATAAGAAGACCCCATAAGCAGGAGCGGACGAAATGTTGTTACACAAAAAGGGGAAGTTGACGATTGGAAAGTTGAGATTAGAGCAGTTGTAATAAAGCTTCAAAGTGTGCCGTCTTTTAACATTTTTTTTAATCTCACGGCAACGCATTGACCTGAGAGATCATTCCAAGGATAAAGATGATGGCAGCTCTCAGCACGAGGACAGAATGGCGGACAGTTAATGCACTGTTGCATGCCTCCATTTATATTGAGTAAGCCTCTTAACATTCAGTTTACGACAAAAAGGTCCCGTGCGGCGAATAGGCCCGCAGCAGAGCCTAGCTTGTCGTAAGAGGCGACTAAGGGTCTTGGGATTCCGACGTCGGATCAGTGCTCAGCCCACAGAGCCACCAAGTGAGTACCCTAGGTGGCGAAATAGGGTGGCGCTCGTCCGCGAGGGTTGTCAGGTCTATAATACGGAAACCCTGACCACCGACCATAGTGGGCCAAAATGTGTGGAGAGTGCCACGCTTTATGCACGTAAGAGACCCCTTTGTGGACCGCCAAGAAGTGCACCACATGGGCTAAATTATTCGCCCCTAATCACTTCTTTAATTTTCCTGTGGTTTTTCAAAATTTACATTTCCTTTGTTTCCCACCATTTCCCTATATATCATCTATCATCATCATTCCATGTTCATTTTATCATCCTTTTCATGTTCATCGCCTGTAAATAACCTATATATAGCGTTGCACGGGCATAAAACACCAACTCACCCACTTACTCACTCACGACAAAAAAGCAAAAAAATTGCCCTTAAGGGCACCTAAATTCTAAACACAATTATAAAATTACCTCAAAAGGGGAGGTGCATATCTTCAATACATCTGTAATCACTGTGTAAAATTTCAGAAGTATTTAGTGTTTGGTTATTGAGATTTAGATTACACAAGACAGGCACCCCTATAACGCTAAAGACGGACGTCCAGACGGAGTGACACGATTCTTAGACCTGTTTTCGCCTTCGGAAATCCTAACGGCTGACCATAGTGAACTAGCAATGAAGGTTTACGAAAACTGGCACCTACAAGTACACTGTATTTTTTTTTTATTTTAATTTCTTAAGCATTGGATTTGGGTACATTTACTGCCATTTATTCACTTTGGCATTTCTAATTAAAATGTGAGTAATTGAAATTCTTGCCAAAAGGTCAGCTAAACACCGAACACAGTTTCTAATATGGCTTATAATTTGTGTCATTCAATGTGTAATTATGACAAATGTTTTAATAAGAGTTTTTGTAGGAGGACAAAAATATCCACGATGGTGTAGGTTGTCATTAAATTTAATTTTCAGCTAAATTTGACGACACATGAAAGCGACCTTTATTCAAATCCTGTGGTAGCATTGCTAAAGACGCCGTATCTGATTAATCTACTCGATAAGATTACAAGGTAATTGAAAATTCACCTTGACAAAAAATACGAATTAGGCGCACTCGATTGTTAATCCACATATTGGGTACCCGTTAAACTACATATTTTAAACCGATATAATCTTTAAATACAATATAGAACTAATCATCATTTATTAATTAGTAAAATGACTTCAGCTAACTTCGTGTGTTTTCAAAAGATATTTTAGTAATTAAATATTGAAATGATTTAATTATTTATTTTCAATGAAATTAATTTAAATTATGACAGGTTGTAAAACAGACATTTCACAGATTTGTGAAAAAGATAGCAATTTTGAGATCCTGGGCTACGTTTCACATATGCCGTTTATGCTTCGGTAGAGCAAAGGCTAACTTCTAATTTTAATCAATATTTCCTAATTTTACGAAAATGCATTACAGTTGGTGTTTCTGGTGCCTTTTTCCCTGATATTTCTTCTGTCAGATTAAAAGTGGAAGTATATTTCTTAAACATTTTTAACCCCAGTAGTAAGTAATCGCAGATCACAAAATATTCTTAACGGTTATTGGTAGCTTTTAAAAGAAGCAGAGGTACCAATGGGGTATCCGAATATCAAAAGTCCGAAAGGGCAGAGACAAAACAAGTAAACACCAACAGGAACGGGACAAAAACAGACAACTTGTAAAACATGGAAACACAAAATAACTGAATATCAATTAACAACGCGAACTCCAGTCGAAACAAGAGTGAACTCAGGTGCTCCGGAAGAGTAAGCAGTTCCTGCTTGCTATAGCACAGCCGTTGCGTTGCCAATAGTCCATTCAGTGTGTCAAATCCGGCAAAGGAAGACAAAACAACACCCTATGACAAACCAACATATGCACTCATCTGAGAGATCGAAATCCCATATTTGTCTATAAGTGCATGATGTCTTCCGTAAAATTTCTTGAGTGAAGACAGCAACCGAGGAGCAACATAACCCTGTGTGAGCAATTTTTGCGTAAGACGTGTCGCTCTGCTAAGGAAATCGATGTAAGTCCCACACGCTCTGGAGTAACGTATCAATTGAGATACGTAAACTCCATAAGCAGGAGCGGACGGAATGTTGCTACACAAGAAGGGGAAGTTGACGATTGGAAAGCTGAAGTCATCACGTTTGTCATAGAGCCTTGTTGAAAGTCTTCCTTGTGAGTCAATTTCTAGATGTAGATCTAAATATGAAGCAGACTTCGTAGAATCCGTTGTGTCCTTTATCTCAAGCTCCTGGGGATATAGAGATTGAGAAAGTCACCAAATCGAGAATTGTTTAGTGAAAGGACATCATCAATATAACGGAACGTGAGGTTGAAAGAGAGAGCTAGATCAGAAGCAGTTTCTGTCAGTGTTAAGACAATATTATTTAAGGTGGTGTTCTTATTTTCCGCATTAGGTTATAGTAGGTCAAATGAAGACCCATTTGTAGACAAAAACTAGATATCAGGGAGATGGCAGCCATTTCTAAGGGCCCCGCTAGTTGAATTTTGTACTTCAGGGACCAATATGGACTTTGTATTTCTCTTTAACACATGTGGTCAATGGAGGACTATAAATACATGTTCTTTTAAGCATTGCAAAACGATACAAAATCCCCAACCGGCCACCTATTTCAATGTTCAAAGGCCAAAACTCTCATAAAAGTTTGAAGACTGGAACACCACACTTAAACTCGACCTGTAACTCATAATACTTGACTCGTATAAAAAATATAAGCCCAATATCTCAAAGGGTATGAAAAAAATCAGGAAAACTAAAATTTCAGTGAATTTTCAAAGTTTAAAGGGCTATAAATCCAATGAAAATTTCCCGCCGGGAGCGAAATGTAAACTCGATCTGAAACTCATCATACTTGACTCACATATAAAATATCAGCCCAATATCTGAAAGCATATGAAAAAAAAGACAAGAAAACTGATTTGTTACGGACGGACTGATTACTATAGGGCGACCATAGTGGCGGGGCCCTTACTAGCTGTCTTGAAAAAAAGAAAAACAATATTTCTTAGTTATAAATATTTATCGACTTTAAGCAATGAAAATAATTATGGATTCATTGGCAATTAGGAATAGGATGTTCTTAACCAACCAGGACGTAGAACACGTAATGACGTTAACTACGTAATTTGTTAAAACGGATTAAGGAACTGTCAGTTCCGATCCAGTGTGCGGCCCTTGTGAAGATTAGGCCACCAACAGAACCAATCTTGTTTAAAGTGACGACAATGGGTTATTAAAAGTTCAGATGGCATGTACTTGTTTAGTCTACCCAGCGATTATGTGTGATAAATAGGGTAAGGTGAGGTAATAATAAGTGAGCCACCGGGTTGACCATAATGTGGAACTTTAGATAGTTATTACTGCTAACTCCATTGCAGAGCAACTTCGATTTTATTAGGGAGATAAACATGGGTTGATACATTTATATGAAATTGCGGTGAACAGAGTAGTGGTGTGAGCAAAAATGAACTGATAGGTAACGTTGACAATTAAGCCAAATTTAGGGCGAATATATTTAGAACACTATTTAGGTTACTAGTATATTAGGATGCTTAACATTAAAGATGTTATAATTAACATAAATTGGTCATGAAAAAATAGGCAGAAAACTTAGCTTATGTGGTGCACTACTTGCCGGCCTAAGTAGGGATATATTATGTACTTGAAGCGTGGCACTCTCCACACAGTCAAGTTAAAGACTATTTTCAGCAATAAGATTTTCTGTATCATGACCTGACGACCCCTGTGGACGAAGGACACCCTATAAGGTACACACCTTGCTCGCTCTGTGGACTTAGCACTAATATGTTAACCCAACTTCAAAATCCGAAGACCCTTTATTGCCTCTTGCAACAAGCAAGGTAAGTTCTGCTCTGTTGCGGCGCTATTCGAAACAACAGGACAAACACAAGGAATCATATATCCTTATTCTTATCGAGACTTGCAGCAGTGTTTTCCAAGTGCGAAGAATTTTGAAGTGTCCCCATAAGGCCAAGCGCTATGATATGCGGCCAGGTTTATCGTATTGAAGACCAGACGACCCTCGCATGCAAAATGACAGGGTAACCCGATTCAATCACTCGGAGTACACATCGTTTTCCTTAACGTTTTTCCCTCTTTGTCTCGCCGGTGAGATACGCAAATTTGGGTTTTGTTTTCGTGAAATCTTCTGTGATGATCACACCTCTCAACCCTTTAAATCTATCGATATTTTGTGATGCCTCAAGTATAGCAGCTCCCTTGCTCAGCACTCTTGTTGGTGAGTAAAATTATTGGTTGGGAACATTTTTCCATAGGGAGTCAATGCATATTGGAAGCACTGATATTGTGGGCACTAGGATTACGTTTAACTTTTTTTGCTATGTCGCAAAAAATATCGCGAATGTCTTCATCCTTCGTTTTCGGGACAGTGCTTGTGTAAAAAGCAACTTGTGACAATGTTGTTCTAGATAGTCCAGCTGTTTCCTAAGACTGTTACGTTCTATAGTACAGATTCTATTGTTATTACCTTAAATTAAATTATCATTTTCTAGAATTTCTTAGTACAAATGACTTATTGCATTCGCTACGTACAATTGTAATTCGGCTTTTATCTAGCCTCCTCGACAATTTATTATCAATTTTTGTATTGTTGAAAACAAGCGCTGAACATCATCGACATAGCCCATGTGAAGAAATGCAAATGACAACAAAGTTCTAGATAATAATGTTTGCTACGCCTGATGCGCGTTTCGCCTATTCAAGACTCATCAGATGCGCTCTACCAAAAATATTGAAAATGCCAAACACTATATTATTATGAAAAGCATAAAACAGTAAATAAAAAAATACCAAACTGGGGAACCAAATTATTTCTAAGATGATCAACCTATGTCTCTTAGGGTTAAGATAATTTTGAAATTTAAACGGATAATTCTAAGCTTTGATGAGCTGTCTGGCTGAAATTGGAAGATCATCAGAGAAAATTTCGAATATGATTTTCCCATAAAGGCGACTTCTTTAATAATGATTAGTTTTTGTTTTCTAATTTAGACATAATACGTTATGAAGGTTACAAGAACGTCCTTGTAGAATGTACTTGCGGTGTACACGACAGGTAAGAAAAGTACTTTCAATGTTAGCAACTCTAACTACTAGTGTATAGTTAAACTGAAGTTCTTCTTTAATTCATTTTTCTGTGGATGATTTGTCACAATTAAGTCTTTGGGACCTGTCCATTGGCTATTGATTCCACAGTGACTTTGATATAATCGTTTATCAGTGAGGTACAAAGTTGTAGTTATTACCATCAGAAGCGGGTAACAAGCCAGAGATAAAGAAAAGCTGGTGCTTGCTTTAATATTCCGCACAGGGAGTTCTCCAAATGTCCCCACAAGACAGATGCGGTCACATGATCCGTTTTATCGGTATGCTGCTTAAAAGATTAAAAATCCGGTGTCCGTTTTCAGAAGGAAAACCATTGCAGATAAAGAAATTTTGAAATATGTCTCACGGGGTCCTGGAAGGAAAACAATTATACGGGCAGCAATCCTTATATTGTCGGTAAAAGAGCGCCTAATAACCTTGACTTGCTTTGATACGACCATTTGACCAATAGAGCGACAGGAATGTATCCCCCTAGTCGGTTGAATATAGTTGTCCTGCTTGCGTGTTGTAGAAAGCTCCTGCCGATTTCAATAAGGATGAGAAGGACCCTCGGATCCCTTACAGAAATCGTTATTGCCTCTTGACCGTAAAAATGAAAGGATAGATAGGATTGGACATTTAACCGATCAATTTCGTTACCCGGTCGCGTGTAGGGCCAGGGTGTGGAAAGGCCCACAGCAGACATGGCTTGTCATGAGAAGCGACAAAGGGTTTTTGGATCATGACGTTAGGGAAGTCCCACAGACCGAACAAGTGTATACTCTATGTGGCCGAATAGGGTGACCCTGGTCCGCAACGGGTTGACAGGTCTGACCGCTGATTAAAGTGGACCAACGTGTGTGAAAACTGCCACGCTTCATGCACGTAAAAGATCTCACCAACAACCACCAACTAGTGCAAAACACAGTATTAGGCATTCTCTTCATGTGCATTGCCTTTATATAACCTATTTAGTGTTGTTAGGGCGTAAAACACAAACTCACTCATTCACTTCTGTACCCATCCCACTTCTTATACAGCGTCATAATGTGATATTATTTTATCATTTCATTCTTGTTCTTATCCCTGATAGAGTTAAGTTTGCCCTTCTTTTGAATAAAACTTTATCAAATACCCACAACCCTTCCACATACTGTAAAACAAGACGTCTTTTAACATTGAAACTATTTACTTAGCATCCAAAATAAGAACATTTGTCATTGAGGTTTTACAAGATAGACCTCCCATATATTCTATTCTTACCATTTAGTCATCTATATCTCACAGACAACCCAAATAAGGTTTAATGAACAATATTACAACATCAGATAAGACAGAGGTAATTGAATATCATTATTTACGACATCTTCAAATCTAAAAGACACATAATTGTATACTTAATGTAAAACTAATGACAATAGCTAAAACTATTTTGTGTAGGGTTTTTTTTCCTGGGTATTTTGAAATATTGTTTGGACCAATAATCGGATTATAATATTGTAGGAAGCTGGGGAAAAGGTAGTATTGTAAAGCAATATAACCATGGGTTCATTACCATTCGTAGGGGACTAATTTTCGTGATTTTCATTGGTAATGGTCAGCCACGAAAATAAAAATTTAACCAAGTGCTATTTTTACATTGATTCCTTTTAGCAGCATGAACAAACAACGAAATTTAAAATCAAACGAAGTGTCTCGTTAAAATAAATGAATCCATTGTAAAGAGCGTTATAAATTATTTGTGTTACCATAACAGCTTCTGCATTGGAGTAAGCCAATAACTAACTAACATAACAGTTCCAGAGGACTAATAAACAAAAGCAAAATTGTCTGGTTTTAGAGTATGCCTTTCTATCAGAAGTTCAGTCTAGGCTCTGTTGAACATAATGACCATCATAAATATTGGTGTCTTCTTGTTGGGTCTGAGACAGTTTCGCTATCATACTTCGGGTGGCACATGTCAAATAGCACTAATAACCATGCAGGCGATGTTTGTTTGTTGAATTTCGGGTTCTATACAACAGATTTTCACCTAACCACAATGAATACTGTAGATTCATTATTTTTCCTAATCTACAGAGCAATATACCTACTTCCCCTGCATACGGTGTTTATATTTCACAACTTATTCGATACGCCAGAGCTTGCACACATTTCACAGATTTTTTTATCAGACAACGATTTCTTCGTGACCGACTTTTGGAGCAGGGCTATAAGAAAATACGCCTCATACGATCCCAAAAAAAATCTTTCTTCGTTACATGTATCAGCCACTAGTAGAAAGTTCAAAATTGAGTTAAAAGATATGGTGATTAATTGTTTTAATTAGTGTTTGACTGGTCTGCTGTACTGAGATGATCACCTCAATATCTAATATATATAATTGTGTTCTATGGTCATTACCGGATCCTAAGATCGCAATGGAAGAGGGAGGTTTGGCGCCATAAAACTTGGTTTAACCCGCCATTTCGTTTGAAATGCCTGTATCAAGTCAGGTCCATTGCGATCCACCAATTCTCCGGTATGACTGATTCATTTTTGTCATTTTCTCAGGACGATGAGATTGATCATTCAAGTTCGGTAATTTTGTTATTACCTTTATTTTGCTTTGGTTGGCAAGCCAGGGGCCATTTCGCAGATTTCGTCGGTATTAATTTTCGTGAGTTGATGAAAAAGGATCATTTCGTGGATTCTTATATTCGTGGTTCTGAACTCTGCAGCATGCAGATTAATATTAAATATTCTTTTTGTGGGTCAGAGCAACCTAAAAAACCTAAAATAAAGATATCCCATGAACAATAATGAAACCACAATATTAAAAACTAAAAAAGAAATAGCACCATGGAGGAGGAGAAATACAAACGCTATTGATAGTTGGTTTTTTTTGTGTGTTGGAGAAAACATCAAAGCTTTAAATTATCCGTTTAAATTTCAAAATTGTCTAAACCCTAAGGTGCTTCCTACCTCAGACATAGGTTGATTATCTTAGTAATAATTTGGTTCCCCAGTTTGGTATATTTGGGTTTACTGTTCTATGCTCTTCATATTCATAAAGTGTTTGGCATTTTCAATATTTTTGGTAGAGCGCCTCTGATGAGTCTTGTATAGACGAAACGCGCGTCAGGCGTAGCAAAATTTATTGTCTGGAACTTTGTTGTCATTTGTATTGCATATACATTGTTTTTTCTCAAACAAGATGGCATTATTAACTTTTAATACCAATGAATCATATTTTCAGTAAACAAATGCCTGTAATCAATTTTATTTTTTTATTTCAATACAAGCATCAGAAAAATATCGTACCAACAATCATGACAATAATTAGTCTTGAGAGTATAGAACCATGGCATTATGGTATTGGTATTTAATCAATTATAATTTTGTACATGTATAATTTATTTATTCGATGTTCTCTTAATTACATATCACTAATTCAGGGCAAGAGCAAGGATCATGCGATGCCATATTCATGTCAAACAGTTGTGTTTATTCTGTTCTATCCTGGGTGTTCTTAGTGTGTATAATTGATTTATAGGTGACTTTAACACAGCAAGCTTCAATGAAAATTTACACTTCATTTAAGGTGAAAAAATCAATTATCGAATCATGGGCCTAATTAAAACATCAATTACCGGTCATGATTTATTCAATCTTTTATGACGCGTAGGCAATGGTGAAATCACAAGAACAAAGAGTCAAAAACAAATGTGCGATCGGTTTACTCATATGAATACTACCAAATATGTTGTGGGTGGTCAGTCGAAATAAAACTGAGATTATCTATCAAATTAATTTATAAATATTACAAACAGAGGACAAAATGAATATTTATCACACCAGTCGCGCTGTTAATTTCCAAACCAGTGCGGGTTCCGGGTGGCGAATGGGCCCGCAGCAGCGCCAAGCTTGTCGGTAAAAGAGCGCTCAGAAACCCGACATCGGGTCAGGCCGCTTTGCCCACAAAGCGACTGGGATATGTGCCCCAGGTGGTTGAATGGGGCAGCCCTGACATCGAGATATGCAGGGTCGTCAGGCGATAATGCAGAAAACCTGACCGCAAACCATAGTGGTGCATCGTGTTGGGAAAAATGCCACGTTCCTCGCACGTTAAAGAACCCTGCTGCAGGTTTCGGTAAGAGTAGGACCCGTAGCATCCCCATGCAGGAGGCTAAATTTTCCGTCCCTACCCATCACTCCTTTTTCCAGTGGCAGTCAAAACTCTCTTACTCGATTGGCCTTGTGTCCCCATTTCCTCCACTTCATCATCATTTCATGTTCATTGTATTACCACTTTCATGTTCATCTCCCGGGTATAGCCGAAATCGTGCTGCTTGGGGGTAAAGCAATAACTAACTAACTAACTAACGTTAATTTCAAATTCAGAGTGTCAAATCCGATAAAGGAAGATTGCAACAACTTACAAAAGTCAGTTTGGTTGCAACTTTATACAGTGTTTTTCGCTGTTGATAACGGCGCTGCGTCAAGTTTGAAAACGAAATTTCCTTCAATATTATGGAGTATCAAGATTTGTATTAAAAGAGAGGAAACAACATCTATTACCTAAATCAGCTCTAATTTTCGAAGCATAATGTTTTAATATTTAATATTCGCAGTTGTTAATGATGGGCAAACATTTTCAGGGGTAAAATAATCGTACAAAAAAAACAAAACAGCTTCGAAAAAAAAATGATTAAAAAAAAGTACATAATCCAAATATATAACCTCTTCTGGGCGAAAAACAACTTATATCTCATGTGCAGGTATCAGGACAAGTAAAACATAACCTTTGACTTAACGTGGGCTCAAATATGCATAAGTTTTAAAAGGTGAGATATTGACTTTTTTTCCTTTTTAAACAAATTATCAAGATTTTTCATTTTCAGAGATGATCGGCAGCTAAAATTGTGTAGTACCATTACAAATAAGTTTCAGATATATTATTAAAGTCTTTATGCGATTTAACTTGATTGATGTTTCATGCAAGTTTCGATATGCCTATAATTCAACAGAGACACAATTTGTCCGTCATAAATTATGTGCAGCAAATTTGTGCAAAAAGTTTCCCATGGTTTTTATTCTCGGTGCATTTTCAAGACACCTGCAATTACAAAATTGACACTCAAAACGACAGTTAAATTGATCCATTGTCAGTTTTATCTACTAAAGTGATTTCTTAAAAAGAAAGCCACCATGATATTACAAAACGTACCCATAAAATTGTGATGATTATCTTTAATTTGGAAAATATGAAAATTGATAAACACTGCGTGTGTCAATCACAGTCACAGAGAGTGGAAATGACTGATAAATAGTTCATTATTTGAAGTATATCATATTATTTACCACTACAATGATCTAGTGCTGATTGATTGATATCAAGCAAAATATAATTGACAAATTGACGATCAGTTTTTATGTATTTTTTAAATTTTATACCATGACTAAAGAAATTAAATTTACTATTGAACAAATAATTAAAATTAATAATTTCTTAATATTATCATTTTAAAATCTGAACGTTTCATGGCCGAAAATTAATTTAAATGATATATAAATATTGCTTAATATTCTCACACGTTTTTCGTAAACATTTATCAATAAAATAAACAAATAATACATTGTACTTAGAACGTATATATCTTAATGTAAGATTGTATCTGAAAACATAAGAAAAATATTTATCTCTTTATAATTTTTTGTTGGTATTAATATTGTAAATTATATATTCAATATTTAATGAAAGCTGTTTAGAAATATAATTTTATTTTTATTAATATTAAAACATAAATGATATCGCCTAGCTTTTTCTCCACTGACAGTACCATTACATAATAATATATAGTTTCCCTCTCATCTGATATGATTGTTCTGATTTGTGTTATTTTCTGTTACAGATATCTCCTATCTTTTTCATTTCAAATCATTTATTAATTTTTACAATTTAATACAATGGCCTGATAAAACTGAAAATTTTCTTTTTTATATGGGATATCTTTTACACATGCTATCTTTTATACATGTATGACCAAGTTAAAAGTAAAGACTTTAATATCTAAATCTTTGTTTTCTTTGTAAAATTATTGTTGTATTTCTTTACTACAAGTGTCTTAAAAATAGAGCAAAACAATTTGTTACTTTTCCTAACACTAAGCAGCTGATACCTCATTAGTGCTGACACTAGGTTAGTAATTACAACAATCAGATACCTGCTCAATTCTAATTGTTCCCGGGGGTCAGATTCCTCCCGAATATGATGGACAAACTGTTCACTTCAATTACAAAAATAATCTTAAAAACAAATAAAAACCTCAGCAATGAAATGACGACTATGTTATCACAGTTCTGTCAAAATGCAAGCATCGTCTAATTTGCCAATTAGCATGCACTTTGTAATTCATTGTTTGTAAATATGTAGCTAAGGAAGCACGTGCGACGCCATATTTATTTGACCATGTGACAGTTTATCTTTCCTGTCATAAAGACCACCACTTCCTCACGTTTATTGTTGGTAATAAAAATACTGAGATAGCAATGTAATTTCAAATGAATATTGGAGACGACTTGGTTTGTGACAGTAATGCTTGTAGCTTTCAGAACAAGAAATATTTGTTTTATCAACCATCTAGACTTATTACAAGACTAATTAGTTTCTTTGTTATGTAATCTGTAGAAAGTACATAAAATTATTTTCTTTTTAATTGATGCAAGAAAATGCAAAATGGAATACATGAGAGTTTTTAAAGTACAAATTTTAACATTAATTTTAGGACTTGACGAATCTCGGGACACCTCTAAGTGTTACTACGAGTTCAACTTATCTTTTGGACACCAAGCTTTTTCATTTATTATTGCTAAATCAAAAGAGATAACCTTTTATTTCATCTTGCAAAAAACCTTATTTATTTTTAGTGTAGTGAGTGGTATGCTTTACCGGTGGGGGATACGTATGACGTCAATGGGTCATCCTTAGCAGCTTCCGGTTCCTGATTCAGACGCACTATCCTGGCTAGGCTCCTGTTTGCTGTCCTCGTCCCTTCTATACACTGCTGACCAAGCTATAATTTGTTGGTGAGTATAGTATCTTGTTACAGTGGCTCTGGGACTACGTATCGAACAGCGGTACTGTGTATTTTCATTGATATTTGAGGTTGTTGTGGTTGCTGAGAGTGACCTTTGACCACCATTTTGTGTACAGACGCCGGTGACAGAGTTTAGAATTTCAGGGAATATTTGCCAAAATCATTACTTGTGGGGCGGAAGGGTGATTTTTGAAGGTTTTATGATCCAGAAAACTGTTATATATAATTTTCATTCAACGTTTGTTATTTTTACCCTGCATTGGGCATTTTTTGGTCATTGGGAAGGGGAACGACTCCCGTGTCGAGATAGGTGTGAACCCAAATCTTGCACCGGAAGCGACCCTTTCTTCAAAGATTTCCTAAGAAGAAAACCCTTTTTTCTGTTCTCAGAGAAAATCCAATGTAATCTTGTGGTTTATCATAAGTTTGTTTACTTGGACAAAATAATCATTTTCGTCAACACATCCATACCAGTTAGACACCGCAACCGTTAAAGGCAAAAGTAGAAAGTAAAGCCCGTCTTGGAAGGGACAAGGGGTCATTGCGAAGCGTATTACCCCCTATCTGTACAGGGTCAAACTAAAACAGGCAAACCACGATAAGTTAAAATTGTGTGAAGACAGGGTGGTTCCCGTGTGGGCGCAAAAACTCGGCACCGAAGTTCGGAAGGGTAAGGTCAGTGAGGACATACCCGAGACTATGGTGGGTGGAAAGGTGTACTGTACTTAAAGGAAACCCTGTCAGGGGAAGTTTATGGTTCAGTGTAAGGGCTGCAAGGAGTGGTTTCACGGTAGGTGTGTTAGGGTGACACCCAGAAGGAAGAGAGTATGGGGACTACATCTGTCCGGGTTGTCAACTACAGCCACGGTTCAAGTTGGACATGAAGGGGGTGCAGTCCACAAGGGGAAGAAGGGGGGTGACAATAGTTACTGTAATCGGGCACAGGGTTGTCAATTCAGGACACACTGTGCCCGGTTTTTTGTTTTTTCTTTTACAGATGGCAGATGTATTGGATCTGGTGGACAGCTGCAGTGAGACCTTCCTAGCCGCTGAGTGTGAGGAAGGGTAGTCCTCGGTTGGGGAGGTAGCAGAGATTGTGGAGGAAGTGGAGGAGATGGCTTGGGGCTCCGAAGCAGAGCAGGCTCCGGTACCACTGGAGTCTCAGCCAGAAGGGGCTCTGGTACCACCGGAACTTTCACCCGTGGACCAGCAGATGTCCAAGAAGAAAAAGAACAGGGACAGAAAGAGGAGCGGAGGGCCAGGAGGGCGGAAGAAGGACGCCGTGTGGCTGCGATGATGAGTGGGGGACATGGGGGTCTTGGCCTTCTGTGTCGCCGAGTGGAGGGGGAGCTAGTGGAGAGGGGGCAGTTTGCCTGTCCCCTGATGCCAGTGAGCCCTCCTGGGTTCAGGGGCAGGGCAGAGGTGGTGGTGGTTTTGGGCTCCCTAGTTGGGTTGAACCCAAAACCGGGCCGTCGGGGGGGACCGGGTGGTGTTAGAGGCATCATCCAGTAGCACCTCCGACATGCTGTGTCAGATGGTGGAGTGTGGGGTGAAGGTCCCAGATCTCCGGGAGCATTGCATTCAAGAGCTAATCCCGATCTGAACCAAGTGGGGGATGACCTGGGAAGGGTCAGGATGTCTGCCCTGTGGACTATCCTGAGGGGTGTTAGGAGGTCAGGGAGGAACTCGTTTGCCTACGTGACAAACCTGTTGGCAACCCTGGGGTTCGTGGACCTTGAGGAGGTACAGGCGACGAGGGAGGTCTGTCAGGGGGAGATGGGAGACTATTACGGAGTTCTCTCTGAACCCCCCTAACTCACCTGCAGTTCTTATGAACTGGAGGGCCCTCATCAAGACGCTGGGTCTCTTGTCTGCCTCCAAGAGAGAAGCGGTGCAGTCTCTCCGGTTTCCTAGGGGGTCAGGTAAGGTAGTGAGTCTTCGGAGTCTTCCGACCAAAAGACGTAACCAGAGTCTGTCGGAGGGATCTTCGGACCCGGCGCGACGAGGATGTTACTAAAAGTGACAATGTTAAAATTGATCTAGAATCTGATGACTTTTTTTTAGACATTTTGTTTAATACAAGAGGCTCCCAGGAGCCTGAATCGCTCACCTGGTCTTAATGTCAACCCTTTGTAGACTTTTGTATAGCTAAATGAGCTGAATGTTTAAGCAATAAAAAGCGTTTCTCTATCTGCAATATTTTTCATTCCAAAGCAAAAAACACTTATTTTTCACCTTTAAAGGGCCATAACCCCTTCAGGGGGTCATCTGACAACTTCGACCCTAAGAAAACTTTTGTAGAGCTAATTAAGCTGAACATTTAAGCAAGCAACATCTTTTCTCTATCTGCAATAGTTTTCTTTCTTTAGACCAAAAACACTATTTTTTGCCTTTAAGGGGCTGTAACCTCTATAAAGGGTCATCTGACAACTTCAACCCTATGGAGGCTTGTGTAGAGCTAAACGAGCTGAACATTTAAGCAAGCAACAACTTTTGTCTATCTGCAATCGTTTTCATCCTATAGGCCCAAAACTCTATTTTTTGCCTTTAAGGGGTCGTAACCACTATAAGGGGTCATCTGGCAACTTTGACCCTATGGAAACTTTTGTAGAGCTAAATGAGCTGAACATTTAAGCAAGCAACAACTTTTCTCTATCTGCAATAGTTTTCATTCTATAGGCCAAAAACAAGAAAAAATGCTTTTTTTCACCTTTAAAGGACTGTAACCCCTATAAGGGATCATGTGCACGTGACAGCTTTGACCAAAATGGAGACTTTTGTAGAAAGAAGGTACCAATGGGGTATCCGAATATCAAAAGTCCAAAAGGGCAGAGACAAAACCAGTAAACACCAACAGGAACGGGACAAAAACAGACAACATGTAAAACATGGAAACACTAAATAACTGAATATCAATCAACAACGCGAACTCCAGTCGAAACAAGAGTGAACTCAGGTGCTTTTGATGCTGAAGCAGTAGGATGGCATCAGATTTCATCTATCTCTTATACTTTTTGATTTACAAGCCAAAAAACATTAGTCTGACCCCCTGGTCTATTTTTAGCAACGATGGCCATGTTTTTCGACGAATCAAAAATCCCCACATCAGTTCTGTGGGGGATACCCTAAAGTACCACCAGACCAAATTTGGTTTGAATCTGTGCAGCTGTTTCAGAGGAGAAGAAGTTTGAAGAAAAGTTAACGACCACGACGGACGACGACGTTGGACGCCAAGTGATCGCAATAGCTCACATGGCCTTTGGCCAGGTGAGCTATTAAAGGAAATGGCAAAATTGTTAGATTTACCAGCCGTACAACCTAAACGGGTCCTCCGTGGAGGATGGGACGTCCGACCGAAGCCGCAACCCTTGATGTCGCTTCAACTGGAACGGCCCTGGCCTGTGTTGCCCCCGTAAGAACCGGGAATTGGTTGGCGTAAACCCAACCCAAGGGTAGGGGGAAGTGATAGGGAACCTCGGCAACAGACAGCCTGGGTAAGGGTTGAGGTCCCACGTGGGATGAACTGCCATTTCCACCTGGACCGGTCCCTCCGGAGACTCGGTCTCAGACCCAGAACAGGCGTGGCCCAGTTCTTATCTCGTCCTCCGGTGCCCCCGCCTGTGCAGTCAGTTAAACTGGTGGGAGGGGTATTGGTGTACTGTAACCCCAAGACGTGGCCAGAAGACCCGGGAAAGGTGGCTCTCCCTCAAGGGTTCGTGGTGGCAGTGGGAATTCACCCCTCACATGCCAGGGAGTTTGACGGCGCCCGTCATGCTCAGCTAGAGCGACTGGTGAACTCACCGGCTGTTGCTGCCCTGGGGGAGATCGGGTTAAAATTGTGGCGAGGGGGCGAAAGCGGTGGGCGTTGGGGCTCTGTCTACCCTACAAGTCCTTGGTATTGCATTGTCGGGTCTCGGGAGGTAGCGCCTAGGCATCCGCAGTGCTGTACCGTAGGCTGTTCGGGGTAGTGCAGGAGAAAGTCCCAAACCAATTGCAGGGTATCCAACTGCACTCCTTCACAGGCTACACTGCTACAGTCAAACTCTGGCTTGAGTCGTACCCTGAGACCTACTTTGGGTTTAGCCTCCTGGCTAAGGGGTGCAACGAGGACCAGAGGCAATGGATTCGGGCAGTATTGGAGAACAGGCTTCTCTTGGAAACAGACTCGCCGCACCTCGCTGACACAGCTGCCTCCATCAACCATCCTGCACACTTGTTCAGGGTGGCGGAGGTGAATGCCGAAGCCCGGTCCGCCCATGCCCGGGACACACTGGCAGCGGGGTTGGCCAACGGGAGGGCCCTGAACCTGCGGCCCTAGGGGTGTGTCCGGCGGGGGATTGAAGAAAACTGGGAAGGGAACTTAGCAGGAATGGCTGGTCCTGAAGAGATAGGACTAGCCAGGCAGTTGAGGGGAAATTCAGATACGAACACTTGGCCCCCGGGCAGAAGGGGACAGAAATGAGAAAAGTATAATTAATAGGCTGGTCCTGAAGAGATAGGACTAGCCTGGCAGTTAAGGGGAAATTCAGGTACAAACACTTGGCCCCCGGGGAAAAGGGGACAGAAATGAGAAAAGTATAATTAATAGGCTGGTCCTGAAGAGATAGGACTAGCCTGGCAGTTAAGGGGAAATTCAGGTACAAACACTTGGCCCCCGGGGAAAAGGGGACAGAAATGAGAAAAGTATAATTAATAGGCTGATCCTGAAGAGATAGGACTAGCTTTGCAGTTAAGGGGAAATTCAGGTACAAACACTTGGCCCCCGGGGAAAAGGGGACAGAAATGAGAAAAGTATAATTAATAGGCTGGTCCTGAACCTGGCAGTTAAGGGGGAATTCAGATACGAACACTTGGCCCCCGGGAAAAAGGGGACAGAAATGAGAAAAGTATAATTAATAGACTGGTCCTGAAGAGATAGGACTAGCCTGGCAGTTAAGGGTGTAGACAGATTGGTTTGGTCTGTTCGTGGGAATGGGTCAGGGAAATTCAGAGGGAAACAAATTAAATTTAAAGTTAACTTGAGTTTAGCCTCTTGGTAGATGACCCTATCGGTTAGGAGGGACCCTTCACATACCTCCAAGGAACCCCCTTCGGGGGGTCTTGTTAGAGAAAATGGAGGGGAGTGTAATGAGTGGTATGCTTGACCGGTGGAGGGATACGTATGACGTCATTGGGTTATCCTAAGCAGCTTCCGGTTACTGATTCAGACGCACAATCCTGACCAGGCTACTGTTTGCTGTCTTCGGACCTTCTATACACTGCTGACCAAGCTATATCGTGATACGTTAACATTGAAACCTCTCTAAGTTTTGAAAACTTTTATTTCATTTATTTATATTCTTAAACCAAAAGTTTTGTATCCCAGAAAAAAAAATTGTGATTTTCTGTTAAGAGCTTATTTCTAAAAAAAAAACAATGAGTGAGTGAGTTGGTGTTTTACTCCCGTGCAACGCTATATAGGTTATTTACAGGCATTGAACATGAAAAGGATGAGCTTACATATTATTTCGTAATAAACAAAGTAAGTATATGCCCTTTGAAAGGACAAACTATACAGTAATACACAGTAGTGCTGTATTAAGCAACTAAAATACATGATTAGGCATTCTCGATATACTAATGACAACAAAGTTCCAGACATTAAATTTTGCTACGCCTGACGCGCGTTTCGTCTATTCAAGACTCATCAGAGGCGCTCTACCAAAAATATTGAAAATGCCAAACACTATATGAATATGAAGAGCATATAACAGTAAAAACCAAAAATACCAAACTGGGGAACCAAATTATTACTAAGATAATCAACCTATGTCTGGGGTAGGAAGAACCTTAGGGTTTATATAATTTTGAAATATAGACGGATAATTTAAAACTTTGATGTTTTCTCCAACTCAAAAGTGTTGGTGCCGGAGCGGGCCAACCGCGGGGAATTAAAACTCCACCAGCAGTGCTAATCTTCACGTGTGTTCGAAATACTAATGACAACAAAGTTCCAGACAATCAATTTTGCTACGCCTGACGCGCGTTTCGTCTATTCAAACCTATACATGGCTTACATTTTGTTGTAAGCCATGACCGCAAAGCAAAGCAAAAAAAGAATCGAAATTTTACTGAAAATTAAATACAGACACTTATCTCAGAAGTTGAAAAACACAATGACATTCTATTTAGTATGCTGTCAAGTGTTTCAAGAAACAGTGCAAAAAAGAAACGTTGGGAATTTATTTGCAACAAGATCAATGCTGGCAACGCTGACAACAAAAGGACTGTCGATGAAAATTTGGAACAAATCGTACCCACATACATGAGTTTACTTAAATTGTATAACAAAATGTACCTCATACATGAGTTTACTTATATTGTATTATGTTGAAAAGCTATGTTTGTGAACCCTAAATTCGAAAAGACCAATAAAAAACTGGTTTATTTTTGCATATACAAAAATCTTTGTGAGACCAATAGGGAAAGTCAGAGGGAAACAAATTAAATTTAAAGTTAACTTGAGTTTAGCCTCTTGGTAGATGAATCTATCGGTTAGGAGGGACCTTTCATACTCCCGCCAAGGAGCCCCCTTGGGGGTCTTGTTAGAGAAAAGGGAGGGGAGTGTAATGAGTGGTATGCTTGACCGGCGGAGGGATACGTATGACGTCATTGGGTTATCCTAAGCAGCTTCCGGTTACTGATTCAGACGCACAATCCTGACCAGGCTCCTGTTTGCTGTATTCGGACCTTCTATACCCTGCTGACCAAGCTATAACTTATTGGTGAGTGTTGAATCGTGATACGTTAATATTGAAACCTCTCTAAGTTTTGAAAACTTTTATTTCATTTATTTATATTCTTAAACCAAAAGTTTTGTATCCCAGAAAAAAAATTTTGTGAAGTTCTGTTAAGAACTTATTTCTAAAAAAACAAGAACTTGCATATTATTTCGTAATAAAAAAGTAAGTATATACCCTTTGAATGGACAAACTATACAGTAATGCACAGTAGTGCTGTATTTAGCAACTAAAATACCTGATAAGGCATTCTCGATATACATGAACATTTTGTTATAAGCCATGACTGCAAAGCAAAAGAGAATTCGAACTTTTACTGAACATTAAATACAGACACTTCTCTCAGAAGTTGAAAAACACAATGACATTCTATTCAGGAAGCTGTCAAATGTTTTAACAAACAGTGCAAAAAAGAAACGTTGGGAATCTATTTGCAACAAGATCAATGCTGGCAACGCTGACAAAAAAGGACTGCCGATGAAATAAGGAAAATATGTACCACATACATGAGTTCACTTATATTGTATTGTTTTGAAAAGGTATGTTTACAAAATAAAGACTAAAAAAGAACTGGTTCAATTTTGCATATACCAAAATCTATGTGAGACCAATGAGAAGTCAATAAACAATAAAAAGTTTATTTTCGGTTTTCTTGTTGTTACTATATACAATAACTGAAATTTCATTCCACTACAAACAGCAAAGAGGCACTAAAGCATTTTAGTGTCAAAAGTCTGAAAGGGCAACGACAAAACCCGTAAACACGAACAAGAACAGCACAAGGAAACTCAAAACATAAAAATAGCACACAACAAACCGAACAGAAATCAACAATGCGAACTCAAGTCGTAAAAAGACTAAAGTCAGGTGTTCCAGAAGGGTAAGCGGTTACTGTCTGCTATAGCACACCCGTCGCACTGCTTATTTCCAATTCAGTGTGTCAAATCCGGTAAGGAAGACAAAACAAAATTCTATGACAAGCCAACATTTGCACTCATCTGTGAAATAGAAATCCCATATTTGTCAACGAGTGCATGGTGTCTATCATGAAACACCTATTGCAATTAAGAATATTTCTTCTCATCAACTGAATTGATTAATGTAGCAGGCGACTCTACTATCCAAAATTTTACATATAAATTCAAAAATGACAAATTTTTAGGCTTTTAATAGGTTTGACGGGCTCGTTTTTTTTTTGGTTTTTTTTTTGTAAATCTGAGAATATACATGTACATGTACTAGTAAATGGATATAAAAACCAAAAGACAACATTGTAAGAAGGACAAAAAATTTCTTGTCAATCGAAAGAGAAGGCAGAGCGTCAAATACACAAAAAAAGGTATAGCTAATATTGATTGATTAATGAATAGAAATATAGGGTTACCCCATGAAGAAAACTATCGAAAGGCATACTTCATTATAAACCAGAATTCCAATAGACCTATTTCCGCCAATGGAAACAATTTAAATGAATCATTTTGTTATATTCACGGAAAGTACCAACACTAAATGACAGATTTGAACAGCTTTCACTATTATTTTGAAGTTGTTTTCCAGCAGTGTGGATGTGTTCCTAGTTACATGTATGAGAAATGTAGCATTTGACTTCAAATTTCATTAATGTATTGCATGTGTATTGATATCAATTCTTAAAGTTAATTTCAGTTTGTATAAAGTAAAAACATCTGAAAGCTCATCATTTGGCAGGGGAAACATACAGATTAATGTTTTATTAAATTTTATATTGGTGAAGGAGTTGGACCAGTGTTTTACGTCCGTGCGAGTGTTAGTTATTCCCCCTGAGGGCGGATGCCCGATGAGGGATAACTGATTTATACCGCCGGATGTAGAGGGTCCTAAATGAAAGTTTATGATAATTAATGAGGGGGGTCTTTCAGGAATTTAGCGTTATCTACTGATAAAGCATGATCAATGCAGGGTATCTCGTTACATTTTATGACAAAGTGGCATAACTTTATATATAGTAAAATGAACATGATAAACTATGATAAAATGAACATGAAATGAGGATAAAAAATGAAATATTGGGGTGGGGTGGGACACAAAAAAAACGGTAAAATTAGAAGAAAAAAATACAAATACCAAAACGCGGGTATAAACGGTTAATTTAGTTATGCTATATATCGATATTTCAAGGAGTAACCTCTCATCAGTAGCATTTTAACCAAAACATTTGAAGGTCAAAATCCAAAACAGTTGAAAACGAAAAGTACTCAAAACCAAAAACGTTCGAACAAGGAAGCCAAATCCAGCACCGAGGATATCGACCATGTGCATTACAAGGAAAGAAACCTGGTGTTTTCATCAATTTTGAATTTAACAATCGGAAATTTCAGCGACAATATTTTAGAAATTTTATGGTAATTCGTGTCAGACAAGTCTTACTACCAGGCTTGTGATTAATCTCGGGGACCTCTGGTCCACCAGCAGCGGTTATCGCCCAGTGGTTTCAAAATTACAAATACCAAAACGCAGGTATAAACGGTTAATTTAGTTAAGAACCACAGAAAAAGGGGAGAGGTGGGTAGGGGCAGGAATTTAGTCTATGTGGTGCTACACTTGGTGGTCCACAAAGTGGTCTTTTAAGTGCATGAAGCGTGGTATTGGTAGTTAGTTAGTTAGTTATTGCTTTTCTCCAAAGCAGCACGATTTCGGCTATATCCGGGAGATGAACATGAAAGTGGTGATACAATGAACATGAAATGATGATGAAGTGGAGAAAATGGGGACACAAGGCAAATTGGGTAGGAGGGTTTTGGCTGCCACTGGAAAAAGGAGTGATGGGTAGGGACGGGAAATTTAGCCTCCTGCATGGGTATCCTACGGGTCCTACTCTTACCGAGACCTGCAGCAGGGTTCTTTAACGTGCGAGGAACGTGACATTTTTCCCACGGTGCACCACTATGGTTTGCGGTCAGGTTTTCCGCAATATCGCCTGACGACCCCGCATCTCTCGATGTCAGGGCTGCCCCATTCAACCACCTTGGGCACACATCCCAGTCGCTTTGTGGGCAAAGCGGCCTGACCCGATATCAGGTTTCTGTGCGCTCTTTAGTGGACTTTTACCGACAAGCTTAGCGCTGCTGCAGGCCTATTCGCCACCCGGAACCCTATTTTGCTTTATTCCCAAGCAGCATAAATTCAATTATATCAAGCATATCACAAGAATACGGGGATATAATCCATATACAAAGATAATAATGAAATGGAAGATTTTGGAACACAACCAAAAAGGGGAATGAGTATTGACTGCCAGTGCATCGAAAAAGGAGCGATGGGTAATATCGGACATTTTGCCTTCTGCATGGCGATCCTACGAGTCTTACCTTTACTCATACCTGCAGCAGTGCTATTTATCGTAAAAGAAACGTGACATTTTTCCTCAAACGCGTTGCACACTATGGTTTGCCTTCAGGTTTTCTGCATTAAGATAAGATGATCTCGATAGACTAAATGACCGGGAACCACTCAGTCGCTGGGTGGGCAAAGAGGTCTAACCTGACGTCGTCTGATGGGCACTCCGAGTTGACTTTAGAAAATCGCCTTGGCAATGACTATAATAATTTGATCATCGAGACCAACTATGAGGGCTGTTTAAGTTAAAAAAAAAAACACATGAATAGTGGTTCATCAAAACTCGAGCCGTACAATGTATTGATATTCAGATAAAAGCCATCCCAAAATTAAGACTGCCGAGGAAAAAAAGACTTGGGACTCGAGAGACTAGCAATTAGACTCTGACGGTACTGATGCACGTTTAAGTAATGTATAAAATTTACGCGAAAAGTGATTTTCTCAGACTAAAATTACTGAGCACTGAGCATACATAACTGAAATTTTGTCTTATCTGACGAATCTGGAAGTGGTTGATTATTTCATGCATTAGCAACAGCAACACTATACGGTAGAGGTTATATCAGATGAACATGAAAAGGATGTAAAAAAGGAACATAAAAAGGATAATGACAAATAATGGGTGGGATGGTAAATAAAAGAAACGTTAAATTTTGAAAACAAATGGGAAAAAAAACGAGAGGAAAAAAGGAGCGAAAAAGCCTGGAGGTCCACTAAGTGGACATAGGTTCTGAACATTTATTATGACATGACAAAACCACTTGCACAATCACCACCCTAATACGCCAAGGCGTGCGGTGGCCCACATCAGTGCTAAGCGTGTCCAATAATAAGCGCTCAGTAACCTGACATATGGTCGGGCCGTTTTTTTGCTTAAAAAGCTACGGAAATTAACGCCCTAGGTGGTTTACATTGTAATAGGGCAGTCCTATCATAATGAATTCCGGGCCCCTCAGGCTGAAATGCTGAAACCTTTACCATAAACCACTAAAAAACGGAAGAGTGGTAGACGGCGGTAAAATGGGGATAAATAAGTTTAAACTAAAATAAATATGAAATGGAATGTATTTGGACGGTGAAAACGGCAAACGAGTGAACTAGTTCTCGGCTACCAATGGAAACGGAGGCAAGGGTAATGGCAGGCAAAAAAGGTCACTGGAAGGAGACTCTTCAGTCCTAATCTTACCGAAACCAAGAGCAACAGTGTTTTTTTACGCATGGTGAACAAGGCACTTTCCAATACGCGTACGGTGCCTTCCCTGTTTTTATAGCCTGTTCAACACAGCATTAAAATTGACGTGACTAACCAAATTAAGAATCTAAGTTGCATTTACCAGTCGCTCCCTAGGCTATCGGTTAGACCAAACGCCCGATTCATAGCAGTACAACATGCACCAAATGGTAATATATACTCATGGACAAAATATACAATCATAAATGTTTCTGAAATTTACAAAGATACTATAAATTATACAATTTGCTTCCGGGCTGTATACTGGAAAATCAAATCAATATTTTAAAGGAATGGTTATCCCAAGAACGAGAAAAAATCGCAAAATTTATTTAAGCCAGTATATGCAATGTGAATTAGCCAAATGCAGTCTAGCGCACCTTCAGCACGTGCATAACATTCCGTCATTTTTTCAAACATGGTGATTTTACTCGATACCACAAAAGACAAATATACCAATTTGATTCATGTCGAATGCTTAAAGTTTGGCAAAAGCATGCCTGTTCTTGACAGCGCTAGACTCAAGAGAGTTACAGATATGCTATAGTTCGGTACTACGCACACAGAAGTTGCTAGATTATGTGGATGTACAGGGAATAACGTATACCATTTTAAGGCTTTAGGAAAGGTTTCAGACCATAAACAATTTGGACAGACCAAATTCCGGGCCACCACGTGTCACAGCACTTAGACAAGACAGGCTAATAAGAATACGATACATGCACAATCGCATTGAAAATCATAGGGTGACTGCTTCTTTCATTCCTGCTTTACGCCAAAACAGCAGAAGGACCATTCTAAGACGTTAGAGTGACGCTGGACTTCGTGCGCAAGGAGACCACATCATGGACCAATGTTGACTTTTCACCGCCGATTGCCATTAGAATGGGCACAACTTCATCTTCCTTTGATAAGCAAGAATGCTTTTCGCAGACGAATCAATATTTCACTCCTTGTATCAATGAAAAAAGAAAAACAATGTTCATGTTCATCGCCTTTAAAAGTCTAATATAGCGTTGAAAAACATCATGCAACTCACTCACGTACGCAAACCAGACGAGATTAACAATATAGCTAACCATTGTTTTGTTGGTCATGACCGGTTCAGCGATGATCGTATTATGTTGTGGGATGGTATAGTTGTAAACAGACGCTTGGATGTTGTATTGATAAATGACAATTTGAATGCTGAAAGATATTAAAAAGAGAGCCTGATCCCATATGTTCTTCCATACATTGCTAGAATGGAGGGACGTTTCAGCAAGATAATGCGCGACTCGTGTCAACATACACTTCTTCCGTCACAACAACTTTGATGTCTTACCTTGGCAGGTTTTATCGCTTGATCTCTACCGATTTAGTATGTTTTGGATCAGATACACCTAAGAGAAAGCAGTAGACCAAACCTACTGGTAACTGTTGACCAGCTTGCATCCCGCTGATCGAAAAGCAGCTGGTAACAGTTGACCAGCTCTGCATAACATGATGTACGGATTACTGGACAACCAGGTAAAAATAATCGCGTAGATCATTTATTCTTTGACATAGCCTTATAATCTAAGGTAGTGTATCCCAAAGTTTATGTCGAATTCTAAATACATGTATTTACTACAAAAGTACTTTATTGAGGATTATGTCATGAACTCACAAACGGCAACTGCCAAAGCCCTTAAGAACACAATTCTGCAAAGTAAGTAACCACATTGCCCTGTGTGGAAAGGCTATCGTACGGATTAGGAGAATACATAACCAACACATGAACAGGTAATTAAGAATAAGTTTCAAAACTGCAAAGCACGAACATTACATGAGAAACTTGACACTAAACCATCATCGAACAAAAAGCCATTGAACGGTAAAAAGGAAAAAAGACACAAATGACCATCTGATCTAAATAACTAATCCTCATTTACAAAAGCTTAGCATTTTACCTCTTTGTTTAGCCGAACAATCCTATTTAAAAGTCTACAGTTTTGTCAGAAAGTAGTCCATGGACGATAACTAATTTTTAAAACAACACAGAACCTGTCAATTTAGCATTTTTTTAAAAGCAAAACGAAATACACAAAACATGATATGATATAAGAACTTAAGATTAAGACACAACGTAGTCTGGGAAGTCTGCCTTCTTTCAGATTAACATGTCTAAAGAGACACTCAACGAAGAATTTCAACAAAGCTCTATGCATATATCAAACATGAAAATTTTAAACTTGTCCTTCTTATGTAACAACATTCTGCCCGCTTCTATTAAGGAGTTAACGTATAACAACTGTTTCGTTATTCCAGAGCTTGTGAGACGCCTTACATCGAGTACCATAGTAGAGAATCACGTCTGCTACAACAATTGTTAACACAGGGTTGCGCCGGTCCTTGCCTGTTCACTAAAGAAATTTTATTAACTGCATCATGAACTCAAAGACAAATATGATATTTCCATTTCTCAGATGAGTGCAGATGCAAGTTTGTCATGGGGCTTTGTTTAGTCCTCCTATACCGGTGTCACCTTTAACTGACCATTAGCAACGCAACGGTTGCTTTAACAAACAACAGCTGCATCCATCAAGGAAGGCTTTCAACAAAGCTCTATTACAAACTTGATGACTTCAACTTTCCAATCGTCTACTTTGACTGTTTTAAACAGTAACCACAGACATTATCACGTAACCCGCGTACCACATATAAATTTACAAGGAACAACAGATAATTATTCTAATAAATGGTAAAAGATTAAATTTGTATTCAAAATTTTAATGGAGACGAATCGTTGAGCATGTAAAAATGTATTAAGTAATATCATACTTGAGTAATGTTTTTTCTTTAATAAATGCCTATACAATATTCAAAACATTGACAAAACTCCAGTACAAAAAGGAGTTAATGTTTCTCGGGATCTTACTAAATCGAGAGCAAAATTAACTTATCTAGGTTGCAAGGCCAAAAAGAACCAAAAAAAATCTGTAAGAAATTGCAAAATTTTCGTGACAGACCTCTACGACAAAAAAATTGCAATAGCAACAGAAGAAGAGCTTAACAAAATTATAATTCAACATCTCACACAACTCCATAACAACCCAAAGTAATTAATTCCAAGGCTACACACCAGTTCCAGCATTAGGATTCTCGTTCCCTATCCTATTAACCGTTTTTGCTTATGATTTCGACGTTTCCTCAAAATGTGCAACATTTTTCTTTCAGCACCTTAATAATTGAATGCTGGAGCAAATGCCACACAAAACAACCAAGCAGTCATCTATAGTTAAATGATTTTCTTTGACGTCGAAGATTGGACAATACTATCCTATATAAGCTATTATAGTGTTGCAAAGGCGTAAAATACCAACTCAATAATAAATTGACTTCCTTCAAAAATGCCAGAGTTACCTATCTTTTTACACAAAACATAGGTCTTTTTTTTCAAATTTAGGGTACCGAATGTATACGTGAAGGCACATTGACTAATTGCTTCTTGTTTATATTTCAAAACTGTTTTCTATTTAAGAGCATGTTCATGAGAAAACCATGTAAAATCGTCCAAAAGCAATGTTTTCATTTTTGTAAAAGGTATAGTGCAACTGAAATACCATCCCATAAGACTAATTCAGGCAATTTCTTTCCTTCGAAAAATAAATTTGCCTGAATAAGACGTATAGGATGGTCTTTCAGTTGCAATATACCTTTTACATATCAAAAACCTTGCTACTGGACAAAATTTACAATTTTGCATGTTTTTTTTTATATAAACAGGCTCTTAAATTTTATTTTAATCTACATGAAGTAAAACTCCACTAAAGAGCGCTCAGAAACCTAAAATAGGGTTAGGCCGCTTTGCAAGCAAAGCGGCTATAAGATATTGCCCAAGGTTGTTGGATGGGGCAGCCCTGTCATAATGAATGCTGGGTCTTCAAGCTTTAATGCAGAAAACATGACCGCAAATCCTATTTGTGCACCTTGTCGGGAAAAATATCACATTCTTAGCACGTTAAAGAACCCTGCTGCAGGTCTCGGCAAGATTAGGACCCAAAAGATCCCAATGCATAAAACTTTATTGCCAGTCCCTACCCGTCACGCCTTAATCCAGTGCCAGTCAAAATATCCCTCACCGATCACCTCCCCCTTTCATCCACTTAATCATCATTTCATGTTCATTCTATCACCCTTTCATGATCAACTACTAGATGTAGCCAAAATCCTGCTGTATCGGAGTAAAGACACAACTGTGCTGTAAATCTTCAAAAAGTTGAGGAAATTCGAGCAAAAAGGAAGTCAACGACCCAATTGACGCATGCGCATGATGTCTCAATTTCATTGTCCGACTAGGTTACAAATGCGTATTGATTTACACTGCATTTTCCATAGGGGGTACCCTGGTTTTCGATTTTTTTTTTAAATAGATCTTACCCGAATTTTAGTATCTTTGGCACAGAACCTTTGTGTTGACATGCATATGTTTATTTAGAAACAACAAATATATCAACCAATGGAAATCATTTCTGTATTTTCTCCTACGCTTTATGTTGGGTGTAAAAAGTTGCCAGTGGCCGGGATTTGCTAATGCGCAATTGTAACCACTAATGGCATCGTTAAGATAAGACAACTGTTGAACATCATCATTCAAACGACGTATTTGGTTGTATAATAGATATGAATTAAACATTTTTCGAAACGTACTCGCATACATTCATTACCGAAGCTGATGCTGATGTTTCATTCAAGTCTCTGAGGTTATGCTTGGTACAGCGACGAACATTATTCCAAACATTCAAGATTATCACATTTCGGAACCACCTGGGATGAACAATAGCGTTCGTAGATTGATTCGTAAACACAAACGTTTACATAAAAAAGCCAAAAAGTCAATTCTAGCCCATCACTTGGATGCTTAAATACAAAGTGTCGATCACTGCAAACATTATCTACCAAAGATTGGTGGACAAGAGCATATCGTGTCATCGGTTTCAGACCTAGAGACTCTGCTGTTCAAGACTTGGATGATAACGGTAATGTTTAAGTAGATGAAATCTACAAAGCTGACGCTTTCAATCAATTCTTTGCTTTTCAATTCTTAACCATCACTCCTTTTTCCAGTGGCGGTCAAATCTCTCCTCCCCGATTGGACTTGTGCCCCCCTTTCCTCCGCTTCGTCATCATTTAATGTTCATTGTATCTCCCCTTTCATGCATAGCCTCAGAGTATAAAGCAATAACTAACTAACTAACTTGGCCTTCTATTTTATTGGTTCAAAGTCATATCTACTTTTGAGAGAGAAATTCTATCGTCTTTGCTATCTTTATTTCTAGTTGACATTCATATTTGTTAATTTCATTTGATTTTGCATTTTTAATTTTTTGAGATTTTAGATGATCTGGCAGGAATCTTTTCTTGACTTTCTAGGTTTAGTTTTACTAATAATACACTAGTCTAATAATACACATAATGCACGATTTTGATAGACGTGAAATAAATGTTCAGAGTAAAAGATTACTCGATCACCTAGTTATGATAATTATTTTGTTACACTGATTGTAACGATTTAATTTTTAATCACATGTACATTTCTTGTAACAAGCTTATTAGGTAAAGATATCTGTGCCATATACAAGGAAGGTTACTTGTTTCGGTTTTTTATGTGCTTAATTTGTGTTATGGTCCAGTATGACAAGCACTGTGATGACAAGATTTATTTTATTTTGATTTAGTTTTAAATTTTTGTCTTGCATATGCGGTCAATTTTGTAACAGTAAAGTATTTGAAAAAATTGTTGAAAAAATACATATTTATAAATGGTTTATAATTATCAAAACTTTATCATGTTTATTTTGGTTTAAGAATGGTATTTACTTAGTGGATAATTTGTACATGTTAATTTTTCATATAAATTGTCCCAGAGTTACATCTCTTTGAACATGTTGATCAATAATTGGTAATAATTGGTCATAATTATATTTTGTCTTGATATTTCATAGTTTCGTTGTCCCGTGCGGGGCCCGGATGACGAATAGGCCCGCAGCAGAGCCTAGCTTGTCGTAAGAGGCGACTAAGGGTCTTGGGATTCTGACGTCGGGTCAGTGCTCATCCCACAGAGCGACCAAGTGTGTACCGTAGGTGGCTGAATAGGGTAGCCCTCGTCGGCGGGGGTTGTCAGGTCTATAATACGGAAACCCTGACCGCCGACCATAGTGGGCCAACGTGTGTGGAGAATGCCACGCTTCATTCACGTAAAAGACCCCTTTGTGGACCGCCAAGTAGTGCACCACATAGGCTAAATTTTCCGCCCCTACCCACTTCTCCCATTTTCCAGTGGTTCTTGCGGGGCCCGGGTGGCGAATAGGCCCGCAGCAGAGCCTAGCTTGTCGTAAGAGGCGACTAAGGGTCTTGGGATTCTGACGTCGGGTCAGTGCTCAGCCCACAGAGCGACCAAGTGTGTACCCTAGGTGGCTGAATAGGGTGGCCCTCGTCCGCGGGGGTTGTCAGGTCTATAATACGGAAACCCTGATCGCCGACCATAGTGGGCCAACGTGTGTGGAGAGTACCACGCTCCATGCACGTAAAAGACCCCTTTGTGGACCGCCAAGTAGTGCACCACATAGGCTAAATTTTCCGCCCCTACCCATCTCTCCCCTTTTCCTGTGGTTCTTCAAAATTGACCGGTACTTTGTTTCCCACCCCGACCCAATTTTCATTTATCATCATTTCATGTTCATTTAATCATCCTTTTCATGTTCATCGCCTGTAAATAACCTATATAGCGTTGCACGGGCGTAAAACACCAACTCACTCACTCACCCAGTGGTTCTTCAAAATTTACCGTCCCTGTGATTCCCACCCCATCCGATATTTCATTTGTCATCATCATTTCATGTTCATTGTTTCATCCTTTTCATGTTCATCGCCTGTAAATAACCTTCATAGCGTTGCACGGGCGTTAACACCAACTCACTCACTCACTCATAGTTTCGTTTGTTAAAGAACACATCAAAGAAACAAAGGTACCAAAGGGGCATCTGAATTTCAAAATTCATAAAGCGCAAAGAAAAACCCAGAAAAAACAAACGAGAACGGCACAAGAAACGGATAACATAAAAACAAAAATTGCAGAAAAAAAAAAGAATAAAAATCAACAAAGCGAACTCAAGTCGTAATCTTGGCGTCATACTTTTCCGATTAAGACCATTATGCGGGCTTTTACTTAAACACGGAACACGGAACATTCCGTTAAATATATATATATATATGTGTGTGTTTCGGCGGAATGGACGAATGGTGGACAAAGAAGGAAAAAAATGTTCCGTTCTCGGAATGGAAGAATTTCATAAGTGATGAAGAAATAAAAAAAAAACAGGACTAACTTTCACGGAATGCTCCGACGAAACATCCTGGGCCGGATCAACATCTCATTTTCGTGGTCTCTTCCGCCCAGCCTTTTGCTTCGTAGCACGGACATTTTTCCTGGTGACACCTAGATTTTTGTTTTCCCCTAGTTCCTGGTCAATATTTAATCCAAGTTCAAGCTTTACTCCAAGGATATGGAAACAATTTCTTTTGACTGCACAAGAGCATGACGCTGGGGGGAACAATCTGACAGTATGGCATGTGGAATGATCCATGACTGTAAAGATGCCAATTCTTTTGAAAATACTCATTATCGGGACTGATTGCAACCAGATCGCGCTATTCGTGTTGTCATCTTTTTCCATCGTAACACTTTCTGTGGAAATTTTCTGACTACTGAGTAAACTTCGTAGTGCCTCCGAATTTTTTAAACATGTAAATAAACTGCCGAATGTTTGTGCTAAGGTCCTTGTTCGTGTTGTGTTCGTAAAGCCGTCTTTTCTATCATAATTGCCCTCTTGAAGGCATCTTCTTATTTTGCGTTGCCTTCTTAGTGGCGTCGGCTTCATTTAACGATGGCGGCACGAATAAAACGATAAGCTTTCCAAATGTGATGGGAAGGAAACAAGGCGAAGACTTCGCTTAATGTATTCGTATATCCGTCGTTACTAGTGTAATGGTATATAGTATTGGCACGAAGATGGAAACACGGCACTGATCCAAGCAGTACGATTTCTGAAGTAAAAAATATTAAACGTGTCAAAAGTGCCTCATAGGCATATTTATTAATCAATTTCAGTTAGTCTTTAGTTCAGATATGTGTAGTTACAGTGAATCGTTGAAAAACAGAAAAGTACATGTATAGCTCATCTGTTTTCTTTCAATTAACACGGAACAGGTGTAAGACTTACAAGACAGCAGCTTATGATTTAAGTAACCACATTAAAATTTTCTTTTTTCTTGTTTTGAAAAATAAATTGAAGGACGTAGCGAAATTTCGGAACTAGAATGATCATTCTCAAATGTACAAGAAGAAAAGACAAATGGCGAAGACAGTCTGGATCTAGAATCTTCTGATGTTTTCCTTCTCGTCCTGTTCTTTTCAGCCAAGTGATTCCCTCTTCCGCGTCCTCGTCCATGCTTTCGTGGAATCTTTTAGTACTAAAATTTCAATATCAGAAATGAAGGTTTAAACATTTTAAACTTATTTTAGTTTTTATCAGCCGAGTCCCCTGCCGACAAAAGCCGAAGGGGACTTTAGGTTTTTACTACGTGTACCTGTTTGTGTGTCTGTCCGGCCCGGCCGTCTCGCTGTCACAAAAAATTTTCCGCACTTTTTTAAAACCTTAAACATGTATACAGATATTTGACCTGTGAGTATACCATGGTGTATTAAAGATCAAGTTAACGCGTCGATCCGGTCCGCAAATTTTACAGGAGTTAGGACACTTTGAATTTTGAAAATTCACTGAAATTTCAGTTTCCCACACTTTTTTGCGTGTATTGTATGCAAGCCCATCATTACGGGAAACAGATCAAATTTACGTTCCATTTCGGTCTCGTCTGCAAATATTTACGGGACTGCTGGAAAATAAAATAGTGGACCGGTAAGGAACTATGAATTGTAAGGTGAACACACTTTGTTTAAGAATCGTTCGCAACAGTTAAGATTGTTGAATTCTATGCCAAAAATACGAAAGTGAGTGAGTGAGTGAGTTAGTGTTTTACGCCCGTACAACGCTATATAGTTATTAACAGGCGATGAACATGAAAAGAGTGATAAAATGAACATCGCTTCTTACGATTAGCTAGGCTCTGAGTTCGCATTGTTAATTTGTGTGTCAGATCCGGTAAAGGAAGACAAAGCAAAACCCTTTGAGAAACCAACATCAACTTTCATCTGAGAGCTTGAAATTCCATATTTGTCTATGAGTGTATGATGTTTACCGTAAAAATTTTTGAGTTACGACAGCAACCGAGGAGCAAAATATCCTTGTGATAACAATTTTTGTGTCAAACGTGACACTCAGCCAAGAAAATCCATGTATTCCCTGTAAGCTCAGGAGTAACGAATCAATTGCGATACGTAAGTACATGTACGTAAACTCTATAAGCTGGAGCAGAAGGAATGTTGCTACACAAGAAGGGAAAGTTCACAATTGGAAAGTTTAAGTCATCACGTTTGTCATAGAGCTTTGTTAAAAGTTTTCCTTGAGAGTCTATTTCGAGATGAAGATCTAAATGTGAAGCAGACTTCCTAGAATATGTTGTTTCTTTTATCGCAAGTTCCTGGGGATATGTGAGATGAAGAAAGTCGCCAAATCGAGAATTGTTCAGTGAAAGGACATCATCATTAAAACGAAAAGTGAGGTAAAAAAGAGAGGGACAGATTACGATCTTTTTTGTCTAGAACAAATTGTAAAAAGCCCACTTCATATGAATGAAAAATAAATCAGCAAGCAAAGGTGCACAATTAGTGCTGCAGGTACAACAACATATTTGTCATGTAAGGTGGACAATGTTTTGGCAACATCAGCGTTGCTGAAAATGGGCGTTGCCTTATTTCTCATTGAGTCTTTCAATGAATTGATTCTTTTCAAGACCAACAACCTAACAGTTGTAATCCATTCCGACAAAACGTCACTTTCTTTCCCCATTTTTTATTGTCCAATATTCTGGCAAAGTCTTCAACTGAATCCATAGTGGCAAAGCCGCCGCTTCATTCAAATCCGGAAAAGAGGGAGAAAAGAAAGACCCATGAAAAACCAACATCTTCACTCATCTGGGAGCTATAAACCCCATATTTTGTGCATGGTGTCTCTAATAAATTTCTTTTGTTAACACCACAACCGAGGAGCAACTTAACCTTGTGCTAGCATTTGTAGTCCTCTACTGGCGAAAGCCGTAGGGGAATATAGGTTTGCACTCTGTCCGTCTGTCACGCCTCTGTTTTCCGCGTTTTTTTGAGTTTCGTGCCGGTTAACAAATTTTTAATGGAGTTATGGTCCTTTGAAAGAAGCAGAGGTACCAATGGGGTATCCGAATGTCAAAACTCCGAAAGGGCAGAGACAAAACCAGTAAACACCAACTAGAACGGGACAAAAAAGCAGACAACATGTCAAACATGGAAACACAAAATAACTGAATATCAATCAACAACGCGAACTCCAGTCAAGACAAGAGTGAACTCAGGTGCTCCGGAAGAGTAAGCATGTCCTGCTTGCTATACAAATGACAACAAAGTTCCAGACAATAAAATTTGCTACGCCTGACGTGCGTTTTGTCTATTCAAGACTCATCAGAGGCGCTCTACCAAAAATTTTGAAAATGCAAAACACTGTATGAATATGAAGAGCATAGAACAGTATTACCAAAAATACCAAAATGGGGAACCAAATTATTACTAAGATATTCAACCTATGTCTGGGGTAGGAAGAACCTTAGGGTTTAGACAATTTTGAAATTTAGACGGATAATTTAAAGCTTTGATGTATTCTCCAACTCAAAAGTGTTGGTGCCGGAGCGGGCTAACCCCGGGGAATTTAAACTCCACCAGCAGTGCTAACCTTCACGTGTGTTCGAAATACAAATGACAACAAAGTTCCAGACAATAAATTTTGCTACGCCTGACGTGCGTTTTGTCTATTCAAGACTCATCAGAGGCGCTCTACCAAAAATTTTGAAAATGCAAAACACTGTATGAATATGAAGAGCATAGAACAGTATAACCAAAAATACCAAAATGGGGAACCAAATTATTACTAAGATATTCAACCTATGTCTGGGGTAGGAAGAACCTTAGGGTTTAGACAATTTTGAAATTTAGACGGATAATTTAAAGCTTTGATGTATTCTCCAACTCAAAAGTGTTGGTGCCGGAGCGGGCTAACCCCGGGGGAATTTAAACTCCACCAGCAGTGCTAACCTTCACTTGTGTTCGAAATACAAATGACAACAAAGTTCCAGACAATAAATTGTCCTACGCCTGACGCGCGTTTCGTCTATTCAAGACTCATCAGAGGCGCTCTACCAAAAATATTGAAAATGCCAAACACTGTATGAATATGAAGAGCATAGAACAGTATAACCAAAAATACCAAACTGGGGAACCAAACTATTACTAAGATATTCAACCTATGTCTGGGGTAGGAAGAACCTTAGGGTTTAGACAATTTTGAAATTTAGACGGATAATTTAAAGCTTTGATGTATTCTCCAACTCAAAAGTGTTGGTGCCGGAGCGGGCTAACCTCGGGGAATTTAAACTCCACCAGCAGTGCTAACCTTCACGTGTGTTCGAAATACAAATGACAACAAAGTTCCAGACAATAAATTTTGCTAAGCCTGACGCGCGTTTCGTCAATTCAAGACTCATCAGAGGCGCTCTACCAAAAATATTGAAAATGCCAAACACTGTATGAATATGAAGAGCATAGAGCAGTATAACCAAAAATACCAAAATGGGGAACCAAATAACAAAGATGCCACACCTATAATAGCGCACCCGTCGCGTTGCCAATGCTCCATTCAGCGTGTCAAATCCGGTTAAGGAAGACAAAACAAAATCCTATGACAAACCAACATCTGTACTCATCTGAGAGATCGAAATCTCATATTTGTCTATAAGTGCATGATGTCTTCCGTAAAATTTCTTGAGTGAAGACAGCAACCGAGAAGCAACATAACCCTGTGCGAGTAATTTTTGCGTCAGACGTGTGGCTCTGCAGAGGGAATCGATGTCAGTCCCGCACGCTCTGGAGTAACGAATCAATTGAGATCATTAACTCCATAAGCTGGAGCGGACGGAATGTTGCTAAACAAGAAGGGAAAGTTGACGATTGGAATACAAATGACAACAAAGTTCTAGACAATTAATTTCTTCGCCTGACGCGCGTTTCGTCTATTCAAGACTCATCAGAGGCGCGCTACCAAAAATATTGAAAATGCCAAACACTGTATGAATATGAAGAGCATAGAACAGTATAACCAAAAATTTCAAACTGGGGAACCAAATTATTACTAAGATATTCATCCTATGTCTGGAGTAGGAAGAACCTTAGGGTTTAGACAGTTTTGAAATTTAGACGGATAATTTAAAGCTTTGATGTATTCACCAACTCAAAAGTGTTGGTGCCGGAGCGGGCTAACCCCGGGGAATTTAAACTCCACCAGCAGTGCTAACCTTCACGTGTGTTCGAAATACAAATGACAAAGTTCCAGACAATAAATTTTGCTACGCCTGACGTGCGTTTTGTCTATTCAAGACTCATCAGAGGCGCTCTACCAAAAATTTTGAAAATGCAAAACATTGTATGAATATGAAGAGCATAGAACAGTATAACCAAAAATACCAAAATGGGGAACCAAATTATTACTAAGATATTCAACCTATGTCTGGGGTAGGAAGAACCTTAGGGTTTAGACAATTTTGAAATTTAGACGGATAATTTAAAGCTTTGATGTATTCTCCAACTCAAAAGTGTTTGTGCTGGAGTGGGCTAACCCCGGGGAATTTAAACTCCACCAGCAGTGCTAACCTTCACTTGTGTTCGAAATACAAATGACAACAAAGTTCCAGACAATAAATTGTCCTACGCCTGACGCACGTTTCGTCTATTCAAGACTCATTAGAGGCGCTCTACCAAAAATATTGAAAATGCCAAACACTGTATGAATATGAAGAGTATAGAACAGTATAACCAAAAATACCAAACTGGGGAACCAAACTATTACTAAGATATTCAACCTATGTCTCGGGTAGGAAGAACCTTAGGGTTTAGACAATTTTGAAATTTAGACGGATAATTTAAAGCTTTGATGTATTCTCCAACTCAAAAGTGTTGGTGCCGGAGCGGGCTAACCCCGGGGAATTTAAACTCCACCAGCAGTGCTAACCTTCACGTGTGTTCGAAATACAAATGACAACAAAGTTCCAGACAATAAATTTTGCTACGCCTGACGTGCGTTTTGTCTATTCAAGACTCATCAGAGGCGCTCTACCAAAAATTTTGAAAATGCAAAACACTGTATGAATATGAAGAGCATAGAACAGTATAACCTAAAATACCAAAATGGGGAACCAAATTATTACTAAGATATTCAACCTATGTCTGGGGTAGGAAGAACCTTAGGGTTTAGACAATTTTGAAATTTAGACGGATAATTTAAAGCTTTGATGTATTCTCCAACTCAAAAGTGTTGGTGCCGGAGCGGGCTAACCCCGGGGAATTTAAACTCCACCAGCAGTGCTAACCTTCACGTGTGTTCGAAATACAAATGACAACAAAGTTCCAGACAATAAATTTTGCTACGCCTGACGTGCGTTTTGTCTATTCAAGACTCATCAGAGGCGCTCTACCAAAAATTTTGAAAATGCAAAACACTGTATGAATATGAAAAGCATAGAACAGTATAACCAAAAATACCAAAATGGGGAACCAAATTATTACTAAGATATTCAACCTATGTCTGGGGTAGGAAGAACCTTAGGGTTTAGACAATTTTGAAATTTAGACGGATAATTTAAAGCTTTGATGTATTCTCCAACTCAAAAGTGTTGGTGCCGGAGCGGGCTAACCTCGGGGAATTTAAACTCCACCAGCAGTGCTAACCTGCACGTGTGTTCGAAATACAAATGACAACAAAGTTCCAGACAATAAATTTTGCTAAGCCTGACGCGCGTTTCGTCTATTCAAGACTCATCAGAGGCGCTCTACCAAAAATATTGAAAATGCCAAACACTGTATGAATATGAAGAGCATAGAGCAGTATAACCAAAAATACCAAAATGGGGAACCAAATAACAAAGATGCCGCACCTATAATAGCGCACCCGTCGCGTTGCCAATGCTCCATTCAGCGTGTCAAATCCGGTTAAGGAAGACAAAACAAAATCCTATGACAAACCAACATCTGTACTCATCTGAGAGATCGAAATCTCATATTTGTCTATAAGTGCATGATGTCTTCCGTAAAATTTCTTGAGTGAAGACAGCAACCGAGAAGCAACATAACCCTGTGCGAGTAATTTTTGCGTCAGACGTGTGGCTCTGCAGAGAGAAACGATGTCAGTCCCGCACGCTCTGGAGTAACGAATCAATTGAGATCATTAACTCCATAAGCTGGAGCGGACGGAATGTTGCTACACAAGAAGGGAAAGTTGACGATTGGAATACAAATGACAACAAAGTTCCAGACAATTAATTTCTTCGCCTGACGCGCGTTTCGTCTATTCAAGACTCATCAGAGGCGCGCTACCTAAAATATTGAAAATGCCAAACACTGTATGAATATGAAGAGCATAGAACAGTATAACCAAAAATACCAAACTGGGGAACCAAATTATTACTAAGATATTCAACCTATGTCTAGAGTAGGAAGAACCTTAGGGTTTAGACAGTTTTGAAATTTAGACGGATAATTTAAAGCTTTGATGTATTCTCCAACTCAAAAGTGTTGGTGCCGGAGCGGGCTAACCCCGGGGAATTTAAACTCCACCAGCAGTGCTAACCTTCACGTGTGTTCGAAATACAAATGACAACAAAGTTCCAGACAATAAATTTTGCTACGCCTGACGTGCGTTTTGTCTATTCAAGACTCATCAGAGGCGCTCTACCAAAAATTTTGAAAATGCAAAACACTGTATGAATATGAAGAGCATAGAACAGTATAACCAAAAATACCAAAATGGGGAACCAAATTATTACTAAGATATTCAACCTATGTCTGGGGTAGGAAGAACCTTAGGGTTTAGACAATTTTGAAATTTAGACGGATAATTTAAAGCTTTGATGTATTCTCCAACTCAAAAGTGTTGGTGCCGGAGCGGGCTAACCCCGGGGAATTTAAACTCCACCAGCAGTGCTAACCTTCACTTGTGTTCGAAATACAAATGACACCAAAGTTCCAGACAATAAATTGTCCTACGCCTGACGCGCGTTTCGTCTATTCAAGACTCATCAGAGGCGCTCTACCAAAAATATTGAAAATGCCAAACACTGTATGAATATGAAGAGCATAGAACAGTATAACCAAAAATACCAAACTGGGGAACCAAACTATTACTAAGATATTCAACCTATGTCTGGGGTAGGAAGAACCTTAGGGTTTAGACAATTTTGAAATTTAGACGGATAATTTAAAGCTTTGATGTATTCTCCAACTCAAAAGTGTTGGTGCCGGAGCGGGCTAACCTCGGGGAATTTAAACTCCACCAGCAGTGCTAACCTTCACGTGTGTTCGAAATACAAATGACAACAAAGTTCCAGACAATAAATTTTGCTAAACCTGACGCGCGTTTCTTCTATTCAAGACTCATCAGAGGCGCTCTACCAAAAATATTGAAAATGCCAAACACTGAATGAATATGAAGAGCATAGAGCAGTATAACCAAAAATACCAAAATGGGGAACCAAATAACAAAGATGCCGCAGCTATAATAGCGCACCCGTCGCGTTGCCAATGCTCCATTCAGCGTGTCAAATCCGGTTAAGGAAGACAAAACAAAATCCTATGACAAACCAACATCTGTACTCATCTGAGAGATCGAAATCTCATATTTGTCTATAAGTGCATGATGTCTTCCGTAAAATTTCTTGAGTGAAGACAGCAACCGAGAAGCAACATAACCCTGTGCGAGTAATTTTTGCGTCAGACGTGTGGCTCTGCAGAGGGAATCGATGTCAGTCCCGCACGCTCTGGAGTAACGAATCAATTGAGATCATTAACTCCATAAGCTGGAGCGGACGGAATGTTGCTACACAAGAAGAGAAAGTTGACGATTGGAATACAAATGACAACAAAGTTCCAGACAATTAATTTCTTCGCCTGACGCGCGTTTCGTCTATTCAAGACTCATCAGAGGGGCGCTACCAAAAATATTGAAAATGCCAAACACTGTATGAATATGAAGAGCATAGAACAGTATAACCAAAAATACCAAAATGGGGAACCAAATTATTACTAAGATTTTCAACCTATGTCTGGGGTAGGAAGAACCTTAGGGTTTAGACAATTTTGAAATTTAGACGGATAATTTAAAGCTTTGATGTTTTCTCCAACTCAAAAGTGTTGGTGCCGGAGCGGGCTAACCTCGGGGAATTTAAACTCCACCAGCAGTGATAACCTTCACGTGTGTTCGAAATACAAATGACAACAAAGTTCCAGACAATAAATTTTGCTAAGCCTGACGCGCGTTTCGTCTATTCAAGACTCATCAGAGGCGCTCTACCAAAAATATTGAAAATGCCAAACACTGTATGAATATGAAGAGCATAGAACAGTATAACCCAAAATACCAAAATGGGGAACCAAATTATTACTAAGATGCCGCACCTATAATAGCGCACCCGTCGCGTTGCCGATGCTCCATTCAGCGTGTCAAATACGGTAAAGGAAGACAAAACAAAATCCTATGACAAACCAACATCTGTACTCATCTGAGAGATCGAAATCCCATATTTGTCTATAAGTGCATAATGTCTTCCGTAAAATTTCTTGAGTGAAGACAGCAACCGAGAAGCAACATAACCCTGTGCGAGTAATTTTTGCGTCAGACGTGTGGCTCTGCAAAGGAAATCGATGTAAGTCCCGCACGCTCTGGAGTAACGAATCAATTAAGATACGTTTTTTTTTTAACTCCATAAGCTGGAGCGGACGGAATGTTGCTACACAAGAAGGGAAAGTTGACGATTGGAATACAAATGACAACAAAGTTCCAGACAATTAATTTTGCTACTCCTGACGCGCGTTTCGTCTATTCAAGACTCATCAGAGGCGCTCTACCAAAATACTGAAAATGCCAAAGTTGAAGTCATCATGTTTGTCATAGAGCCTTGTTGAAAGTCTTCCTTGAGAGTCAATTTCAAGATGTAGATCTAAATATGAAGCAGACTTCCTAGAATCCGTTGTGTCCTTTATCTGAAGCTCCTTGGGATATATGAGATGGATAAAGTCACCAAATCGAATTGTTTAGTGAAAGGACATTATCAATATAACGGAACGTGAGGTTGAAAGAGAGAGCTAGTCTTCGGATTTTTTTTGTCTAGAAGAGACTGTAAGAAGACCGCTTCATATGAATGAAGAAACAAATCAGCAAGCAAAGGTGCAATAAGTTGAGCATGTCGATTATTTGGTTTTCTGTCAATTTGTTCTTTTTCTTAGACTCATTGATGACAAAGTAAGTCTTGGTATAACCGACTCCAAGATATTTGTACCTGCGTTTTCCATTCTTTTTGAAAAAGCTGCGTTTAATCAGCTGTGCCAATCGCGATTTCCGTTGTTCATGTGGAATATTAGTGTAAAGTGTGAAAAAATCGAAAGTTTTGATGCTGTTACAAGATGAAACTGATTTAGAGTTAAGAATCTCCATCAGTTCTTTCGAATTCTTCAGGATCCACATTTGATTGACACCATTTCTAGAATAACAACGATCGTAATATTTCTGGAGGCCAGATTTTATTGCCGTAAGTATTGAAGTGAACAGAACTGAAAGAGGCTTAGTTGTACATTTGGATGACCTTGCAATGAAGCGCTGTTTGTATGGATTTTTATTTAATTTCGGAATCCAATACAGGGATGGAATGTCATCATTACTGCCACCAACAGACAGGCCGAAGGAGGAAATGACAGATTTGTGATTGTCAATGATTGCCTTCTTAGACAGTGTTGTAGCCGTGTATGTGGTGCTATTGCTGGTTCAACCAACCCCCAATTCAGCTGTCAAACAGTCAATATAGTGGTTCTTGCACACAAAAATGTTGTTATTTGGTGCTTTGTCTGCAGATACAACAACATATTTGCATGTAAGGTGGAAATATTTTGGCAACATCAGCGTTGCTGAAAATGGATGTTGCCTTAGTTCCCATTGAGTCTTTCAAAGAATTGATTCTTTTCAAAACCAATGACCTTTATGTTGTTATGTGGTTAGTTTTGTTGTGATGATTTTTGTCTGCCGGTTTTGTCTTTGTCTTTACGGTTTTATGATACTGATTACCCCTTTGGTACACCTTTGCTTCTTTCACAGCTTTTACCCATTCTGACAAAACGTCACATTCTTTCTCCTGTTCTTTTTTGGCCCATTTTCTGGCATAGTCCTCAACTGAATCCATAATTGTTTTGAAATTATAGCTCCAGTTGATTCGTCTTGGCTCACGATGTTTAGGTCCTTTAACCAAAACATCGCGAAGTAAGTCATTTTCCACGATGTTGAGGTTACCAGTGAAAACGTGCCAGAGGGGCTATATTTGAATGGGGACTTTTCACAGGTACTGTCTGGAGGTTTTGCTTTGAGGGTATTGATTTGGAAATCCCGCAACACTTGTTTATAGTTGAAAAGCTAAGGCGCAATGGTGGAAGTGTAGGAATAAGAGATAATGATTCAAAATTCACTGAAATTTCAGTTTTTGCTCTTGTTTTCTTAACGCTTATAGATAATGAACTGATTATTGGTATATGAATTTATCATGATGAGTTACAGATTAACTTTGAGTTTCGTGCCGGTCAACAAATTTTTACGAGAGTTATGGTCCTTTGAGCGTTGAAATTTCACTGACATTTCAGTTTTCCGCACTTTTTTTTTCTAAACGCTTATAGACAATGAACTGATTTTTGGTATGTGAGTTTACCATGATGAGTTACAGATCAAGTTTGAGTTTCGTGCGGGTCCATAATTTTACGGGAGTTATGGCCCTTTGAATGTTGAAAATCAACTGAAATTTTATTTCCTGCACTTATTTAGCTCACCTGGCCAAAGGCCATGTGAGCTTATGCCATCACTATGCGTTCGTCGTCGTCCGTTAACAATTTCAAAAATCTTCTCTGAAACCACTAATTTAAAACCAATTTTACTGAAACTTTGCAGGAATGATATATGACATGTTGGCAACGAACAATCTATATTTCAAAATGATTTGATGAAAAATACGGCCGCTGTTACTAAAAATAGAACATAGGGTAAAATCACTTAAAATGGCTTATAACTCACCAACCATAACATATAGAAAAAATCTTAAGGATCTTAGGCTCCTCAGAATCAAAAGCTCTACTAAAATCTCCATTTGGTCGAAGTTGTCAGATGACCCCTTATAAGGGTTATGGCCCGTTTAAGTTAAAAAATAGCGTTTTTTCATGTTTTTGCCCTATAGAATGAAAACTATTGCAGATAGAGAAAAGCTGTTGATTGCTTAAATGTTCAGCTCATTTAGCTCTTCAAAAGTCTCCATAGGGTTGAAGTTGTCAGTTAATCCCTTATAGGAGTTACAGCCCCTTAAAATAGTGTTTTTGGCCTATAGAATGAAAACTATTGCAGATAGAGAAAAGCTGTTGTTTGCTTAAATGATCAGCTCATTTAGCTCTACAAAAGTCTCCATAGGGTCGAAGTTTTCAGATGACCACTTAAAGGGGTTACAGTCCCTTTAAAGGTGGATAATAGTGTTTTTTGCTTAATTAGAATGGAAACAATTGCAGATAGAGAAAAGTTTTTTCTTGCTTAAACATTCAGCTCATTTAGCTATACAAAAGTCTTCAAAGGGTTGACATCAAGACCAGATGAGCGATTCAGGCTCCTGGGAGCCACTTGTTATTATGTCTTGTAGATAATGACTTGATCAAGTTAAGGTTTTCATTTGTTTTGCAATTTTGTACCAGTGAATGAAATATGAGGCCGGTATGGGACTATGTATTGTTTTGTAATACACCTAGAATGCTTGGTTTTTGGTTTTTTTTTGTTATCAGTTTCAAGATAGTAAAAGCTCTAAAGTTCTTCTTACCCCTGACACCATATATGTGATTATTATAATTAATATAATTGGAAATAATACAAATGTAATTAAAAGAAATATCCATATAAAATCATTTAAACTAGGAAAAACCCGCGAAATCGCGAGAAAATCAATCGTTGGTTGCTTTACAAAATATTACACAATAAAACATTGCATTTGCGTGACCTTATATGGTTGTGCTTATCGCAAATTAAAGGTTCTACGGTATTATTTAACTCTTACTTGTCAGTTTTTCATTGTGTTTTTTTCTAATTTACCGCTTGTTATGTGAGCTGTGTTGCGTACCTATTCCACATCTCATTAGTTTTTTTTGTAATCTTTTATTGTGTGTTACCCAACCTGTAAATTAAAAAATTGTCCAGTGGCATGATAAGTTTCAATCAATCGCTACGCAATTTTGTCAGTTTATTGACATCGTTGAGGCTTATTTTACACGAAGGGAAAAAACTACAATATGATAAATTTTAAATTGTTATCATTTTTATTTATCAAGTTACAATTTGACGGTAAAACATTTTTTGCATTCATTTTATACATGTAGTAAACTTACCAATATAATCTATTATATAAAATCTTTTAAATATTAATCATAATTAATGGAAGACAATTTTTGACGGTAAACCATTTTTTGCAATCATTTTATACATGTAGTAAACTTACCAATATAATCTATTATATAAAATCTTTTAAATACTAATCATAATTAATGGAAGCGTTTTGTGGATTTTGTTTTGTAATTCGTCTGATAACAGGGGTAATAATTCAAACATTGTAAAAAAGGGGGACAAAACATCCAACCGACACTGAAGATATATTTGATTGGACACTTCCTATCGCTTTTTAGTATGACCGCTGGAGTGTAATTCCGGAACGATGACGGCTATACCGTTTCCGGATCAATTAATTAGGTTAATTAGCAAAGAGCAGACATAATTGCATATGTGTTAATGAAATTTTAAAAGGGCACAACCATCCCCTATTTTTGATATATGAAGCTTAGTCGTAGCATTTGTTGTTTAGGCTGCAACCCGGCTAACAAAAAACGCTTCGTTATTTTAGTAGTATAGATTATATGTGACTAAAATATTATCCCAAATCGAAGTAACTGCCTGTATGTGTTTTTTTTATACATTTGGTGATTGAGATTTATCTTCGTTCTATAAAGTTTTTAAATTAAACAAACAATAATGCTTCTAATTATATGATTTGAACAAATAAATAAAAATTGTGTGTGTGTCATGCATACTTCAACTTCTCCGTATTTGAACATTCAACATATATATTTTTGGTCACTAGTTTATATACAAGTCTATTTCTCTGGATTATCTATTATACATGTCCAAATCTATGTATTAGGCCTTGATAACTGAAAAAAAAAATAAGAATAAACATCGTACAAAAATAAAATAAAAAGTGCATCGTCAATAAAAAAAAGCGCATTGATTTTAAATAAAAAGAATTCAAACATCAGCATGTTTTTACATGTAAGTTCTTTACCAAGAATATAACCTTAAAATGAACAAACATGGCTGTAACGGTTATTGTGATAATATATGTAGTTTATTTTCCAATTTTAGTAGTTCATATAGATCCATCTAGGCAGAACGAAACAACAAGCAACAAGCAAAAATAAAAGCACGGAATCCACACGAACATCATTTCTGTAAACACATGTAAACCTTCAATAACTTGACACACCGTTATCTGGTAGACGAGGCCTCGAAATTTATCTCCAAGTAATACTAAATGTTGTTGTTTTTTTGACAAAATAAACAACCCTCTCTCCTTTTTTAACACAATTGATAATACTTTTCTTTTACAAGGCAATTTGAATCAATTTATTGTTTCTGGCAATGCTGAACCAAAAACAAATATTCAGCCAAAATTGTTCCAAAACGCCGCGTGTGCACCTTGGTACAATGTAAGAAAAAGGTTGGTGTCTATATAAAGCTAATTAAAGTACCAAATATAACTTACTCTCTACACAGCGGAGGACAACCCATCCGCAGAAGTTCGTCGAATTTAACCACAATGTTACATTCCTGTTCACACAACAGCTCTGGCGGATCTGATCCAAGCACGGGAAACAGCTGACCAATTATACGTTTAAGCTCTTCCTCTTTGATTATAGTATCTGGAAAAAAATCTTCATTATGTATACAAAAGTCAACGGTAACAATTTTTGCCAGGTGCATTTTGTCTATAATTCGAGACTTATCAGACTGAGGTGCTCCACCCAAAGATTGAAAATCCCAATCACAATTTATGAAATCAATAGAGGATCAATCTCAATGTCCAAGAGAAAAGACAAAACATGGAAGACACACCGGAATAGTTATAGATCGCAATGGTCCTGACTTGGTACAGGCATTTCAAATGAAATGGTGGGTTAAACCAGGTTTAATGGCGCGCCAAACCTTCCCCTTGAAATGCAAATGAAAATGAAGAGCAAAGAATAATTAAATCAAAAAGGCCGAGAAGGCAAATAAACAATGATTAACCAATGTCTGGTGTGGGGTAGGAAGAACCTTGTAATTTTGACAATTTTTAAGTTTGAACGGATTAGAACATGTTACGATAAGGGCCATTTTTACATCATCAATTTAAAGTAACCAGAAAAAAAATGCTGTTTTAGGTTTGAGTAAAATGATTCAAACTATAAATTTGTTTCCAAATTTACTTAATCTCAATTAATTCACATTGTAAGACCCTAAAACCGACAAACTGGAGAACAATGTTAAAATCAATGCTTAAATCGATCTTAATGCCCCCGCAATGACATGTCCGTCCGTCTGTACGGACGTATTTCTGTCAAGCTTTTCTCAAAAATCTTACATGAGAATAATTGGATAACTTGATAGGATGGTTCAGTGTGACAAGCTATACGTCCTACGTCCTAAGCGACTTTCAGACCTGTCGGACTTCTACTTCCTGTTCGGAACCAGGTCGATATGAAAATTTGTGTGAAAATTTCCGTCAAGCTTTTCTCAGAAACGGTACATGAGAATGATTTATAGTTTGGTATGATGGCTCAGTACGACAATCTGTATGTCCTTGGCGACTTTCAGACCTGTCGGTCTTCTACTTCCTGTATGGGGCAAGCGGGGGAATTTGTGGCCCAAAGATACATCACTTCTTTATTTACAAAGGCCTTCGCATACAAGACCCCGAAAATTCTCAGCTAAAAACAATCAGAATTCAGAAACAGATTTTTTTAGGAGGTGAAGTAGATCGTTCATAGTTTAAGCAGAATATATACCCATTGGCAAATAGTTGTCGATATGGTATTCATCCTTCATGGATGGTTCGTTTTGGCATTTCACTTTTTTAAATACTAGATGATATATTAATAATTTAATAAATAATGTTTGCCTATTTAGCTGACATTCCTAATAGCATAGGAAATCTTCTCTTTACCAATTTAAATAATACAGCGGTATACCATGTCCTCCTTAAGCACTTAAGTTGAGCACAAATAAATGTGTAACGTGTATCGGCCGAGCGGTCCTTATAACTTTAATATAGTGAACACAAAATATCTATTCTCTAAAACTTTCGGAAACTTGGATTCTTAACGGGAAGAGTAATTTGAATAAAAGATCTGAACTAAATATTATCTAGGATCAAACTATTTAAATTAATCTTAAAGTATAATGCCGTTATCCGATTCGGCTGTCATGCATGCATAAAAATGTCCTTGACTAGATATGCACGCTTAAAATGATCAAACAAATTCAAACTAGGCTCTAATCATGAAACATACGGCTCAAACCCTTTAAACAACAAGCACCAAACCTCTAAGGTGCATAAAACCATATATCACTAAACCTCAAGCATCAAACCACAATGATGCATAAAACCAATGTCTCAAAACTCCAATCATCAAATCTCTATGATGCGTTAAACCTATATATCCTTTATACGGGCATCAAACCACAATGATGCATAAACTACTTTTAATAATAAAATGTTTGAAACCGTTTCCGTAATTCTAAATTATTTATTAAACTAACCTAGCGAACTTCACTCCACGGAGTCTGGATCAAGAATGACATTCGCGCCCTTATATACTATGTGAACTGGTCCTACCGACCATAAACCAGTAACAACTTCAAACAGCAGAATCGGACTTCTTCATTGACTTCAACCTAATAACCATATCTTCCGAGTAAACATCGTAACAGCAATACAAAGCAGAATATAGTTTATATACCCAATAAACCGATTAAGTAATATTTTCCAAATGTTGCATTGAATCTTAATTACTGAAACAACAAATGAGATGCATTTTCTTGATATATCAATGACTGTATCGTATCACCAGCATTGGTACATGTATTGCATAGCAACGTCAGTCTGAAGTGTTCATCTCTGCTTTTAGGTAACATAAAATAATCGGGAATGTAAATATGCTAATCAAATACACCTCCTTTACTCGGCTATTAAACTGAGAACTCGGTCTGTTGGTTTTATTTACTATGGAGGCTATATGGGAAATGGGTCTGTTGGAGAGTCGGCTATAGGTCTGTTGCAAGTAAAATCCAATGAATAAACATAAAATTTTGTGAAAAAGATATTTTTTGGCAAAATATCAATTAATTGTCAAAAAACAAAATCTTTCAACCAAAATGATATTCATTTGACCACATTTTCAACTTGCCACAGAGTCAATTTGTTATACCAGTGTTCGATAAAACGAAAAGGCGAGGTGGTGGTATGCTCAAATATGGTAACTATGAATGTTTTTTTTAACAAAAAAACACATTTCTACACTTTTTGAATATAAATAGCGATTCGAAAGGTTTTCTTCAGAGTAAAAATAAAACATTCAAACAACAAAAAGTGATTTTTTGTTATAATGTTATAAAAAATGATTTTTTTCTTAAAAAGGTGCCGGCTGAAAGTCTGTTGGTGAGTCGGCCAATTAAATTTAAGTCTGTTGAGAGTTAATTAGCCGAGATAGAATAATTGCAAGTGACGTATATTTTTAAGTTTTAAAAAAATTTAGGATTATAATTTTATATTCAAGTGTGAATTAATTTGTAATTTCGGGGTTAGATTTTTTGCAATCATGAACAAGAAATGTGTATTTAGGAACCGACCATTTGATTTTTATTGGGGGGGGGGCTATGGTGAAATTTGGAATAAAAAGGCAAGATTGCAAATCCAGAAATAAAAAGACAGGACAGTGCTGAATAAAAAAGGGCAGGATGCCAGTTTTGGCTGAAAATTTCATGAAAGCTTTATAAATAAAAAAAATCGGGGCGCGCAAGCGCGCGCCAAAAAATCCAGTCTCAGCTTTTTCCGAAAATAAAAAGGCAGGACGAAGAAATTATCCATAGCTCCCCTCCCCCATAAAAATCAGATGGTTGCTCCCCTAAGTTTAACACCTTTTTAAAAGAATTTCAAGGTGTCTTGGATTTATTTTTGGCAGTTGCCTTTTGTTTTGGTCAGAAAAATAGTGAAAATGCCATTTGTCCGGCTCTTAAGAGGATGCAAAGAAATATTTATTTTGTTGTTAGGAATTGGTTTGCACAACTGATAAAAAAAATAAAAAAGATAATTTAATTTTGTTGGTTAGTAGAATACCATAGAAACATATTTACATACATCTTGATAATAATGTATTTAAAAAATGTAAAATCTACATTTTTTTCATATCAATCTGTGAGCATATGCTGATTACCGAGCTTCCATAATTATGCTTTGCGTTAAACCTGAGTTTTGTTAAAAAGGAAGTAGATGATCTACATTTGTAGGAGCATAAGATCGGTAAACATCTTGTGATGCTATAGGATGAAACTGTATACAAAATATTAGAACTCTATGTCATGCAGTTGATGAGAAAACAGTGACCGAAATTTTGCGTGTATTTCGATTATGTTTAAAGTATTCGTTAAACAGGAAATAAAAACCTAGAAGCATGAAATCGGTATACACCATAGGGTAATATAGGATAAAACTGTATACAAGATGTAATTCCTCAACCTCTATGTCATGAAGTGCTGAGAAAAACTGTGAGGAAAATTTTGCATGAATGTACAATACGTGTAAAAACCGAAGGTTTCGGTTAACAAGAAGTAGACCTAGGAACGTAAAATCGAAATACACTATATGACACTTTAAGACAAAGGAGTATACAAAATATCAGACCTCTACCTTATGTAGTTGCTTGAAAAACTGCGACGGAAATTATGTTTCGTACGAACGAACGAACGGACGGACAATTGGATAAAGGTTAAACAGTATACCCCTCTTCTTTAAAGCGAGGTTATAATTATAAGTATTTAGCATGGCTAAAATTAATGATTTTGAATTAGTATTTTTTACTTGTACATATTTATACAGTATTATAAGGGCTAAAACATGTCTAAATTAGAACAAAGCTGGTCAATCATAGATTATCATATGGGAATAAACAGACCGAACGAACATCCCCACCCACCCGCTTGGATAGTAACAGACTGTTAAAATTATGTTTTTTTCTATGCGCGTATCATGTATGTTTTAAAACAATTGCCACATAATACATTATACTTAGGAGGTTGGAATGGTTTTTGACCATGTTTGCTAGTAAGTTAGTTATTGCTTTACTCCCAAGCAGCACGATTTCGGCTATATCCGGGAGATGAACCTGAAAGTGGTGATGAAGTGGAGGAAATGGGGACACAAGGCCAATCGGGTAGGAGAGTTTTGACTGCCACTGGAAAAAGGAGTGATGGGTAGGGACGGGAAATTTTGCCTCCTGCATGGGGATCCTACGAATCCTACTCTTACCGAGACCTGCAGTAGGGTTCTTTAACGTGCGAGGAACGTGACATTTTTCCCAACACGGCCGTGTCAGTTGGCATAGTTAATAATTAGTTATATTGTTCTTAATTTCCTTCTAAGACCGGTGTTTGATTTTTTTCAGTATTTTAGGGATAAGCGTCTCTTGTTTAACGTCTTCATCTTTGATTTTTTCTTTCTTTTTTTTCCATATATACTTTCTGTTGGAATAGTTCATTCTTTTTCTTTTCATACTGAAAAATTAATGGTAAGCTTGACCAATCAAACCGATGTGCTTGTTATAACGCGATTTATATTCTGTGACTAAACAACCATCACTTCGAATTTATACGCTTTATATCCATGATATCAGTTAATTAATGTACTCTCAACAGACTGACCAACAGACCGAGTTCATTATAGCCGACTCTCCAACAGACCCAATTTTAGGCAAAAACATAATAAGTATATGTCTGTCGTTTTTTTCCTTATACGTACAGATATATGTCAAACATACATGATATACAATTTAAGTTGCCGTTTTTTTGTAAGGCTTTCGACTTGATTCTAGCAAAACGCTATAATGTTTACATTTTTGTATGACAAAATTGGTAGAAATATCTCGATGAGTAACACGCCTTTCCATTTTGTAGCTTACCAATGTAAGCTACCGAGGAAAACAATATATGAATACGTTCAGTATTCAATATTGTTTTTCTCAACATAAATTTTTTTTTTTATTAAAGAAAGTAAAAAAGAAATATTTAGTAAAATATACTGAACTTGCTATGTTTTTCTCGATAGAACTTGACCAACAGACTTTAGCCGACTCTCCAACAGACCCATTTCACATATAGCCTCCATGTTAAATAAAACCAACTGACTGAGTTCTCAGTTAGCCGAGTGAAGGAGGTGAAATATGTTTAACTTAAAATCTTCACAAATGTACGCAAAACCTAGGTTCATAATTTTCAGCAACTTGGAGAAAAATTGCCTGGAAATCATATGATTTGATGATATTTATAGATTTTTGGCAATTTTAGAGCATTTTTGGTAAGAAATCTCTTAAATTAACATAGAGCGCATGCGTCGACCAAAACCATTTTATAATGAAAGGCTTGTTTTTTGAAAGAATAGTTGGGCAAATTAAGAATAAATGTTGTCGACGAATGCGCTCTATACTAATTCAATGAAAAAAAAACTCCTGTAAACCCTAAACATAAAGCAAATGTTGATACTTTCAGAGTTTTCAGTACGTTAATGACGTCATATTAACTTCCATTATGTCATCAGCATGTGGAATCGATTAAATATTAAGTTTGGTTATTCAACAACTGGATTACATCAAATTGTACAAAGTTGACCATTTGTACAAATAAAGGGCCAATTTTAGCCCTTCCTGAACCAACCCCTTTAGCAAAATTATGAATCAAACATTAAAATGCATGGTATCACTGTTCGTTTCTTTGATCTTCTAAGTCACTATTTAATTAGATGCAACAACGAGGCCTTGGTGGCCGAATTGTCAAAATTCACTTTTAGTTTCTAGTCGATTGTTGGTACATGTGTGCCTCTCCAGGTGTTGTTGGTCGAGTCCCGGTTTGTAATTTACAAAACAACGGTACTTTCCCTCCAGTAAGTAATTAGGATTGTCAGTTATGTGTACTTGCTAAAGTCATTGCTCTATGTGTACTCCGATTTGCTCCAACATTTTAACTGAACACCTAAATTGTCATGATTGTATGGTCCATGTGCATCGAAAAGGGCGTTAAACATCAACACACGCACAAATGATATAACAACTACAACATGTAAAAGTGTACTGAAAACAATCACATTAAAGGATTGTGATATGTATAAAAGATTAATCCAATTTGTTTTGAAGAAAGAAACAAATTTAAGCTACATGTATTCGTTTTGCTTCTCACTTGAAGCAATATTTACAACTGGGTGAAAGCTATTAAAAATAGTGCAGTCACCTCTCAGCTGGTGTTAGAGTCCCGTTCGTATTTAACAAAAAAGGGACTTTCCGCAACTGTATGTGATCAGGTTTGTCAGTTACCTGTCCAAGGTAGGTGGTTTTCTCCGGGTACAAATGTACTCCGGTTTTCTCCACCATAAGAACTGACCGCCCTACATGGCCCAGGTGCGTCGATGAAGGGCGTTAAACACCAACACACACACATTAAATATAGTGCGTGATGAATGTATACTTTGAAGATTTCCGTCACTGTACAGAATCTATATCATTTAACAACAAACAATACAAATATTAATCAATTCTGAAAGATTGTATACGCATTGATTTTGTATATTTTGTTTTGAAAGTTGTAAAGAACTCTTACCACGTCATAATCATTTCTTTTTAAATCGCAATACTTACCAAAACTTGTTAACATCTTACTCTCGACCGAGTTTACCAAGACCATTGGAACAACAACTAACAAAACAACAGCTATCTTCATGGTTGGTTGTTTGAACTAAAAGATAACACCAATTTTGATTCATTCAGATTTTCTTCATCTGCAGATACTTCGTTCTTTCGTTTGGTTGGTTGATTGATAATTGTTGTTTGTTTGTTTGTTTGATGTCCTAACGATGATATTTCAGCCATAATCAAGACAAAAACAAAATGCGATTTCGTTTGAAAAAAAATTGCATTCACTTACAGAGGTAAAATATTCACAACAAAATTTAAGCAAAGTGGGTGATTTTTTTTAAAAGAAAATGTGCCTGAAGCACGTTTAATTTATAAAAGACTTATTTCCAAGAGTTGAAAGCAAATGAAGCAAAGTATAAAACCAGATGGTTTAGAAAAAAATCTGTTCAAAACCAAGGTATTTGTCATTTGTTTAATTTAAAGAACTTACTCTTAAGTCTTCAAAGTTCAAGCTTCAAAGAATTTGTTTTTTGGTTTTTGTCGGGATATAAAGATTATATAATGGAACAATTGATCACGTGGTATATCATATACGTACGTAGACGACGATGCCTAGGAACGTGTGACCTTTTTGCACACTAAACAATTTTACAGAAAAGACTTTTTAAAATTTCATAATGGGAATGTCAATCCGTATGTGTTCATTCAAGTCTTGGGGTCTTGGTTCTGGGTTTTGTTGATCATGTGGTCTGCGTTCTTGGTTTGTTGTTAAGTCATGGTGCATAAACTTCTTAGGTTTGTTGCGTAAGGCATTTAATTTGATTTGGATTTGAGATTTGTCTTGTTCGATAATAATGTATTGTTTAATTGTTTTTTAAATTGAATGATTTTTACAACTGAATTGAAATTCTGCATGCCAAATTTATTTCAAATTGACAATGATCACCTTAATGCTTATTTTAACAATGTACTTGAATATTTCAACAAATATATTTGTCCTTCACTGATCTGTTGATATACAGGATATTTTCCCTGAAGGTGCAGTTTTTGTTGTACGCACCAAAATCTTAAGGATGATCGCTGGTCACTTTTTTGAGATTTTGCCAGATTTTCGGAATCCTCTGGATGATTTTACGATTAAAACAGATTTTTTGTCCAGTAACCCACTATTTTCTTTTAATAATAAGTTTTATTAAGTCATATAGATATATTTTATTATATAACGTCTTATGAATTTCTTGTATTATTTTCATAGGATTTTACACTAAAACAAGTGAAATACTAAACCTGTGAAAAAGTTAGAGAAAGCCTATATTTCCGCCAAATTTGAATGCTTTAATTATATCTCGAAAACGAGTTCGGCAACTTATAATTTTTTAAGCTTATTTTGCACCTTTTCCTATTGTCTATTTATCAAATATATAAATTTAGATACATTGTGTACCATGTTATTTTCAAACTGACCAGCTAACACCCTTAAGTACAATCACAATTAACGGAGGTGCGGTTGATGGTGACAGGCTTATTTTTTCAAACGATATGTCCAAATGTCCTACAGTGGTTTTTGCTGGAGAATAATCAATGAAAATGTAAACTAAGGGGATATTTAATGATTTTTTTTATCAGCAAAAACGAAATGCTATCGTCGAGGTGAGCATATTTAAGTGCTACATCATTCATTTTAAAAATGTAAATCCTTCATTGAAGTATATAGCTAAATTTTCTCAGTAATTGTTCAGTTTTAGTGGACATCAACGTTATATTATCATAATAGCTTCCTGTTTCTTGATGTCAATAATAAAAGATAATGAGATGTGGAATAAGAGTTATCAAGGGTTTTTGACAAGCACACTTCAGTTAAAGGTGAGAATTAAGCCTTGTCTATAAAACTAAATTTAGGGACTGAATTCTTTGAGCCGCATAACCTCAGTAACCATAGAAAATGAAAACTATTTGCTATATAACTAATACAAATGGTGTTTTGTTCTTCCTAAAGTTGACTTTAAAACTACAATTTTTTTTTCTCACTAGTGAATACATGTACAACTATGCTATCATATGTGTTTTTGTTTGAGTCAAACTAACAAAACAACAGCTATCTTCATGGTTAGCTCTTTGAACTAAAAGATATCAACGATTTTCATTCATTTAAATGTTCCACATCTGCAGATACTTCGTTCTTTCGTTTGGTTGGTTGATTGATAATTGTTGTTTGTTTGTTTGTTTGTTTGATGTCCTAACGGCGATATTTTAGCCATAATCAAGACAAAAACAAAATGCGATTTCGGTTGAAAAAAAAATGCATTCACTTACAGAGGTAAAATATTCACAACAAAATTTAAGCAAAGTGGGTGATTTTTTTAACAGAAAATGTGCCCGAAGCACGTTTAATTTATAAAAAACTTATTTCCAAGAGTTGAAAGCAAATGAAGCAAAGTATAAAACCAGATGGTTTAGAAAAAAAATCTGTTCAAAACCAAGGTATTTGTTATTTGTATAATTTAAAGAACTTACTCTTAAGTCTTCAAAGTTCAAGCTTCAAACAATTTGTTTTTGGTTTTTGTCGGGATATAGAGATTATATAATGGTACAATCGATCACGTGGTATATCATATACGTACGTAAACCACGATGCCAAGGAACGTGTAACCTTTTTGCACACTAAACAATTTTACAGAAAAAACTTTTAAAATTTCATAATGGGAATGTCAATCTGTATGTGATCATTCAAGTCATGGGGTCTTGGTTCTGGGTTTTGCTGATCATGTGGTCTGCGTTCTTGGTTTGTTGTTAAGTCATGGTGCATAAACTTCTTAGGTTTGTTGCGTAAGGCATTTAATTTGATTTGGATTTGAGATTTGTCTTGTTCGATAATAATGTATTGTTTAATTGTTTTTTAAATTGAATGATTTTTACAACTGTATTGAAATTCTGCATGCCAAATATATTTCAAATTGACAATAATCACCTTAATGCTTATTTTAACAATGTACTTGAACAAATATATTTGTCCTTCACTGATCTGTTGATATACAGGATAATTTCCCTGAAGGTGCAGTTTTTGTTGTACGCGCCAAAATCTTAAGGATGATCGCTGGCCATTTTTTGAGATTTTGCCAGATTTTCGGAATCCTCTGGATGATTTTACGATTAAAACAGATTTTTTGTCCAGTAACCCACTATTTTCTTTTAATAATAAGTTTTATTAAGTCATATAGAGATATTTTATTATATAACGTCTTATGAATTTCTTGTATTATTTTCATAGGATTTTACACTTAAACAAGTGAAATACTAAACCTGTGAAAAAGTTAGTGAAAGCCTATTTCCGCCAAATTTGAATGCTTTAATTATATCTCGAAAACGAGTTCGGCAACTTATAATTTTTTAAGCTTATTTTGCACCTTTTTCTATTGTCTATTTATCAAATATATAAATTTAGATACATTGTGTACCATGTTATTTTCAAACTGACCAGCTAACACCCTTAAGTACAATCACAATTAACGGAGGTGCGGTTGATGGTGACAGGCTTATTTTTTCAAACGATATGTCCAAATGTCCTACAGTGGTTTTTGCTAGAGAATAATCAATGAAAATGTAAACTAAGGGGATATTTAATGATTTTTTTATCAGCAAAAACGAAATGCTATCGTCGGGGTGAGCATATTTAAGTGCTATATCATTCATTTTAAAAATGTAAATCCTTCATTGAAGTATATAGCAAAATTTTCTCAGTAATTGTTCAGTTTTAGTGGACATCAACGTTATATTATCATAATGGCTTCCTGTTTCTTGATGTCAATAATAAATTCTAATGAGATGTGGAATAAGAGTTATCAAGGGTTTTGGACAAGCACACTTCAGTTAAGGGCGAGAATTAAGCCTTGTCTATAAAACTAAATTAAGGGACTGAATTCTTTGAGCAGCATAACCTCGGTAACCATAGAAAATGAAAACTATTTGCTATATAACTAATACAAATGGTGTTTTGTTCTTCTTAAATTTGACTTTAATACTGCAATTTTTTTTTTCTCACTAGTGAATACATGTACAACTATGCTATCATATGTTTTTTTGTTTGAGTCAAACTAACAAAACAACAGCTATCTTCATGGTTAGCTCTTTGAACTAAAAGATATCAACGATTTACATTCATTTAAATTTTCCACATCTGCAGATACTTCGTTCATTCGTTTGATTGGTGGATTGATAATTGTTGTTTGTCTTTTTGTTTGAAGTCCTAACGGCGATATTTCAGCCATAATCAAGACAAAATCAAAATGCGATTTATTTTGAAAAAAAAAATGCATTCACTTACAGAGGTAAAGTATTCACAACAAAATTTAAGCAAAGTGGGTGATTTTTTTTTAAATAAAATGTGCCCGAAGCACGTTTAATTTATAAAAGATTTATTTCCAAGAGTTGAAAGCAAATGAAGCAAAGTATAAAACCAGATGGTTTAGAAAAAAACTCTGTTCAAAACCAAGGTATTTGTCATTTGTATAATTTAAAAAACTTACTCTTAAGTCTTCAAAGTTCAAGCTTCAAACAATTTGTTTTTGGTTTTTGTCGGGATATAAAGATTATATAATGGTACAATCGATCACGTGGTATATCATATACGTACGTAGACGACGATGCCAAGGAACGTGTGACCTTTTTGCACACTGCACAATTTTACAGAAAAGACTTTTAAAATTTCATAATGGGAATGTCAATCCGTATGTGTTCATTCAAGTCATGGGGTCTTGGTTCTTATTTTAACAATGTACGTGAATATTTCAAACAAATATATTTGTCCTTCACTGATCTTTTGATATACATGATAATTTCCCTGAAGGTGCAATTTTTGTTGTACGCGCCAAAATCTTAAGGATGATCGCTGGTCAATTTTTTGAGATTTTGCCAGATTTTCGGAATCCTCTGGATGTTTTTACGATTAAAATAGATTTTTTGTCCTGTAACCCACTATTTTCTTTTAATAATAAGTTTTATTAAGTCATATAGAGATATTTTATTATATAACGTCTTATGAATTTCTTGTATTATTTTCATAGGATTTTACACTAAACCAAGTGAAATACTTAACCTGTGAAAAAGTTAGAGAAAGCCTATTTCCGCCAAATTTGAATGCTTTAATTATATCTCGAAAACGAGTTCGGCAACTTATAATTTTTTAAGCTTATTTTGCACCTTTTCCTATTGTCTATTTATCAAATATATAAATTTAGATACATTGTGTACCATGTTATTTACAAACTGACCAGCTAACACCCTTAAGTACAATCACAATTAACGGAGGTGCGACGGATGGTGACAGACTTATTTTTTCAAACGATATGTCCAAATGTCCTACAGTGGTTTTTGCTAGAGAATAATCAATGAAAATGTAAACTAAGGGGATATTTAATGATTTTTTTATCAGCAAAAACGAAATGCTATCGTCGGGGTGAGCATATTTAAGTGCTATATCATTCATTTTAAAAATGTAAATCCTTCATTGAAGTATATAGCAAAATTTTCTCAGTAATTGTTCAGTTTTAGTGGACATCAACGTTATATTATCGTAATGGCTTCCTGTTTCTTGATGTCAATAATAAATTATAATGAGATGTGGAATAAGAGTTATCAAGGGTTTTGGACAAGCACACTTCAGTTAAGGGCGAGAATTAAGCCTTGTCTATAAAACTAAATTAAGGGACTGAATTCTTTGAGCAGCATAACCTCAGTAACAATAGAAAATGAAAACTATTTGCTATATAACTAATACAAATGGTGTTTTGTTCTTCTTAAATTTGACTTTAATACTGCAATTTTTTTTTCTCACTAGTGAATACATGTACAACTATGCTATCATATGTGTTTTTGTTTGAGTCAAACTAACAAAACAACAGCTATCTTCATGGTTAGCTCTTTGAACTAAAAGATATCAACGATTTTCATTCATTTAAATTTTCCACATCTGCAGATACTTCGTTCATTCGTTTGATTGGTGGATTGATAATTGTTGTTTGTCTTTTTGTTTGAAGTCCTAACGGCGATATTTCAGCCATAATCAAGATAAAATCAAAATGCGATTTATTTTGAAAAAAAAATGTATTCACTTACAGAGGTAAAGTATTCACAACAAAATTTAAGCAAAGTTGGTGATTTTTTTTTAAATAAAATGTGCCCGAAGCACGTTTAATTTATAAAAGATTTATTTCCAAGAGTTGAAAGCAAATGAAGCAAAGTATAAAACCAGATGGTTTAGAAAAAAAATCTGTTCAAAACCAAGGTATTTGTCATTTGTATAATTTAAAGAACTTACTCTTAAGTCTTCAAAGTTCAAGCTTCAAACAATTTGTTTTTGGTTTTTGTCGGGATATAGAGATTATATAATGGTACAATTGATCACGTGGTATATCGTAAGTACGTAGACGATGATGCCTGGGAACGTGTGACCTTTTTGCACACTAAACAATTTTACAGAAAAGACTTTTAAAATTTCATAATGGGAATATCAATCCGTATGTGTTCATTCAAGTCATGGGGTCTTGGTTCTGGGTTTTGCTGATCATGTGGTCTGCGTTCTTGGTTTGTTGTTAAGTCATAGTGCATATAGACTTCTTAGGTTTGTTGTGTAATGCATTTAATTTGATTTGGATTTGAGATTTGTCTTGTTCGATAATAATGTATTGTTTAATTGTTTTTTAAATTGAATTATTTTATAACTGTATTGAAATTGTGCATGCAATGCATATTTCAAATTGACAATAATCACCTTAATGCTTATTCAAACAATGTGCTTGAACATTTAAAAAATATATTTGTCCTTCAATGACAAAAAAATGATTGAAATAAAGGGTTGTTTTTGTTATGTGTCCTATTAAATCTTTTAAAGTACAAGCACGATTGGCTGGCAACAGGCTTATTTTTCGAGAGGCATGTCCAATTGTCCTGGGTTTTTTTTCTTCTAAGTAATAAAGAATAAAATGTAAACTAAGCATGCTTAAGGGATATTTCATGATTTTGTCTAAGCGAAGAAGAAATGCCACCATCGGGGTTAGCCTATTTTAGTGTTATCATATAATCAATTATCTCCCCCTGAATAGTAATGGCGGAAAAATTTTCTGCAGGAGAAAAATAGTGAATTAAATTGGTTCCTGTGGTGAAATTAACATTATAAAATGCCAAATAAGAGCAAAAAAATTATTATAGCGTCGCTAGAGGTGTAAAGACTGGTATTTTCACTGGATCCAGTGGATGGAACAACTGCCATGAAGCGATACACAAATTACAAAAACTGTCTACAAAGGTTTTGGCAAAATAGAGGAAGCCATAGCATTTCTGTTAGCAGTTAGAACTTACAACTCTTGTAAAATACCAGTATATGATGATACACAAATAATTAAATCCCCTGAAGACTATGGGCATCAATGTGATCCTGATCCTGCCGTCTATACAGACACGACTTGTGGCTCCCTCATGCGGATTTTTTCTCAGTAAAATTTTCTCACAGTACTTGTCGGAAAAAAGTGCGCAGGCTCATGGTCAGGGTAGTGGGAGACGAGGAGTATCAAATCGTCTCGTGTTTGTAATGAATTCTCCCACTAGCATTTAAATGTCTTGGTAGACTTTTCTGTTTTCTTCTGTCTTTGATAAGAGGTGGTGGAATTCCAAGGTTAGGCAAGGTGAAAGGGCCTTGATTTGCTGTTGTAGCTTGTGTCTCTGGGTGTCGTACTTTTGGCAGTCAATCAGATAATGTTCTGTGGTCTCGTCAGATCCGCAATAACACTTTGGTGTTGGGGCGATTCCGATTTGATTTCTATATTTGTTTAGGCGGTTGTAGCCGCTGCGTAGTTCTGTAAGAATGCGCCCAGTGTGACAATTAGGAAAATCCAGCATTGGTGGTTGTCCTACTTTTGGTCGTAGTTCCTGTAGCAGTCTTCCTGTGTTCCTGTTGTCCCAACGGAATTGCCATTTCTTTTTTGTAGATTTTTTAACCGCTACCTGTATGTCCGATTTTGTGACATAGTTGTACTCCCCTTCCATGTTGCATGCGTCCGTCGCGGCTTGTTTGGCAAGAATGTCAGCGATCTCATTCCCGGCTATATTAGCATGGCCTGGGGTCCATGAGATCACTACTTCCACTCCGCTTTCTGGACAACACATGGATATGCTCCTTTATGTCCCAAATGAGATCCAGGTAGTTGGTCGATTGCCAGTTCAGGGAAATAATTCCAACCACTGTCTGACTGTCTGACAAAATGTGCAGCTTGTTGTGGTCTTTTGACGGGTTGGTAATACAGTGCTGCAGTACTGTCTCTATTGCCACTAGCTCCCCCAGAAGGATCGATCCTAGTCTGGCTACTGGTTTTCTTAGTTGGATGTTGCCCTTACTCCCTGGGTATAAAATAGCTCCCGCTCCACATGGTCCTAGGTTTCCCTGACAAGACCCATGCGTGAAAGCGATGATTGTCGCTTCATTCGCACATCCAAGTAGTTTCTCTATCAATTCCTTGCACAGTAGTTGTTGTTCGTCTGTCCTTGATTTGGAGCTACCTAGTCTGTTCCAGTAATGTGGTTTTGACATCATCAACTTTTCACATCCGGGTTTGAAAGTGACTTCTGGCTCTATCAGTTTGATGTCTTTGCATGTAGTCCTTCTCATGTCTTTTAGCTTGATGTAGGGCTTTTTCTAGAGGAGACGCAAAGACTTCATATCCTTCTTGGTCATAAAGGCGATCCAGGCATTGCTTGATTGGCTCGTACACTGATTTTGCTTGTATCTTGGCAATTTCCCTGACAGCTATCTCCTCAAAGCGAAGGTCAACTGGGGTGATGTTGGCTTCAACCTCCATGGCTTTTCTACCTGCTGTTCCTGGTAATCCTAGGCATATGGCCAGGCCTTTTCTTTGTACTGCTTCAAAAAGTTTATACACTAAATGCCTGGATTGTACAGTTTTTGCTAAAGTATTGTTTTTAGTTCTTCTTCTTCCACATTAATTTCTAATATGACATCACTTGGAATGCTCAGATAGCATTCTTTATATGAGTCTAGTAGTAGCTGCCTAGTAATCGCTAGGCTCAAGACTTGGCCTGGGTGTACCCCGTCGTTGGCAAGGTAAGATATTTTGAAGGACTTCCTGTTGTTTTTTGTCCTTTGGTTTTCCTTGATCTAAATAGATACTTGCTAGTTTTTACACTACAAGGATAAACACCTGAGTCTGTATTGAGTTTTTTTTTTGTTAAGGTAGCCCACAAGGTTTGTGAGGGTTCGATCTTCCTCTTTGTAAATTTCTGGAGTTGGATGGCCTTTGCTCTTGTTCCAGCTTACAATTGACAAGACTGGCCAGTCTATTATTTTAATTAGTGCTTGAGGTTTATATGTATCTACTATTCTAATAGCCCTCTGAGTTTCACTAATTACTGTATCTGCCGCTTTCTTGCTTTTGTTCCGGAGGCGAATAAATTTATTGGTCTTTTCGGTTAAGTCGGCATGTGCCACACCAAAGGTATATAAGAATATTACCGTGTCTCTTTATTGACTTGTCGATACGAGATTCAATTGTGTCAACTAGTTCCTTTGTGCGTGCTCCATATGTACACCAGAGTTCAAAAGGGAAATTGTTTTCTATGGACAGTTATTTCTGAGGGTGTACCCTTTGCTGTCCGAAACCAGTATAGGTGTTCTAAATCTAGGCAAATTAGGTTTGTGGGGTTGATCTTTTATGTATCGCCCAATTTTCACTGCATTCATCACTTGGCAATTACATTTTTTGACAGACAGACAGACGGATTACACACAGGACAAACAGATATAAAGTTAATCTTACCGTTGTTGTGGAGTCTTCTTTTCACTTTGAACGATCCTTCTCAAAAAAGGGAAATTTTAAACACAAAATATCGTGAGCCTAGAGCAATTAACTGGAACCATAATTTCTAAACAATTATGGATTCAGTTGAAGACTATGCCAGAAAATGGGCCAAAAAAGAACATGAAAAGGAAAGCGACGTTCTTTCTGAGTGGGTAAAGTCTGTGAGGTCGTTGGTTTTGAAAAGGAATAACTCTTTGAAAGGCTCAATGAGCACCAAGGCAACATCTATTTTCAACAACCCTGATGTTGCGAAGACATTGTCCACCTTACATGACAAATATGTTGTCGTACCTGCTGATAAAGCGCCTAACAACATCCTTTTCGTATGCAAAAGACACTATATTGATTGTTTAACAGCTGAATTAGGGGTTGGTTGTACTAGCAAAAGCACCACATATACAGCAACAACACTGTCAAAGGAGGAAATAATCAACAATCATAATTTTGGCATTTCTGTTGACAAAAAGAACGATGACGTTCCATCCTTGTATTGGATTCCAAAGTTATATAAAACTCCATACAAGCAACGATTTATTGCTGGGTCATCAAAATGTACAACTAAGCCTCTTTCAGTTTTGTTAACATCAATATTGACGGCAATAAAATCAAGCATTCAAAAGTATTTCGATTGTTGTTACTCTAGAAATGGCGTCAATCAAATGTGGATTCTCAATAATTCTAAAGAACTGATGGAAAATCTCCATTAATATTCTAAGTCATTTTCATCATGTTATAGCATTGAAACGTTTGATTTCTCTACATTATATACTTCAATTCCACATTCACAACTAAAATCTCGTTTGGCACAGCTGATTAAACGTAGCTTTATCAAAAAGAACGGAAAACGCAGGTACAAGTATTTGGTAGTCGGTTATAAAAAGACTTACTTTGTCATCCAAGAGTCTAGCAAGAAAAAACAAATTTACAGAAGATCAAATAATAGAAATGCTCAACTTTCTAATCGACAACATATTTGTACAGTTTGGTAGACGTGTTTTTCAGCAAACAATAGGTATCCCAATGGGCACAAATTGTGCACCATTGCTTGCCGATTTGTTTCTTCATTCATATGAAGCGGACTTCTTACAATCACTTCTAGACAAAAAGGACCGCAAACTTGCTTTATCCTTCAATCTCACATTTCGTTATATTGATGATGTCCTTTCACTAAACAATCCTGGATTTGGTGACTATTTACATCTCATATATCCGAAGGAACTTGAGATAAAGGACACTACAGATTCTAGGAGGTCCGCTTCATATCTGGATCTATTTCTCGAAATTGACACACAAGGAAGGCTTTGTACAAAGCTCTATGACAAACGTGATGACTTCAACTTTCCAATAGTTAACTTTCCCTTTCTGTGTAGCAACATTCCGTCCGCTCCAGCATATGGAGTTTACGTATCACAATTGATTCGCTATTCCAGAGCATGTGAGGAGTACAACGACTTCCTTGAGAGAGCCACACGGCTGACAAGCAAATTGGTAACACAGGGGTACGTTGCTCCCAGGTTGTTGTCATCACTCAAGAAATTTTACGGACGACATAATGTGCTTGTAAACAAATACGGGATTTCTATCTCTCAGATGAGCACAGATGTTGGTTTGACATAGAGTTTTGTAATGTCATCCTTTCCGGATTTGACCAACACTTAATCGATCTTTGGCAACGTGACGGGTGTGCTATAGCAAGCAGGAACTGCTTACTCTTCCGGAGCACCTGAGTTCACTCTCGTTTCGACTTGAGTTCGCGTTGCTGAATGCGGTTTTGTTGTTATGTGTGTTTGTGTTTTATGTTGTTATGTGGTTTGTTTTGTTGTGATGATTTTTGTCTGCCGGTTTTGTCTTTGTCTTTACGGTTTTATGATACTGATTACCCCTTTGGTACACCTTTGCTGCTCCCTTATGGATGAAAGTTGCTGAGATGTTCCGAGTGACACCCAGAGATATATCTAATCAACACAAAAGTTACAGAAATTCCTATGAAATTGATATCGTACTTAGTATTCCGATATCTATTTTTCACAAATTGTATTGTTAAACTCAGTTAGAAACAGTTATTTGACAGTTTATCTGATATGATATGAGATATTCGGTCAGTTCCTGTGTTACACTAAATAAAGTTTTTGATATACACTCCCGCCATCTTGTCGTCAACCATAACAAATTCAAGGAAATAGTTTAAAGTTCGAAAAAAAACACTGAAAACGGTGATTTGGCTTTCAGATTTAACACAGACGGATCTTTTGGAGAAAAGTCTACATGTTTGATTTTCCAGAATAATCCAAATCACAGATAAATGATGAAAAAGAGAAAAAATTTGGAGCTGGTTTGAAAATTGCGGCTAATCCTTGAGCCTGCGCACCACGTCCCCCCAATGTGAAGGGGGTCCATGCTCACGAGATACAATTGATCTATCAATATTAGACCAAACTGAACCGCATGACCTGCAAGATTTAGAAGATGAAACATTGCTAAAGACAACAACCAATGAGGTTATTTCTTCCCCTGAAAATGATATCGAACTGCATGCTCATGAAAATACAAAAAGTGAACATGATATCGAAGTACATTCTGTAGCAAGTACAAAACTGAAAGAAACTGTACAACAAAAGAAATATGCACAGGATATAAAACGTGCATGAATCAGCCAAATGACAACATGATTGTGTGTAGTAATTGCCAACAGTGGACACACTATGAGTGCACAAGGCTCCCATTTTACCAACTTTTTATGCTTATTCACAGCTCAAGAAAATTCACTTGTGAACTATGTGTAAGTATTACACATGAATTCGAAAGGAAATGGGTGCCAATGCTATCTACATGTAAGACACAAACTAAGAACAATGAAACTGAACCCCTGGTAAACACCAACAAGATTGACCCCCAAACACTAGAAATAGTTACACGTATAGAGAACAGTGTAATAGACGCAATCACTGATACACACAAAAAGAACCAAGATGAACAAATCAAAAATCTTTATGCGCTCACAGATATTAGAAATCAATACAAAGCTTTCTGACTTGATAAAAACAAACACTTCCTTGAACGAGAAATACTCCCAGCAAAACCAAAACAACTTTTTGGAACAAATTGACAATATATCTAAAAGGTTAGCTAAAATATCAGAGGCCAGCAAAGACCTTAATGACAATCTTGTAATAATGAAGGGACAAACCACAGTTTTGACCAAAGCACTAAGTGATTCGTGCTCTACCATGTCGAACTATGTAACGGCAAATGAAGGATTAACCAAAAACCTAAAAACTGTTACTGAAAATGAAGATGCTGTAGATGTTCGTGGAAAACAAAACGTGAACATGGTGAATGAAGTGCAAAAAAGCACACAGGCTAAAAGTGATAAAGAGGTCAGAGTTAGTATCGAAACTTCAAATCGGTTTTCTCCACTCACAGTTATCGAGGAAAATAAGGCAGAAAAGAAAGATTGAATGACTACTTCCTACAAAACTGTTTAGTATACAAATACGTAGCCTATGGGTTAAATGAAGTTATTGATATTTTATCAGACATTGATTCAGATTATGATGTATTTTTTTTTTGCATTTGTTTACAAATGAAGTTAGAAGTAGCTCTCCTGAAAAGTGTGTAGAAAACTGTATTAAATTTATAGAGAAATTAAGCAATTATTGTCAATTTGCTAAAATTGTACTATCTATGCCTTTTTTTACTGTCAAAGATAATGACTTAAACAGAAAAATCAATGAGTGCAAAATTTTGTTTCACTACAGGTTTCTTGGCAATAGTAATGTAGATGTCTGTGAAACATCAGCCTTGTGTATTAGAGATCAAGCTGTAAAGAAGTTTTTTGTTAGCGATGGGGTTCATCTGACAAATCAAGGGCTAAATATATTCATAGCAAATATGAAATATTGCATTAGAAAAACATTAGGGCTAGAATTACAGAAAAAAAAACAGCAGATAGATTTAGCCCATCTGGGCATAGAGGCAACAAAGAAATGCTTGGTTCAAGATTTGGTATAGATAAGTCTGGTTCTAGATTTGGTACAGACAGACTTGGTCCTAGATTTGGTACAGGAAACTATGGTCCCTGAAATAGTTCAGGACAGTACAATCCAAACTTGAGCCAAACTCAAACAGATATGGTCCTGATGCCGGTACAGAAAGGCAATATCATGATTATGATCATAGAAGGTCCTACTATAGCAAATACAAGCACAACTATGAAACACAAGAACCATCATACTCTAGGTATCATGCATTTAATCATAATGATTTTTAACCTATAAAACATAGGTATTAGCTATATAGAGACATGATTTTTATACACATGTACATCATGTTTCAGTTTAGCTGTTATTATAGTTCAGTGGTGTGAATATTTCACATGTAGGTTTACAGTGTGATAAAGTTTTAAAATAGGTTGTATTAACCATGTTAACTACACAGTACATGTGGTTTAAATTAGTCTGTTTACTTTTGAATTTTATTCATTTATTATACCAAATATAATATTAAGCATTGTATTAATGAAACATTGGTGTTTAAAGGGTAAGTTCACAATTTTTGACATATGGTCTTAAATTGTTCAGAACAATGTTTTATAACAGTGTGCAAATTTTTTCTCTCATATCTTAACTTATAACAAAGATATTGGAGATTATGTATTTGAAATAGTCCCCTACTTTACATTAGGGGACTACTTCAGTTAATCAGAATTTCTACTGAGTAGCCAAAAATCATATTAGTTCAAACGTTTAAGTGATCATATGGTACGTCCAATAACCAACAAAATAATTAAAATAATCAAAAGTCAACAAGATCATTTAATATTTTCAAATTACTTTCTATATAAAAATCTTTTTAAAAAACGTTTTATTAATGTATTATCTTTTTCTTTTAAATTACACTTTATAATCAATTAATTAAAATAAAAATTCTATAATTCAAAAAAAATATTATTTTTATTTACAATTAAGAAAGAAGTTGTGTATTTAAATGTAAGCCATCATATTTCATTGAAAATAATTGTGATATTAATATGTAAATTACAGGTCATTCTTTTTCTAATCCCCCACTGGGTTTGCTAAAAGTGTTAATTAATGTGAATTAATTGTCATGGTCTCTCAGCAGGTACCTGTGTAATGGTTAGGTAAACGTAATTGTAATTAGTCACAGCTGACTTGGGGTGAAATAAACAGGAAATTCTAATTATCAATACCTACAGGTGTCAAAACCTAATATACAAACATTAAGAAACATAGTTTTATGTACTAGATCATTTTATTTTCATTTCAGCATTTAAAACAATAATGTGATTTATATGCAAGATTATCACAACACAACATGACTTAGATAATTAAAAATGACTTATTAAAATTGATTTTTATACCAAAAATCATTATTACTGATTAAAGAATAACCTAATTTTGCTAATTTTAATAAGGATTTTCTATCACTTATTTAAAATGCCATAACATAGCTGCACACAAAAATATTATATATATTGGCAATTCAATAATTAGGTAAATGGTGGGTCACTGTAAAAAGGAGACTTTGTGGTATTAAGATGTTTTGTGTAATTTAAAATGACAGAAACCAAAAGATAAAAAATAAAATTCCATTTTTATCAGCTTATTAAATTGAATATAAAAGTTTAAATGATATAGCATAATTAGATAATGCATTAGAAATCATATGACAAATTTTCATTTTTTTGTGAACTTTCCCTTTAAACTTAAGGATTACATGTATTTGCATATACATGATTTACATGTGTTATTTGATAAACAGTTAAGCTATGAATACAGTTGTATAAATTTATTTCACATTGTGCATTCATTGTACATAACAAATATTAAGCTAAGCATTATAACATTTGTATGTATTACATGTGCAATATATCTTATATTGTCATGACCTAATATGGAGTTATAAGGAAGTAAAAATCAAAATTATTTTGATAATAACTAAACATTTTTATACTATTAACTCTATAACAGACCTTCTTGTATTGATGACAATACATGTATGAGAGCATATACTTAAACTGATAATTTTATTTTACTGTTAAAGTAAAACCAGTTCATTGAGGCATATCATATATACATATACATATTTATAGTTAGTTTAGGAGTCTTCTATTTGTTTCACTTTGCCACAGGAACTAAATTTAACTTTTCACTTAAAAATAATTTTCTCTTATTCATGCTTAATAAATGGCACATAAAAGATCCCTCCATATTGCTTCATGGAATATAAGTGGGTGTAAATGCAAAGGTTTTAACAAGTACGGTGATCATAGCTTTTTTGGAAAAAATAATACATAAAGATATAATATGTCTGATGGAAACTCATTGTTCTCTTGAAGATGCATTGTGTATTCCTGGTTTTAAATCTGTTCATTTAATTAGATCTAAGTTAAAAAAATACTAATAAGAGGTCAGGTGGAATCTCTATATTTGTAAAAGAAAATATCAGACAGGGTATTAACTTTTTAGATCATAGAAATAATGATTATAAATGGTCGAAGCTAAGAAATTTCAAAAGATTGTTTTAATACATATCAAGATATATACTTGTGTTTTTTTTTATAAAATCCTCCTTCAAATACAAAGTATACACAATCATTAGAGGAAGATATTTTTACTCTCACTGAAACTGATATTATAAAATATTCCGAACTTGGTCAAGTAATTGTAGGGGGAGACTTTAACGCTAGGACGGGTAATGTTGAGCAGGATTTTATAGAAAATGATAATATACATTCAGAAATTCCATTATTTGAAGGATATTCTCCAGATATGAATTTACCTACACGCTTAAGCATGGATAATATAACACTGTCAAGAGGCAGGGCACTCAATGACATATGTATTCAATCAGGGCTAAGAATTTTAAATGGGCGCATTATAGGTGACTTAGTTGGTAAATATACTTGCCATACACCTAGGGGGAGTAGTGTAGTGGATTATTTTGTTATATCAGTGAGCCTTATAAAAAATATTAGATTTTTTACTGTTCATAAATTTTTATCTGATCTATATGATCATTGTCAGATCTCACTAATGCTTCAAGTTAACTGTTTAGATATCAAAGAGGAAGATTATTCAAACAAACTACCCTTTTCATATAAATGGAATGAAGAAGCTGCTGAATTCTTTCAGAAAACACTTGCCTCTGATAGTTTTCAAGATCAAATAAATTTAACAAAACAAATCACAGCGGTGATACTGATACTATGCTTTCTAAACTTAATCTAATTATTCATCAACCAGCTGATTTGTGTCTTAAGAAAAAGAGACAAACCACAAATAATAAAAAAAGAAAGCCTGCTAAAAAAGAAAAACCCAAATGGTATAACCTTAACCTCATTAAGCTGAAAAGACAACTAGATGAAAAAGAAAAACTTCTCCAAAAATATAAAAGGGATCCTATTTTTTAGTCATCTGAAATTATACCGTAAAGTGCGAAAGTATAAGATTAAAGAATATCATAAAAATATAGTTGACCAATTAGATGATATGAAAGATACTGATCCAAAAAAATATTGGTCTCACTTAAGTGAATTGTCACATTCGAAAAATACATATGTATCAGAAATATCTAATACAGAGTGGTTTAATTACTTTAAAAAACTAAATGAAAACTCTGATACATCAAAAACTATTTTAAATATGCTAAAAAATAAAGAAAAGGAAAAGATATTCAATGAACTAGATTATGTAATTACAGATAAGGAAATAAGAGATGCTATATGCTCTCTAAAAATAATAAGAGCAGTGGGTTTGATTCCATTATTAATGAGATGCTTAAATATAGTCAAACTTATCTAGTAAGGTCTTTAAATAAATTGTTTAACCATATAATGTCAACTGGAAATTTCCCCAAACTCTGGGCTTTAGGTTATATAGTTCCCATTTACAAAAGTCATACAACAAACTTTTTTCCCTCGAGTATAGGTGTCGGGCAAGGCGATAATTTAAGCCCTAACCTGTTCAAATTATTTATAAATGATCTGCCAGAACAATTTGATAATAGTTGTCATCCAGTTAAACTAAATAATTTAAAACTCAATTGCCTAATGTATGCAGATGATGTCATTTTAATATCTGAAAATGCTCAGGGACTACAGAATGCTTTAAATAAGCTTCAGTTATATTGTGAATATTGGGGCTTAGATGTTAATGTTAAAAAGACCAAATCATTAGTTTTTAATAATACAGGAAGGTTAACTACTCATAAGTGTACATTTAAAGGAAACACCATTGAACAAATTAGAAAGTATACATATTTGGGTATTACTTTCTCAGTTAATGGTAGTTATACTAATGCGGCAATAGATGTTCATAATAAAGGATTAAAAGCTTATTTTAAATTCCGTAAATGTTTTGAAGGAAACAAACCCAAGATAAAAACTTTAATACATGTGTTTGACCATACTGTCAAACCGGTACTTCTCTATGGAAGTCAAATTTGGGGTCTTTTCTCTGGTAAAAAACTGTTAGCGAAGACAGATTCTTTTTTTTGATAAAATTTGTAAAAATCTTAAGATTGAAAATATCCACAGAAAGGTTTGTAAATATGTGTTAGAAGTACCGAAGCGGGCATCTAATTCTGCAGTTATGGGAGAACTTGGAAGGTATCCATTATATTTAGATGTTTTTATTAATATGATAAACTATTTTATAAGACTACATAATTGTAAAGATAATGAGGAGCTACTACCAAATGCTCTTTCATTATCTAAAGAGTTATTTGACAATGGAAAAAACTCATGGTATAGTAGCATTGATGAACTTCTTTCATACCTTGACATTAATATTAAAACATTATTTCAACCTAAACTTAATATTAAGAAGTTTATTTTTAACAAATTAAAAATTAAATATGAATTTATTTGGCATCAGGAACTTTTTAGAGACAACCCAATAGAGGGCAAGGGAAACAAACTTCGCACTTTTAGACTATTTAAAAACATCTTTAAATTTAAAAATTATTTAACAATTGGAAACTATGATCAAAGAAGATTATTAACAAAATTTCGCATTAGTGCACATGATTTAGAAATCGAAAGAGGTAGATATACCGGAACCCAACAGCAGAATAGAATATGTAAAATTATCAAAAAATATGTTGAAGATGAGTGTCACTCTCTACTAAAATGTGAAGCGATTGAAAATGAAAGAAAAGAAATTTTGCAAATATTATCCAATAAATATAAAAATTTTAGTTCATTAAATATTGAAAACAAATTTGTTTGGTGATTGTCATCTGAGGATAAATTTGTAATAAGTAATTTATATAAATTAGTTAAAAATTTAAAAACTAAAAAGGAGGCTTTACTGAGTGTAAATATCTAGCAAACCTGATGTATATGATTAATATTGTCATTGTGGGCCATGTCTCTTGCTGCAGTTACTGTAATTTATGATATAAAGTGGTCACTATGCTTGTTAAACCTTTATTAACACTCTATTATTTATTTTATTATTTTATATATATTATTCAATCATTGCACAATCACCCATAATCATTATATGAAATTAACATTAATTGTACTGCCTAAAAGGGCGATTTAATTATCAAATAAACATATATATCTATCTATCATATATTATATTGTACAATCAAAAATAATCCTAGCTCTTGAAAATGTTAATGTAATTGAAATATAGCTATATATTATATTTGGAATATTTACCTTTTTGCATTTTTCACCCATTTAAAAACAAATAAATGGAGCGAAATTGCATTGTTTTAGTGACATCAATGTAATATAATGGCATCCTGTATCTTGATGCCAATAATTAACTAACTGTAAAAAGCAGATAACCTTCAAAGGACAAGATAGGATAAGAGCACGAATTAGCCCTCTAAAGAAGACAATTTTTCCAAAAATGGAATAATAGATAATTACAAAGTGATTTTATGATTCAGAAGATATATTTTTTGGAACAGGCAAACTTTTAGTGAAAAATTGACATGTGGTGTAATTACGCAGGTGCAGAAAATGATAGAACTGTGAAATGTAACAAAATTGGCTGAAAATTGTTAAAATGATAACAGTTTTTGTGAGATTTAATATGAGCAGAGCTGCGACCCAAAAAGATAATTTCTTGAAACAATAGTTCTGTAATGACAAATTAACAGTTAAATATTTTTGTGGGACGCTTGTCCGCTCATAGATATTTTAGCCAAAAACATACCTAATTTTGAAAAATTTTGTGAAAAAAAACCCCACTTTTTCATCAAGTTTGATCAAATGTTAAAATTATATTTGATGTATTCTTTGTTTAAAACATTTAAATTTATAAGATTTCATTACTTAATATCAAACTAATCAACATTTTACCACAAAATTTCACTTTTGAAAAGGGGGCCAAAATAGCCCTTATCATACCTTGTCCTTTGATTTCATGTTAAAAGCATTTTTTGCATAAACTTCTTTAAGATATTTCTAATAACTGAAACCATTATCCACTAATTGTTAGTTTTTTCAGATGGCCACGATATTATACAAAAGGCTCCCCGGAGCCTTAATCTCTCATCTGGTCTTGATGTCAACCCTATGAAAATTTTTTGTATAGCTAAATGAGCTGAATGTTTAAGCCAAAAAAAGCTTTAGTTTTCATTCTATAAGCAAAAAACTCTATTTTTACCTTTAAAGTGCCATCCATAACCCCTTTAAGGGATCATCTGCCATCTTCGACCCTAAACAGACTTTTGTGGAGCCTAATTAATTGAATGTTTCAGCAAGCAACAGCTTTTCTCTATCTGCCAAAGTTTTCATTCTATCAACTTTTAAGGGGCTGTAACCCTTATAAGTGGTCATCTAACAATTTAGACTCTATGGAGACTTTTGTAGAGCTAAATGAGCTGAGCATTTAAGCAAGCAATTGCTTTTCTCTTTCAGCAAAAGTTTTCATTCTGTTGGCAAAAAAACAAGCAAAATATTATTTTAAGGGCCGTCACACCTAAAAGGAGTCATCTGACATGCAACTTTGACTCTATGGAGACTTTTTAAGAGCTTAATGAGCTGAACATTTAAGCAAGCAACCGCTTTTCTTTATCTGCTATAGCTTTCATTCTAAAGGCCAAACACATTGAAACGTTAATTTAGGGGCTGTAATTCCAATAAGGGGTCATGTGACAACTTCGACCCTATGGAGACTTTTGTAGAGCAAAATGAGTTGAACATTTAGGCAAGCAACAGCTTTTCTCTATCTGTAATAGTTTTCATTCTATAGGCCAAAAACGCTATTTTCCCCTTTCAGGGACTGTAACCCCTATAAGGGGTCATGTGACAACTTTGACCCTATGGTGACTTTTGTAGAGATAATTGAGCTGAACATTTAAGCAAGCAACAGCTTTTCTTTATCTGCAATAGTTTTCTTTCTAAAAGCCAAAAACATGAAAAAAACTATTGTTCACCTTACAGGGGCTGTAACCCCTATAAGGGATCATCTGACAATTTTGACCCAATGCAGATTTTTGTAGAGCTTTTTATGCTGAAGCAGTAGAGTGGCTTCAGATTTCATCTATCTCTTATACTTTTTGATTTACAGGCCAAGGACAGTAGTCTGACCCCCTGGTCTACTTTTAGTAGCAGCAGTCATGTTTTATGACAAATCAAAAATCGAAACACAATTTTGGTGCAGGACACCATTCATACCAAGTTTCATATAATTCTGATAAGTAGTTTCAGAGGAGAAAATTTTAGAACAACTGTTAATAGACTTCGACAGACGACGACGGACCTTCAGTCCAGGTGAGCTAAAAATAGGACAAAAACATAGTTTACCATTGAACTGTAATTATTTAGCTAAATGGGTTATCTATGTGGTGTAGCCTAATTTTGATTCATTAACCTCTATTATCACATTCATCAACATTTTTAATAACTAACAAGAGGCTCCGAGGAGCCTGAATCGCTCACCTTGTCAACCCTATGAAGAACTTTGAAGAGCTGAAGAAGCTGAACATTTATACATGCAACAGCTTTTCTCTTTCAGCAATAGTTTTCATTCTGAAGGCAAAAAACGTCCAAAATGTTATTTCAAGTGCCATCTGAACACTTTGACACTATTGAGACTTTTGTTAAGAGCTTAATAAACTGAACATCTAAGCAAACAACCTCTATTCTTTATCTGCTAAAATGCATTATATAAGCCAAAATCATGAAAACATGTTTATTTAGGTGATGTAATCCCTATTAGGGGTCATCTGACAACTTCAACCCTATGATATTTTGTAGAGCTAAATGAGCTGAACATTTAAGCAAGCAACAGCTTTTCTCTATCTGCTATAGGCCAAAAACTCTATTTTCACCTTAAAGATGCTGTCACCCCTATGAGGGGTCATCTGACAACTTCGACCCAAGGACGGCTTTTGTATAGGTAAATGAGCTGAACATTTTAGCAAGCGACAGCTATTCTCTTTCTGCAATATTTTTTCATTCTATAGGCCTTAAACACTGTTTTTTGTCATTAAGGGGTCATAACCCCTATAAGGGGTCATCTGACAGCTTCAGCCTTTTGAAGCATTTTGCAGAGCTAAATGAGTTGAACATTTAAGCAAGCAACATCTTTTCCCTCTCTGCTTTAGGCCAAAACACTATTATTTGCCTTTAAGGGGTTGTAACCCCTGTAAGGGGTCATATGACAACTTCGACCCTATGATTGCGTTTGTAGAGCTAAATGCGCTGTAATAATTTTCTTTTTAAAGACCAAAAACACAATTTTTCACCTTTAAGGGGCTGTAACACCTATAAAGGGTCATCTGCGACTTGGACCCTATGTAGACTTTTGTAGAGTTAAATGAGTTGAACATTTAAGCAAGCATCAGCTTTTCTCTTTCTGCCATAGTTTTCATTTTATAGACCAAAAACACTGTTTTTCGCCTTTAAGGGGCTGTAACCCCTATAAGGGGTCATCTGACAACTTCAACCCTATGGGGACTTTTGTAGAGGTAAATGAGCTGAACATTTAAGCAAGCAACAGCTATTCTCTATCTGCAATAGTTTTCATTCTACAAGCAAACAAGAGTTAACACTAAAGTATGTCTCCCCTGTCGGCACCATCAGAAACAATTATTCTTTCTAACTTCCAGTATATTTTGAATTTACACGGATTTTCAGTTTCTGAGATCAAAAGATGTTTATAGAACTTAAACATTGCTAATATATGCAATAACAATAATCAGTTTTTCAACCAGAAAATCAAGGTCAAGGTCAAACGATAGGGATGTAACTGTGCTAAGCTACTACTGGGGCATATGCATACCAAGTTTCATCAACCTATAGCTAAGACCTATAGTTCTGGAGATATGGAGGTGCTCACAAAACTTTACCTTTGCTTATTGAAAATTGTCAAAGTCACTCAACCGGAAAATCAAGGCCAAGGTCAAAAGATGGGGATGTAACTGTGCTAAGCTACTACTGGGGCAAATGCATAAAAAGTTTCATCAACCTAGTACCTGTATTTCTTGAGGTATGGAGGTGCTCACAAAACTTTACCATTGCTATTATATGTTTTGAAAATTAACAAAGTCACTCAACCGGAAAATCAAGGGCAAGGTCAATAGATGGGGGATGCAACTGTGCTAAGCTACTACTGGGGCATATGCATACCAAGTTTCATCAAACTAGGACTTATAGTTCTTGAGATATGGAGGTGCTCATATAAAACTTTTCCAAAAAGTTAACGCCGCCGTCGCAGCCAACCCCAGTATAGTAACATCTATGTCCTGCTCTGCTTCGCAGGCGAGACAAAAACATGAAATTACGCTATTTTTCAACTTAATGGGGCTGTAACCCTATAAGGGATCATCTGACAACTTCGACCAAATGGAGATTTTTGTAGAACTTTTGATTGTGAAGCAGTACAGTGGCATCAGATTTCATCTATCTTTTATACTTTTTTTATTTACAAGCCAAAAAGAGTAGTCTGACCCCCCTGGTCTATATTTAGTAACGGAGGCCATGTTTTTTGACGGATCAAAAAACAAAAACAAATTTTGGTGCAGGACACCCTAAGGATCATTCATACCAAGTTTTATTAAATTCTGTTCAGTAGTTTCAGAGGAGAAGATTTTTTAAAAATTGTTAACAGACGATGACCACAACGACGACAACGACAATGACAGACCACAACAGACGCCAAGTGATGGTAATAGCTCACATGGACCTTTGGTCCAGGTGAGCTAAACAATAATTTCTCTTTGTGCATGCAGTATAAATGGCATCAGTTGCCAATTTTATCAGCATGATGAGGTTTGTATAAACTTTCTTGAGTGTTTTTTTTATAACTATGACAATTGATAAGTGTAACCTCTAGAATGTATAGCACACCCCTGTTATACATATTATTTGCAAGATGCCACTCAAAGACCAAATGGTGCCCAAATATGCAAGTCCTAGAAGATTTTTTGAGACTACGAACAAAGTCTTAATATCATTTGTGGTAGAGGTCATCTGAAGGTGTGCAATCATTTTTCAAAATTTGATAAGGCTATTATTTTCAAAATTATTTCCATCAAAATTTGAAAATGCTTTGATTTAAATGAAAATTAACAAGCATTCTGAGAGTATTGCAAAACAATACTTAGTCCCCTACCAGCCTCATATTTCAGTCACTGGTACCAATTTGTCAAACAAATGAATACCTAAACTTGATCAGTTTATTATCTACAAGGAACAATTAAAAAGTTTAGAAAAGAAAATTGTAATAGATTTTCAAACTTCAAAGGGCCATATCTCCCATAAAAATTTGTGGACCGGCACGAAACTCAAACTTGATCTGTAACTCATCAAGGTAAACTCACAGACAAAAAATCAGTTTATTTTCTATAAGCGTTTAGAAAAAAAATTGTGGAAAACTGATATTTTAGGGAATTTTCAAAGTTCAAAGGGCCATAACTCCAATAAAAATTTGTGGATCGGCACGAAACTCAAACTTTATCTGTAACTCATCAAGGTAAACTCACATACCAAAAATCAGTTCATTATCTATAAGCGTTTAGAAAAAAAAATCGGAAAACTGAAAATTTAGTGAATTTTCAAAGTTCAAAGGGCCATAACTCCCCTAAAAAACTGTGGACTGACACGAAACTCAAACTTGATCTGTAACTTATCCAGGTAAACTCACATACCAAAAATCAGTTCATTATCTATAAGCGTTTAGAAAAAAAGTGCGGAAAACTGGTATTTTAGTGAATTATCAAAGTTCAAAGGGCCATAACTCCCATTAAAATTTGTGGACCGGCACGAAACTTCAACTTGATCTGTAACTCATCAAGGTAAACTCACAGACAAAAAATCAGTTTATTATCTATAAGTGTTTAGAAAAAAAATTGTGGAAAACTGATATTTTAGTGAATTTTCAAAGTTCAAAGGGCCATAACTCCCATTAAAATTTGTGGACCGGCACGAAACTTAAACTTTATCTGTAACTCATCAAGGTAAACTCACAGACAAAAAATCAGTTCATTATCTATAAGCGTTTAGAAAAAAGTGCGGAAAACTGAAATTTTAGTTAATTTTTAAAGTTCAAAGGGCCATAACTCCCATAAAAAATTGTGGACCGGCAGGAAACTTAAACTTGATCTGTAACTCATCAAGGTAAACTCACATACCAAAAATCAGTTCATTATCTATAAGCGTTTAGAAAACAAGACCAATCGATGTCTGGCCCTGCGTCGCATGGCAAAACGTTGAACCCTGTACGTTCTAGGCCCAATATGGACAGTCAAAATATTTTGACACTTGCATCCTATGGTGGACTTACAAAGCATATTTGTCACATGCCACCCAATATTGTAAAAATAGACAAAAAATAGTTTCTAATTTTTCCCCTTTTGGTCCCCTTATTGCTAAACAGAAAAGGTGGGTCAAGAAAAAATTGTATCCTTCATTTTGAATACAATATATGACCAAAATTAACTAGTAAAAAAAAAATTCTAAATCGGACCATAAATAAAAAATGTCACATGTTTGCCCCTTTTGGGCCCCTCGTTCCTAAACAAAAAGAGAGAGGACACCCAAAATCATCCCCACCCTTTTATTTATGGTGAGTAACACTATTGTAAAGTTTCATAGCATTTGGTCAACCAAAACAAGTTATTGTGGAAACAAATAAAAAAGTTGCTTTTTTGGACCCTTTAGGGCCCTTAGTTTCGAAACGAAAAAAGAGGGGACACCCAAAATCAGCCCAACCCTTCCTTTTATGGTAAGTAACATTACTGTAAAGTTTCATAGCATTTGGTCAACCAGAACAAAAGTTATTGTGGACAAAAAATTAAAAAGTTGCTTTTTTGGGCCTCTAATTTCTAAACGAAAAATAAGGGGACACCCAAAATCAGCTCAACCCTTCCTTTTATGGTAAGTAACATTACTGTAAAGTTTCATAGCATTTGGTCTACCAGGACAAAAGTTATTGTGGAAAAAAATTAAAAAGTCACTTTTTTGGCCCCTTTTGGGCCCCTAATTTCTAAACGAAATTATAAATTTAAAATGACCCCAAAAGGGGAGGTGCATATCTTCAATATATCTGTAATCACTGTGTAAAATTTCAGAAAGATCTAGTGTTTGGTTTTTGAGATTCAGATTACACAAGAAAGGCACCCCATAGCTGGACGGACGGACAGACGGACGGACGGACGGAGTGGCCGGACTACTAGACCTGCTTTCGCCTTCGGCGACGCAGGTAAAAAGTGCGGAAAACTGAGGCATGACAGACAGACGGACAGATGAACAGACGGACAGAGCGCAAACCTATAGCCCCCTTTGGCTTTTGCGGGTAGGGGACTAATAAACAGGGAATTGTTATGCTAGTAAATACAATGTTAACACTGAAAGGAGTATGAATTGAGCCATTTTCAAAAGTTTTATGTTCGTCCAAAAGACTTTTGTGTTGGAATCTTAAACACAACCAACATATATTTTCTTGTAGCATTTTCATGTTTGAATAAGGTTATAAATTGAATCTAAATTCAATTTAACAAAAACTGACCTAGTTCTTAATTTTGAAATATCAACAAAATAAAATTCAAGATGTTTAGATAACACATAGAAAGAGATCTCGATGGAATATAAATGAAAGAACCATGTAATATCAATCCCCCACCACTTATATCAATCTTATTAAAAATTTTAAGCATTTAAGTTTATTACATTCTTTCATGCCAAGAAACGAAATATGTAGCTGCCATATCTTATAAACTATTAATGTTTCATTTGATAGTCTCATATCTGGAAGATTGAAGATAACCAAGCCAAAACAGGTACTCTACAATCTCATTCCTATCATGTGCCTCCATATAGTCATATGCCTTGGTATAGTAGATAGTACATGAATCATTATCTGAATCATCATAATCTGAAGGTTGTCCCTTGGTTTCAAGGGAGCCCAAGTGTTCCTTAGTGATTTCACTGTATAAGAAAATAATCTGAAAAAAAAATAATGAAAAAAGAATAAAATTCAAATATTAATGTAAGTTTCAAGGCTAATTTCTACTTGTTAGTCGACATATGTGTACAGTAATAACCCTACGAATCTCATAAAAATCTATAAAACTATGTTGTTTTTCATGAAAGTACCGTATAGCAGGTTATTTTGGCTGGGGTAAATTTTAGCGGTTTTTGTGTCATAAGGTATGTGAAAAAAGTTTGCAGGTTTTATTTTCACAGTCTGTGATAATGTTTGTATATAAATTGCATTAATAAGAAAATTTCACAGAATTTATTTTCGCAGTTTCCGTCAACCCACAAAAATAAGCGAAAAATAAACCACCGCAAAAATAACCTGCTATACAGTAGTCATCATTACAGAAATTATATTGAATCAATATAATTTAATATTTGAGTAGGGCATCATATATTTGTCTCCTGCATTTCTAAGGTACTGAACTCAATTTTTTTGTTAATATTCCAATTATATTTACAACCATAACAATGTCAGTTACATGTACATGTAAGTTCCACATGTATATCCTTGATACTAGTTTTCTTTTCCTTAACCTGTTAACCTGTTAAACCTGTTTAATTTTCAACAACAAAAATATGCATTGTCAATCATTTCATGATTAAGTTGAATAATACCTTTGTGCCACAGCAAAGTATCCCCAAAATCCCAGGATAAAAGGCAGAGTATCTAGACTCCAACAAAAGTGTACCTCCAATCTGGCCTAGAATATCATCAGGTAATGCATCAATGATAGAGCTATTTTCCTTGTTCAAACTTTTCTGTATCTGAAAAAAGAAATACTTACATAAAATGCTTTTAAAGAAGATTCTTTATTTTTATCAATTATCATATTTTTGTTGAAGGAACTTGAAGTTTTGATTTGTGTTTAATTTGATATTTTACATCAGTTGATTATAACTAGTCTATGTCATGTATGTTAAGTAATGATTCATGCATCTGCTATCATTATATATTGTATACAGGCCCTAATTTGTGCAGAGCTTTAAACGTGTGCAAAAGTATCTTGAAATGACATCTGTATTTCACTGGTAGCCAATTTAAAGGAACAAGTACTGGAGTAATGTGATCCGCATGTTTGTGTTTAAGGAAAATCAGTCATGCAACTGTGTTTTGCACTAAGATTTATATTTGTTACAATTCAAGCTACATATATATCAAAACAAGAGGGTTAACTAATCATGCTAATTAAAAGGCTTGTTCAAAATTTTTTTGACATCATTTTGATATGGGAGCCTATGGCCAAGAAAAAAAAAATATTTGTCTGTTTATGGTTTCATTGTTTGAAAAATTAGGGTAGGTAGGTACATGTATGTAATTTCATTTTAGTTTTAAAAATCATTTTATATAGAACCCTTTTGGAACAACTATCAAAACGGGGTCTTAAAGTGATGTTTTCCCAAAAATTACCAATAAAATGGTCTAGGATATGGAGAAAAAAACTATCAATGATTATTGTAGGTAGGGAAACCCTAAACAGACATACTTATTTGTTTGGCCTAAAATAAAGTTTTTAGCTAAACTTAAAGATCAATTATTTTTTTTACCTCTGCTGTTATGACGATAATATATGGTTCCACTTCTCTTCGTCCTGGTTTAAAATATCTAATATCAGCAGTGCAAGTAACGCACTTTCCGTGTATTACCGTATTCCTGGTACATATAATGCCGGGTCTGTGAATTAGAAAAAGACAGCAAAGCTAAATCAAAGTAGCCAGTTTTAGATAAATCAATTTAATTTCCTCTCAATAAGTAAGAACAAGAGGCCCTTATTAGAATTGTTGGAATGAAAAGAGACTAAGAGTGCTTAAAATATATGACAATTGTTAAGGAACTTATTTGCATTTATTTTCTTATTTTAAGATCTGAAATTGAATCATCATGTTTTTCTTTCATTTGCTTGTTGGGAGAAACAGGAAGAGTCCAATGAGACTGAGTTTTTTTTATATAGTCATGTCTGATTACAAAATGTTTCATACAGATCACCTTTATATACATATTGTACATGGCTAGTACGTCTTATCTGAAGTCAGTCTTATACTGCACATTTTTATGAAGGTATTTAACCCAAAATTAAATTAGTTTTGATTTATAGGACATGCATGACAATGTACATGTCATTTATGTGTAAGATTAAGTTTCTTAAAAAAAACTGTTTTATCATGTGTTTATGAGAAAAAAAAATGTATTGTTTACAATCTACATGATAATGGTGTTTTTTTTTTTTAACAAATACGCTAAACATGTGGATTCAATTAATTCTTAGACCTACAAGTCTACAATATTAAACATGTATTAATTATAGAATCTTCAGAAGCACAATAAGTTACATGTATGTCATTACTTTTACTATTTGTACTAACTGAACTACTAAAAACAAAACAGAAATCTCAAATAAATGATTGAACTCAAAATTTATGAATTGATGTATTTTATTTTTATTTGTCGTACCAGTCATACCCGTAGCCAGGGGGTTTGAGGGGTACAGATGACACAACCCCCCCCCCTTGAAAAAAAAATGATAAATATAGGTAAACACATACTGAAATTTGGTTAAGCACTATTAAAATAAGGAATATTTGGAAAATCAAACACACGATCGATCGAACCCCCCTAAAAAAGTTCTGGCTATGGGTATGCCAGTCATGCCAATATGGCCAGTACAGTACATTGTATTTCTTGATTTCACATTTACATGTATGTTCATGTATATCATTATCATCAGAACACATGTATGCATGTACCTTACATGCCTGACAAAACAAACATCTAGTATAATCATGATAATAAAAAAATATACAAACTGAGGCTCCATGAGAAATATTTCTGTGAAATTCATAAAAAGCCACTGAAAGTCAATTTCTTTGATTTCTTCTCTGTACATCTTTGACAGAATGAAGTGCACATTTGTTGTAAGGAAACGCTTTAGACTTGTATACCATCTGCAAAACACTCTAAAACAAAACATTACAAGCAAGACAAGTTCAAATACATTATATTTTTTTTTCAGAATCAAATAAGAGGTCAAAGTAAAAATTTTGCTTGACATGCTGCAATGCATGATTTTTGAAATAATTTTCATAGAGAAAGGGTCTTTTTAAAGGACCCTACTGAATGCTTGAAAAATCCATGCATGCAGAAATTACACAATGTACAAATGTACATCTACGTATACATCGATATTAATTAATTAAAATGTTTTTTATTTGTTTCGGTTATATTGGTTAACCAATTCAATACAGCATGCCTTTTTCATTAGGTCAATGTGGTTTAAGATCTGTTGACATATTTTGTAGATTCAAATCATAAGTTCTTATTTGAAATGTGTTTAATGTCTTGAATCTACATGTACATTTGAAAAATACAGTACACTCAGAGAGGATTGATTCTCATACTCTGATTTCAGTGTCCAGTGATTCACAGAGTTTCACAGAGTAAACTCTTAAAATTCTCCAAGGAATTTCTCCCACCTGGGAGAAATTTATTACCTTTTTAGGAGTATTTTGGAGTTGTTTATTACCTTGTGTATTATTATCATTTTCACCTGACAAGAAAGACAGGAAATAGGAGCTATTTCAAAAGGTTTTCAAGGCAATAAAAAACTCCAAGCTTGGAGTAATTTATGACCCTTTGGAGGGAGTACTCCTAAAACCCTCCTAGATTTTTATGGCTTTTCTTGGAGTTTCCTGGAGTCATTAAAAAATTTCCCTCCGAAATCATAGTATGAGAATCAATCCTCTCTGAGTGTACTGTATGTTCATGTACATTGTACATAGCAGGACTAAAACTTCAACATGAAATTGTCAATTGATCAACAGCTCTTTTTTTACACCAGCACATAAGCAATTGATTATTCCAGAAAGATAGATTTTATTTTGTTATATGGGAGTCCCAGGGACGCAGTCCCACATATGTAGAAACTTCCAAAAGTTAATGGTTTGGTTTTTCTTCCAAACCGGATGTGCCGAGTGCGCGCAAGCGCACTAGGCACAAATTTCTATGGGGCCAGAAATTCGATGCTTTTCTTTTAATAAATTTTAAAACTGACAGATCTAATAACCACAGTTAAATTTCTTTTTAAAATATACAGAAGAATACGGATGGAAGGTCAAAACTAAAAACTGTAAATATATTTTTTCAAGAAACTCTCGTTGTCAAAGAGATGAAATGATCACGCAAAGTTCTCGCGAGAATGGTCATTGTTAACAGGTGCGTTAGGAACAATCATGATAACTGATTATTTACTAATAATTCCGAACCAATTTATGGCGATGTTTAAGCGGGTGTTTTAGACAATAACAATAAAAGATAAAGCTTTACAACACTGAATAGAAAAAAAAATATGGTCTTACCTCAGGCTTAGCTGATCATGGAGATTTTTTAATCATTATCAATCCTGTGCATGTGCATGTTCCAGTGTTTTTTTCCAAAATCCTGATTGAAACAAGTCGTCATTTTCTGCCAGGTTCTTATATGAATTTTCTCAACCCAATACTTCTAAAAAGATATATTGGTATACAGAAAATCACCCAAAACCTGACAGAAAAAAGTTGCTTTGTTTACTTCTGCTGGAGCGCGAAATAATCTGACCGGGAAATGACGTCATTGATAACGTAACACCAAAAGAAGGTTATTTCGTCCCGTCAACGTCATCCTATTATATTTTGATACTATTTTAGAATGGTACAAATATTTGTAATTTGCACAAATAATTCGATATCGGTAATTATTAGTCATGTTAGTTATTGATCAATGACATTTTTGACAACTATTTTCTAAAGCTGCGTCCCATTTTAGGTTGCACCTATTATCATATTATCACCATGCCACCTACACAACTCTGGGCTACTTATATGGTAGCTGCGGTTCGGTAGCTCTTTATGGTCCTTTTGCTATTTTTTTTTTATTTTTGCAGACCATCCTCGGTATGGTCCTTTTGCTATTTTTTTCTTATTTTTGCGGACCATCCATCTATGGTCTGCAAAAATAAAAAAGAATAGCAAAAGGACCATAAAGAGCTACGGAACTGGAGCTGGTTTGCAGAACTATCTGATATTGAAGAAAACAAAATTACCTATCATGCTCCCTATTGTTGAGTATTGTTGGAAAGTTGTTTTCAAGTTGGTCTATTTTTCTAAAAAGTCTTCCATTACTTTCCTCTAATGCTAATAGTTCTTTTCCAATTGCCACATTACTTTTAGAAGAACACCCAAAGTCAGATAGTGACAAAGTAAAATACGATTTTGTCAATTCCACAAGAAGTTTTGTCACAGGAAGAACATCTTTTATCTTTTCGTCTACAATCTTTTGTGGCAAGGAAAAAAGATTTGAGATTGAAAACAGTTCTGTATGGTAAAAAACACCACATGACTCAACTTCAGTTCGTCTCCAATTTAATACATTTTTGGATGATTTTGCGGGAAGTCCACTTGTCCATAGCTCATTACTTTTATAAACTGGGAGTTTTCTTTTGTTAGAGCTTGGTCGCTGACGTTTTTGTGTATGCTGACCCTGTACTTGTTGAGAGGATAAGTTTCGCTTCATTCTATTTTTTCTGCTGTTGTTGTTATTGAGTAAATTTATATACGGGGAATGAAACGACATTTGTGTTGATGATAATTATACCTAAATTGAGTAAATCAATTTCCGTATCCGTGCCAAGGGACTTTTTCATGTCAAATAACAAAAACAACTAAAAACAAACAAAAACAAAAAAACCAAAACAAAACCGAACTTTTATATCATATTATTAAACAATATATATGTTTACACTATTTTTCAAAATTAGAATAAGCTCTGTGTAATGATATTCTCCATCGACTAGTTGCCATTTTGTCGGCCTGCTCAAGATACCATATTAAGATAAAACTTTATGAAAAGCCCTTTTATATAGCTCCGGACATCTTTGGACATGATTGTTCATCAACGGGCATCTTCGGGCATCACCAGGCATCATTTAGAGTCATCTGTATAGGTAGCTTTCCGCTGTTTTCGGAGCTTGCCATATATGTTGATAGCTTCTCTGTGCATGTCTGGTTTACAAATGGTCGAACACATTTTAGTAGCAGTCTGGTCGATTTTAACGGCATAATACCGATTTTTGACCGAAAATATCAATTCTAATGCATTCTTAAATAAATTTTTAAATCTCTTTACTTACCTTACTTTAAAGTGATTAGGAAGCGACCATTTATTTTTTATGGGGTGAGGCTACGGTGAAATTTGAAATAAAAAGGCATGATGGCAATAATCCAGAAATAAAAAGGCAGGAGAGTGCTTTGAGTAAAATCCCGGCTCGACTTTTTTTCCGAAAATATTTTAAAGGCAGGACGAAGAAAATATCCTTAACCCCCCAATAAAAATCAAATGGTTGTTCTCTTATATATAAACTTTATTTCTACAATAGACACAGAAATCGCTATTCGTTGATCATGTTGATAGTCAGTTTGTTTATAATTTTTTTAAAGAAAAAGTCCTTCTAATACATTGTTACAGTAGCTTCCACTTTCCATAAATTCAGTTGTCCTTAATTATAACTTACAAACAGGGTTTCGTATAATGAAAAAGTATCATCGTATAAGGAAAAAGCATCACAGTATAATGAAAAAAGTATCATCGTATAAAAAAAAGCATCACCATATAATGAAAAAAGTATCATCGTATAATGAAGAAGAACAAAAAAAAATGTATTATCGTATAATGAAAATGTTTATCATAAGGCAGTTACTATGGAACGCCGTAACTGCCTCCTTATGACAAGATTTCATTATACGCTTATCATTCAACAATATACGCTTATCATTCGACATTATACGATTATCGTTTGACATTATACGCTTATCATTCGACATTATACGATTATCATTCAACATTATACGATTATCATTCAACATTATACGCTTATCATTCAACAGTATACGATTAAAGTTCATCATTATACGATTATCATTCGACATTATACGCTTATCATTTGACATTATACGCTTATCATTTGACATTATACGATTATCATTCAACATTATACGATTATCATTCAACATTATACGATTATCATTCAACATTATACGATTATCATTCGACATTACACGCTTATCATTCAACATTATACGATTATCATTCAACATTACACGATTATCATTCGACATTATACGCTTATCATTCAATATTATACGATTATCATTTAATATTTATGAACCACGCTCATTTTCGCATTTCCGGTTCCGTTTGAGCAACATTTGATTACAAATGGCCGAATCACAGCTACAGATGTCACATGTTCTTCAAAAGATTGGCTTAAGTCATGCAACAACTGCATTTGAAGCACAGAAAATAACACCAGATATAGTTGGATTGTTATCTAGACATGACCTTGAATCTTTAGGAGTGAAAACTTCTTCAGATATGATGGCTTTAAGGGTTGAATGTATCAAATATGGAAACAAACCACCCATCATGTCCTCCGACTCTAACGCACATCGAAGTTGTAACATTGACAAATTTATATTAAAAACATTGTTGGAAAGTGGTTTTAAAATATGTGACATTGCTCACCTTTTAAGTGTCTCCGAAAGAACCATATATAGAAGAATGGCACAATTCAATTTACAGAAGAGGGTTTTCTCCGAGATAACTGATGACGATCTTGACACGGCTGTTTCGTTATTAATAAAAGATTTCCCTAATTGTGGAGAAGTGATGATGAATGAAATGCTTAAAGAAAGGGGTATCAAAGTAGGAGCGATGGCGGGTACGAGACTCAGTGCATCGGATAGACGACAATGGGGTAAAAGAAAGAAAGATTGGTAGACTTCATAGGCGCGTGTATAATGTCAATGCTCCAAATCACTCCTGGCTTATTGACAGTAATCACAAACTAGTTCGTTGGCGTGTCGTTGTGATATGGCAAGCCGTTTTTACATTTATTCCTCTTTATAGATATCTCATAAACTTTATAAGATATCTCATATACTTTATAAGATATCTCATAAAGTTTATAAGATATCTTATAAACTTTATAAGATATCTTATAAACTTTATGAGATATCTTATAAAAAATAATTTATAAGATATCTCATATACTTTATAAGATATCTTATAAACTTTATGAGATATCTTATAAATTTTATAAGATATCTTATTTACTATATAAGATATCTTTAAAAGAAAATGAGATATCTACTAAACACAATGTTTATAAGATATCTGATATAGTTTATAAGATATCTCATAATGTTTATATGATATCTTATAAAGTATATGAGATATCTTATAAATTATTTTTTATAAGATATCTTATAACGTTTATAAGATATCTTATAAAGTTTATCAGATATCTTATAAACTTTATGAGATATCTTATAAAGTATATGAGATATCTTATAAATTTTATGAGATATATTTAAAGAGGCCTTATAAAAATATAAGATATCTTATAAAGTTTATAAGATATCTCATATACTTTATAAGATATCTTATTAAATATATAAGATATCTCATATAAATGGGAGTTTATAAGATATCTTATAAAACATATGAGATATCTTATAAAACTTATAAGATATCTCATAAAACATATAAGATATCTTATAAAACATATAAGATATCTCATAAAGTTTATTAGATATCTTATAAAGATTATGAGATATCTTATATAAAATAATTTATAAGATATCTAATAAAAGTTATAAGATATCTTATAAAGTTTATAAGATATCTCGTAAACTTTATGAGATATCTTATAAAAAATAACTTATAAGATATCTCATAAAATATATAAGATATCTAATAAACTTTATGAGATATCTTATAAACTTTATAAGATATCTTATAAGTTTTATAAGATATCTTATAAGTTTTATAAGATATCTTATAAATTATTTTATATGAGATATCTAATAATCTTTATAAGATATCTTATAAACTTTATGAGATATCTTATATGTTTTATAAGATATCTTATTTGTTTTATAAGATATCTTATATGTTTTATAAGATATCTCATATGTTTTATAAGATATCTTATAAACTACCATTTATATGAGATATCTTATATATTTAATAAGATATCTTATAAAGTATAGGAGATATCTTATAAATTTTATGAGATATCTTTAAAGAGGAATAAATATTAATATGGCGTGCCATATTGTGATTGGTGGTATAGACGGATTCAGTAGAATGATTACATTCTTACAGTGCCATGATAATAATACATCAGGGACAGTTTTGAAGTGTTTTTTATCGGGAGTTGCTCCCTACGGTATACCATTAAGAGTCCGCTCGGATAAAGGTATGGAAAACGTCGCTGTTGCTGATTTTATCCTGGAAAATAATGGCCAGGGAAGCATGATAACAGGACCGAGCACCCATAATCAGCGCATCGAACGCTTGTGGAGAGATGTGTTTGAAGGGGTGTTAAGTTATTTTTACGACATTTTTTATTATATGGAAGATCTGGGTGTACTCGATCCTTTAAATGAGATTCATCTGGCTTGTCTCCATTACATTTTCTTAGATGAAACCAACAGGAGATTAACATTCTGGTCTCAAGCATGGGGGAATCAACGAATCCGTAAGACAAGAGCTTCTCCAATCAGTATGTGGATTTCTAGTCTATATCAGAACCCTGTTGGAACCATCCTCTCTGAAGCTGAAATCCAGGAACTAGGAATCGAAGGATATATTGATCGAAATTAACCCGAGAACTACGGAAGACCAATATTTGGACCAATGAACTTTCTTACTTCAAACGATGCAGACAGACACGTAGACGTGAATTTAACAGGACAGGACACAACTTTGGAATAGATGACTTTATTAACTGTAATAATATAATAGCAGCAAATAATCAGTAGTAAACACATATTTAATAAGACATACTGACGTTTGTTTTCTTGAAATGAAAAAAACACAGACACATTAATTTGTATTGTGCTTATAACAATTAGATAAAACGTCTCAGACAAGTGTTTACTGTACGAAGTGTCTGAACATGTTTGTATGCCCCATCTACGAAGATAGGGTGGCATAAAGTAATCAGATCTGTTCGTTCGTCCCACCAGGTTAATCTACAGGTTGAAGTTTGTTTACCATATCATCATAAAACTATATAGACATATAAATCAGGGTATAAAAAAAAATTCATTAAATTGCACCATGGTTGATTGTATTACAGAAAAAGCGGGTGTTATAGTTTGGTTAACCTACAGGTTGGAGTCTGTTTTTATGCCCCGCCAACTCTGTTGCGGGGTATATAGTTTCTCGGTCTGTTCGTTCGTTCGTTCGTTTGTTCGTCCTTTTCGTCCATTTCGAATTTTAGCTACTATTCGCATCTTCAAATTTTGTACACTGCTTCATTATGAACAGTACTACACATTGCAATCATGTCTGTCCGTTTGAAAACTTAGGTTTATCTTTCAGGTTCACCTTTTTTGAGACATCATACTGAACAAAGAGAGATAATCCAACCTAAATATTTGAAAAAAAAAAAAATTATGCATATTAAGGATGATCGCTGGTCAGTTTAAAAATAACAAGGTCTCTAAATTGATATATTTAATGAATAGCCCAAAGGTAAAGGTACAGAATCAGCTAAAAAAAATTCGTAGGTCACCAAGCTCGTTTTTGAGATATTAAGCGTTAAAAATTTGGCGGGAAAAAGATTTCTCTGACTTTTTCATAGGTTTAACATTATACTTGTTTAAATGTAAAAACCTATGAAAAAATAACAAGAAATTTATAAAACTTTGTTAGTTAGCCCTTTATGCTCTAATAAATGATAATTTAAAAAGAAAATAGGGGGTTAGTTGGCAAAAAACTTATCACCATTTTAATGGTAAAATCCAGAGGATTCCGAAAATCTGACAGAAATCTCAAATGCTGACCAGCAATCATCCTTAACCTGGCATCAGTGTCGTTCTGACGCATACTTGTTTTATGAAGTAAGTATGGTGTCACCATAAACTTTATACACATATGCTACAGGATATGAACAAAAAAATATTGAAATAAAATTGTACCTGTCTCATTAACTTCATGGTTGATTGACCTTAGAAAAAAGGGTGTGTTATACTTAGGTTTACTTACAGGTTATAGTTTTTCATGAGGAAAGTATGATATCATCATGAAACTCCTGGGCCAACGGCCCAGGTGAGCTATCACTTGTTACATTTAAAAAAAAATCATCTCTGAAGCTACTGAACAGAATTAAATGAACCTTGGTATGGTGAATCCTTAAGGTGCCCTGCACTAAACTTGTGTTTCGATTTTTGATCCGTCAAAACACATGGTCGTCGTTGCTAAAAATAGACCAGACCACTGTTTTTGGCTCGTAAATCAAAACAGTATAAAATATAGATGAAATCTGATCCCACGCTGCTACTATAGTATCAAAAGCTCTACAAAAGTCCCCATTGAGTCGAAGTTGTCAGATGATCCTTTACAGGGATACGACCACTTAAAGGCGAAACACCGTGTTTTTTTTTTCTGTTTTGGCCTATAGAATGAAAACTATTAAAGATAGATAAAAGCTGTTGGTTGCTTATATGTTCAGTCCTTTGAGCTCTTCAAATGTCTCTTAATGGTCGAGGTTGTCAGATGACCCTTTATAGGGGTTACTGCCCTTAAAGATAAAAAATAGCTTTTTTAAGCTCGGTCCAGGTGAGCTATTACCATCACTTGGCGTCCGTCGTCGTCGTCTGTTAACAATTTTTCAAAAATCTTCTCCTCTGAAACTACTGAACAGAATTTAATGAAACTTGGTATGAATAATCCTTAGGGTGTCCTGCACCAAACTCGTGTTTTAATTTTTGATCTGTCAAAAGACATGGCCGCCGTTACTAAAAATAGACCAGGAGGTCAGACTACTGTTTTTGACTTATAAATTAAATTTTCATGTATACAGCAAAATTGGCCTGGAACCCCACCTTTGGTCCACAGTGGCCAGTATGTTGACCCCCCTTTGAGAATGAGAATGAGAATGAGAATCGTGTAATATTGAATGATAAGCATATAATGTCAAATGATAAGCATATAATGTCAAATGATAAGCATATAATGTTGAATGATAAGCGTATAATGTCAAATAATAATCGTATAATGTCGAATGATAAGCGTATAATAGTAAGTAAGTAAGTAAGTAAATGCTTTATTTAAAGAGGCTAACCCAATTAGAACTAGTCTAATTTTCATTGGGGGCCTCATAAATATCAAGGTATACATTATATTAAATAAATAAAAAACAAATACACAATACATAAAACAAAACATATATAGTGAAACAAAAGTTATACATATATTAAACTAAAATAAATAATCACATTTCCTTTTTTGACAGGTAAAAATCATAACATTTTGATTTAAAAACTTCTAGGTTTTTACAGAGTTTTATATCATTTGGCATTTCATTCCATAAATTTACTGCTGTATAATAAAAAGAATTTTTGTAAAAATTAGTATTTGGTCTTGGAACAAATAAATTTTGATTTGATACAGATCGCAAATTGTGTAAATTAATAGGGTTTTTCTGTAATTTTAGATAGTCAGGTACCTGATCGTTCACAATTTTATACATTAAAATTGATTTTTGATATTTGACCCTTTCTACAAAAGGAAGCCATCTTAAAGAAGAAAACATAAATTCTGACGATATAGAAAAATCGCAATCGAGAATTATTCTTGCAGCTCTTTTTTGTAATTTATTAATTCCATCAGAATCTTTTCTTGAAACAGTGCCCCAAGTTGAGCTGCAATAATCAATGTATGGTTGTATATAGGCATTGTAAAATAATTGCCTAACATGTGTTGGCAAAAATAATTTTAGCTTACATAATAGGGAAATTTTTGAAGATAATATCTTGCAAACCCTATTGACTTGTTCTTCCCAATTCAGATTTTCATCAACACTTATTCCAAGTAGCTTATATGAATGAACGTTTTCAATATTAAATTCATTTATTCTGATGTTAAGTTCAGGCAAGTTTGCCATTTTTTGTTTTGAGCATAGTCTCATACACTTTGTTTTTTGTATATTAATTTTCATGCTATTATTTTTACACCAACTCTCAATAGCAGTAATATCATTTTGTAACGTGAAATCAATATTTTCAAACTTTTTGTCATGATAATGAAGGGTAGAATCATCTGCATATAAATCTACATTTGATTGACTTACATGTAAAGGCATATCGTTTATGTAAACTAAAAATAGAAGAGGTCCTAATATCGAACCTTGGGGTACTCCGTAGTTAATGAATTCTCTGCTAGACTTTAAGCTGGAAAATGAACTTCCTGAATTCTATCAGATAAATATGATTTTATCCAATGCAACAATCTTTCACTTAAATTATAGAGTTTCAATTTTTCAATCAAAATGGAGTGATTTACTAAATCAAAAGCTTTACTAAAATCTAAAAATATTGTACCAACTATTTCACCAGTATCCATATATTTAAGCCACTCATCAATAAGCTTTGCAAGAGCTGTCTGACAAGAATGTCCTTGTCTGAAACCTGACTGGGCATTATGCAGAAGTCTTTTACTGTTCAAGAAATTATATAATTGTGAACTAACATGACGTTCAAAAAGTTTCGATATGTCGAATGATAAACGTATAATGTTGAATGATAAACGTATAATGTTGAATGATAAGCGTATAATGTTGAATGATAAGCGTATAATGTCGAATGCTAATCGTATAATGTTGAATGATAATCGTATAATGTCGAATGATAAGCGTATATTGTTGAACGATAAGCGTATAATATGTAATGATAAGCATATAATGAAATCTTGTCATAAGGAGGCAGTTACGGCGTTCTTACTAAAGCTAAAATTGTATGATATCAATAGTTTAAAAAAATGAAGAGACATCATGTATACGCATGATCACATGAAATGATGTTATAGATATTGAAGTGAATCAATGGAAACGAATAACGCTTTCCAGTTTGCTGTTCTTCTTTCTTATTTCACAGGGGGGCTTCAACATAGAGCTAGTATTACGCTTACAGCTCACGCAAATTTTAGCACGGCCTCTAGTGCTGTTTTAAGAAGAATTCATACAAATCGGACAAAGAAATTTAACAAGCACTATCATACGACCACTATGAACCAAAATAGTGAACGACATTACGAAGTACAGTTCAAATTCGATTAAATAATACTTATGTGAAGTACATGTATGCTTGCCGTTTGCATTGCTTAAGTTGTTGGTTTGTGGAGTTTTTACATCACGTCGATTAATCTACATCTCCCGGTTGTGGGATAGGTGAAAATCGCAGCGGTCCTTATTTAAGACAAACATTTGAAAATGTCTGGTTCACGTTGTCGTCTGAAATACAATCAAATGCATTCTTTGTGTTTAATATACTATATCCAAAATGGGTCTTTCGTTGATAATTTGGGTATTGGTATTGGATCTTATGGACTGATTTTTAGTCTTGAGCCAATACAAGACTGCGAGCAGCGACTTCTAGCCATGTGGAAGCCGACTGCTAGTGTTTTCCATTGTGATTTTTTAAACTGTCGTTTGAAACGCGCGTCAGGCGTAGCAAAATTTATTGTCTGGAACTTTGTTGTCATTTGTATTTCGAAGACCCGTGAAGGTTAGCACTGCTGGTGGAGTTTTAATTCCCCGAGGTTAGCCCGCTCCGGCACCAACACTTTTGTGTTGGAGAACACATCAAAGCTTTAAATTATCCGTTTAAATTTCAAAATTGTTTAAACCCTAAAATTAAATCTGCCTACCCCAGACATAGGTTGATCATCTTAGTATTAATTTGGTTCCCCAGTTTGGTATTTTTGGTTTTACTGTTTTATGCTCTTCATAATCATAAAGTGTTTGGCATTTTCAATATTTTTGGTAAAGCGCCTCTGATGAGTCTTGAATAGACGAAACGCTCGTCAGGCGTAGCAAAATTTATTGTCTGAAACGTTGTTGTCATTTGTATTTATTTATGTTGGTTGCGTCTCCTTTCACTTATTTCACTTCATCTCATTATCGTCTACAAAGAATACTCTATCTATTATTCGTGCATTTAGGAATTATATAGTATGAATACTTAGATCACACGATAAACCAGATACAATATCTTATTCAAAATGTGTCAGATGTTTAAGTTGCGTCGTCGAACAACTTCAAGTTTACTCAATAGTTGTATTTACCAACCGAATTCAGCCAGCTCATCTTAACAGACCAATAAAATCTCCATGTAAAGTTACCAACAGTCCGAGTTCTCAGTTAGCCGAGTGCAAGCCAGTGTACATCTCTTTGTTTTTAGTTATATAAATGTTAGTAATTCTATGACCAAATGGGCCCATTATTGAAGGCATAGTGTAATTAATCTGAGAAAAGTAACACTAAAGTTTTATTATCTCAGAATTAATGCAGTGGAGTCTTGGAGTGGACTGTTGGAGTAGGGTCATGGAGTGGAGTCGTTGAGTGGAGTGTTGGAGTGGGGTGTTGGAGTGGAGTCATGGAGTGGAGTCGTGGAGTGGAGTCATGAAATGGAGTGTTGGAGTGATAATAAAAATGCAAGCAATGGGTTGAAAAAAATTCTTTCAGTTTTATTCAGTCATTTTGTTTGTTTTATTCAAGGATACCAGTGATAGAGTACAGGGTTATACTCATACATTTTAATGAGTTACTTTGAAAAAAACATTCATAATAATAATTCATGTGTAATTATGATAAAAATCGTTTTCAGATGTACTGTTTGAAACAGGTTAAGTATTCCTTTGGAAGCTGTGTCATACTTTTTTGTTCAACGCTGAAATTTTTATGAATAAATGCAGGAAATAAATCCTAATGAATCCTAGTTTATGAAATTGTCATTGGGTTGTTATACGCTATCGAAATTGATTTGACAATAGAGTTTATTTGAATTATTTTTAATTTAAATCATATACCAATATGTCTAACCCACATTATTACAAAGTTAAGTCACTCATTTCATTTCGCATTTAAACCCCTTAAACTGTTAAATTTTGATTAAAAATATTTAAAATAAAAATTTCCTAGAAATCTTTCAATGAGTAAAATGCTTTTTCACCTTTAAGCTAGAAAGAAAAAAATATATATGAATATGTCTGGCATTCAACATTGTTTTACTAGACATACATATTTTTCACTAAATGAAGAGACAAGTTAACACAAAACAAGTTATAGCAAGGAGCATTAAATGCATATCTAATTCATCGTTTGAACAGTAAGATTGTCAAAAACACACCAATAATATATAACATGTTGACACGTTGGACTGGAATGTTTTACAGTTAAAATAATATTGATTACATTCTTCAAGTCAAAATGCAAAGGAATTAAGGAATAGAAGACTGTACTTTTTTTATTTGTTTTTAAACATCATACAATATTACACAAAGTCATGGTAATCGCAAAAATGATAAGACATCAAGAATATTGATGGACATACACTTCGAATGAAATGGTAGCTATTTGATCTATTTTTCTAGTCTATGTTCGAGTTAAACGACACATAGAAACACCACAAAAAAAGTGTAGCAGTGTCTAGACATAAAAATCGCCGATAATTTTCCCTTCCAGTTAACAATATTACTTTTGTTTTTTTTTTCTATTCATTTTCTTTCCATTCAAATTGTACAATAAATAAAGCATGAATTATCCTTAAATAACCCTCCATAAAACCGATTGTGAGTAGATTTTATAACACCAATAATGAAATAAGGCAAAACGGATCAAATGTACATGTACAAATAACTAAAAGTTTATGCAAATTTTATTTATCCAGACGCTGCTACGCCTTATTAAGCAATTGAAAGTGTAATTTAGGCTCCACATAGACTGAAAAAAGACGTACAATATCAGTCATTTTTTTACCGAAGTGTAAAGATGAACATAAAAGGTTTTCGATAAGATCACAATCATACAACAATAATATTCATGGACGTAGTAATGTATTTTGAGGTGATCGACAATTAAAATTAACTTCATGCACTTGCCCTTATACAAATCAACAAGTGTCAACATCTCTTTCAGACCCCGAGAGGCTTATAGAAATTTGCCTGGTATCAATAGTAGATATAGACCTTCTATTGGAAAGTGATGTTCTCATATCAGACATTCGTGTGGTCTGTGATGACCTTGGTCTCTCCTCCAACGAATGCGTGTGTACCCTACATGGGCATATTGTTATCTTAAAAGCCCGGCGAATGTATTCATTCTTAAGTCCAAAAATGATCCAGTTTATTCCGGAGTTAGACATTGCCAAAACACTAGCGTACCTTTCGATTTTGAATAATATATCTGCAAAGGCGAGCAAAAATGGCTTGATGCACTCAATGATAACGAATGGGCCCCAACATAACGCAAAAACGCAAAGGACCAACATTAACAGCTTTGTTCTTTGCAAAGATTTCGTCATTTTATCGAACCTGAGTTGACTCATTGCCTCTTTGCCCTTGTGTCTTTGGTTCAGAATTGAGTTGGTTTTGCAGAACACGACAAGAAACAAAACAAACGAAGTCATTATTGTGATGACAATTAAAATCATCCATGATTGGAGGTACACTTTACTCACAGCGTCAATCCATTTGTATTTGCATCCAATAGCCTCGTTCCATGAGTTCCACCCAAGAAGTGGTAGTACGGCTAAGATCAAACAGACGTTCCAAGTCAGCGTGATTGGGAAAGTGAGTCCCTTTAGGGTTAGTGTCATGTGCCATAAAGGAAACATAACCGCAACAAGACGTTCCAATGATAACAACAACAGGTTCAATATGGATGCCGTGACTAAAAAGACCAACAAGACAGATCTTAATAAACACAGGAATTTTACCTCTCGCATTTCAGGATGAAAAATAGAACATATATCAAATGGTAGAAAAAGAAGTCCAAATAAAAAGTCAGATACAGCCAAATTCGCAATTAAAATGTAACTCCTTTTGTGTAATGTCTTGAAATGCTTAATGCAATAAATCAATAATGCGTTTCCAAACACTGAAGGTATAATAATGAGAATTTCTGTAAGAAACATAATCACAAAAAATGTACCGTCAATACCATTGGAAGTGGCGTTATATGAATCGTTTTTCGACATGCTTCAAGTGAATTAAAGATCGGCACCAGAAACTGAAACGTCCGCTCCCAAACACCGGTGTTTTGTATGCGGGAATATTCTCTGAGGACAGATAATTCAAATATGTATCTATTGAAAACTTAATATACGGAATTGATTAGATATGTTTGGTCACAAAAATAATGGTCTTGCTAATGGATTTTAACTGCGAGTTATATAATATAAATTTAATCGTATGTTTGCTATATTTCATATTCATCTTAAATCAAAATAAAATTTGTGAAAAAACAAAAACTGCTGTTTTCGTGTAACAATAGAAAATTAAAATAGGTATTTTTGAACTGATGGACATTGCAAAAAAAGAGCAAACTCAAATAAAAAATTCAGTGCAGATATTTCATTTACAAAAGTACATATTCTACCCTAAAGGGTCTCATACGTTTATCGCATTAACAGCGAGTTACGAGTTTTAATATCGAGAAAGTGGCACGTTACTGGGTTTATTCGGGCACGTTAATCAAATTTATCGAAGAATTTACACAAAGGTCATTATTTTTTTGTTTATATTATGTTTGATGAAAATAAAGAAATTTTTAAATTACATCTGTCGAAATGGTATTCTTTTCTATCCAACCATTATGATCAGAACACTGGACTAAGGTCTCCTTTTTTGATAAAACGGAGATTCGTGCGACTCCACCTAAAGTTTTCAATGTCGTTTTTTAGAACGGAGTAAGGTTTTTTCCCTTGGAAATGTGTATTATTGACAGAAAAAACACCACAAAATTAACATTATTCAAGATAACAATACATGCTTATGAATCATTCTTGAAATTTTGACATACTTTTCTTTTTGTAAAAATACTTAAAATGCCCACTTTTAATGATAGTAAGGAAAATTTTGTCCGTTAATGAGTAAGCGCCGTCAAATCTCAACCGTTAAAACTATATAAATGAGTTAATATACTGATTATAATAAAAGCGAGATAATCTTCGTCGGAAAGACTGTTGTTCATGATCTCTACAAAGCACCACTTATTTCATCGATGCTCTTGATTACATGTATATACCAAAAACCTGAGAAAATTAAAACTTAACTTTTTTTATGCATAAGTTGATTGTATTTTCATTAAAAATCACACCAAGCATTCGTTCTTTTAATGCCATTTTATAAATCATATACAGATCATGAAACGCAAAAGAAACCATAGTTATGTAAACAAAAAGTATTTTGGAAAAGAAAAAAAAACGTTCTGAAAAAGCAGAAGCTGACTGGAATCTATTGAGGTTAACTTAAAGATAACAAAACCTACAACTTAATGAAACACGTTCAACTAGCTACTCCATTTAACCATCTTATAAAGCGATTTAAACTTCAAAAACAAAACCACAATCAGCAACAAAAACTCAAGCCAGCTGTGCTCTGGAATAAAAATAAAGCTATTTCTTGCAATAACACACCTGTCACGTTTGTTGAAACAGATTATTTTATTGTGATTCAAATCTGGTAAAGGATGACCACACAAACACTCTATGACCACAACGTTTGTACTCATCTGAGAGGTAGAAATCTCGTGTTTGTATTATGCAATTTTTTTTTGCGACAACAACCGAAACTACTATTATCTTTTGTTTGCAATCCGCAAGTAAGACGTGGCACTCTGTCATGGAAATCATGATGTTCTCCACATGTGCCGGAATAACGAATAAGTTGCTTCGTAAACTTTAATTTGGAAAATTTAACTGTACATGTCGAATTTTGATTGTAAATGGAATATCCCATCCCGATTTCTACGGTAATGTTGTTTTTAAAGCAAATAAATTCAAAAACAATCCTTTGGGAATGAAAAATTGGCTAAAAACTTTATTGAACAAAGGTTATGAAATGGAAATTTTAGTAAAATCTTTGAATTTAGTCTTCATTGGTAAAAAATATTGATAATTTGATATTTACTTTAAAAATAAAATGCTTTTTATACTTTTTTTATACTTATGTCATTTTTGAGCATTACAGCGGTCATGTATGTTGGTTTTGTGTGATGATGCATCATCAAATCATGAATTGTTTGACGTGTTGTGTCGGATTTAAAATCGACATACATGTACTTGAGTTTTTTTACATCAGTCGATGGAACCTTCTTAGCTAGCTGTCAGTAACTTCGAGTGTTCTCAAGAGAGTATCTCTACGTCCTGTTAATGAACTGTTTTCCTTTTGTCTCAGATACTCTCTTGTTGAATTGTACTTCTATCGATTTGATTTTTACTGTGTGGTAGTTTGTGCTTTGTTATTGATTATCAATAGGGGGAAGGTTGGCGCCAAAAAACTAGTTTAACCCCGCCATATTTGCAATGTGCCTGTCCTAAGCCAGGAATCTTTATCAAAGCTTATGTTTGTATTTAGTCGAAATATGTTAATTGTTTTTTGTCAAGAAGAGGGTCTTTCATTGCACTTTAGGATTGGGTTTGAATCATATGTAGGTTATTTTCAATCCAGGGGCCAATTGAAAAACAGCGAGCAGCGACCGCTGGTCACATTGAAGGCTGCTGGCTGTTTTCCATTGTGGATGTTTTAAATTTACGTTTATATTGTAGGTTGTGTCGCGTTCACTTATTCCACATCTTATTTTCTTCTATTGTGTCCTAAAGAGTTATATCCCTCTTTTCAAGGCGAAAATGTGCTTTTAACCGAAAGCTAACATCCTTCCAATCACATATTGAAGAATTAAAACTGACCAACCTCACGAAAACTAGAAATTATTCCAAATCATCGAAAAGCACAAAAAGTCTAGGGGTGCTTAACTTTTTCCAGGTGTATATAAAAGTATGAAGAGATCTTTTTTATCTGTATTGTGAACATCAGTAAGTGGAAAAAAGATCTAAAGCGGCCAAATATGAATACACATATGAGAAGATAATGATATTAACACAAGTCTTGATTGACTGAAGGAATCCACATCTTAAAATTATGAATACTAGTAGATTGACAAGTCATTAGATTCATTCAGTTATCGATGATCTAAAAAGCCCGTTTCAGATCATGTGTAATGTACCAAGTCGAGGATTCATCATTGTTTAGTTAAAGGACATCATTTATATAACCAAAGACAATTCCTGCCCACTGAATGCCCATCGTTTGATGAAAACACTGAAACAAATGGTAAAAATGTATTTTCTATCGGACAGTTCAGCATTTTGATTATTATCCCTTCTGTATATTTCTTAACTGGACTCCACGAAAAATATCTTAGCGTAATCGACTTCACAAATTGTATACTTGCGTGTGGCATTCTTAAAAAACTTTTTAAATCAACTTTGCAAAACCAAATTAAATTTTACATGCGGAATTCAAATAACAATTGTGGAGGATGAACATGATGATTATCTTATTATCATTTCACTTGTGATAATGGACGAACCTTAGTGAGCACGCTCACATACCCAACACGTCCACAATGTGGACAGAGATGATCTATTTAGAGATAGGAATAAAAAAGTAAGATATATTGTATCTCCAAGTCAGCTCTTTTAACAGGAAGTAGCTGATCGACTTGTCAAACATGAAGTAGATGATCGACAGACTTGAAAATAAATCGCTCATATGGGACCCCTACCTGAAGCTGAAGCTACATACCAATTATAAAATACCAAATATTTGTTACAAAAAATTTCGACCCTGAAAATTAAATGAAAAAATTCTAAGTCAGCTCATTAAACAGAAAGTAGATGATCGACAGACCTTAAAATTAGAACCACATGTGACCCTACCTGAAGCTACATACCCAATAGCAAACGCCTATGATTAATAGCTGCTGAGAAATATATTAGGACCATTATCTACTCAGAAAATTTGGTGAAAAAAGTCTAAGTCAGCTCGTTAAACAGGACAAAGATGATCGACAGACCTGACATCCCACCATATGTGACCCCTACCTGAAGCTAAATACTAAATATTAAAAGCCTATGATTAATATCTGCTGAAAAATAAGTTACGAAAATTTAGTGAAAAAAAGTGTAAGTCGGCTCGTAAAACAGGAAGTAGATGCTGCACAAACCTGAAAATGCATCCCACCATATGGGACCTCCACCTGAAGATACATACCAAATATCAAAAAGCCTATGATTAATAGTTGCTGAGAAATCTGTTACGGCAATTTTCATCACGGACGGACTCTCGTACGGACGGACGGACCAGTGAAAAACATTACACCCTTTGCAACTTTGTTGCGTGGGGTATAATAATTGTTTCACAACAGAAGGTGACAGAATTACATTCAACAAAATCATTAACAGTACTCCAATTGCTTAATTGATTTGAAACGCGTTATTTAAGCTGTAAGACGTCAATCAAGAAAAATATTCACATCTATTCCATTTGTGAATAGATGAATTTTATCAAGAAACATTTCTTATTTGCTTGCTATCTCTCAGTGCGTCAGTACTTTGAAATTGTACAATTAAATTGACTCCCCCCTTTTTGTAGTATATAAAGAAGCTGCAGCGCAGTTTTTCGTTCGTGTTTCGCGCCACAGCCTGCCTGGTAAGAAGCCTTCAGATGCATGTTACATTTTGCGAAAACCCTCCCTCAACCACCCAATTCAAATAAATGTAAATGACAAATAACTTTTGTAATGTGTATTTTTTAATAATGAACAAATGAAACTTATTTTTAAAGCAAAGTCGGCATATTAATAACTCCTCTTACATATGACAACACGAATAACAATTCTTTGTCAACTAGTTTATCCCTTTTTAGTCACTTTTGGCCAGTCAACTTTAGTCGTTTATGAAAGAAGGACACGTCATATGCGTTATGATTAAGTCTTAAACTTTGTTGGAATTTTGTTATTTAAAGTGTCTGTCCTATGCTGTTGGAGCTTAATCAGCTAGTCATGAAACTTTCTCACATACATTACATTCTTATCAGGCAGCTGCATTTTTTGGAATGTTTTGTCTGATAAATATTGTATTCGATCATTCTGAAATATTTGGTTACTCTTTAACGAGCTTGAAACACAGAAGGAACTCATTAACGGACAACATTGGATAAGCAATGAACAAAACCACATTTGTACCGTAAAAAATGCGCATGTTCCCTATATTTTTGACTAAACTACGTGTGTTGATCTTTTTAGCAACCTTGAACCACTCAGAAAACAATTGTAAAATAGGGTCTGAAAAATATTTTTCCAAGTTGATGCATTATAAAACCTGATTGTAGCAACTCGTCTTTCGTTTTTTTTTAAGAAACATTTGATTAAAAAACTTATTTTTGCAAAACTGTCTACAGGAATATCTACGCGTTGGATAGATGCTTTCAATTTTTTTTTCAAATCATCCATATATTTTGTTAAAACTGTGTTTTGTACAAAATTTAGACGATTTTTCTCGTAACGTACCAAACTCACTGAACGTATAACGTTCAATTCTTAGATCGAACCTTGGTTAGTTATTAATAACGTGCAGAAATTTTGGAAAAGGATATGAACCCTTGTATCCGCATTATTCTTCCTTCCTTCCTTTTTTTGCACCAGTAAAAGTGCACATAATCATGATAATCGAAGTAGACTTTACCGGCAATTGATTCCACGCATCGGTGTCGTTTACATTAAACCCAAAATCTGTGGCTGATTAAGCTCCAACTGCATAGGACAGACACTTTAAATAACAAAATTCCAACAAAGTTTAAGACTTTAATAATCATAACGCATATGACGTGTCCTTCTTTCATAAACGACTAAAGTTGCCTGACCAAAAGTGACTTAAAAGGGATAAACTAGTTGACAAAGATTTGTTATTCGTGTTGTCAAATTGAATTTGATTATATTGATTGGACTGAACTATCCTTTAGGTCTTTTAAAATTTATAAAGTTTTTTTATGCAAATGGTATCGGAATTTTATGTGTTTATCCTCAGTGAACGATCCCGTTAATCCCGGTCAGCTACGGAGACACTCCTTTAAATGAATATTTCATTTATGTAAGACTAACTTAATGGTGAAATAGCGATAAATAAATACCAGTAGTCTTATAAAGTCAATTAACATGTCAAATGTGAAAGCAAAACCTTGCACTTTACTAATAATAGCTAGAAAAAAGTTGAATCACCCGTTTTGCAATGCCCTTAGTGCGAAAATTTCAAAATGAATAGAAATGCAAAAACATATGAATGCTATATATATATCCTATAATATTGCATTAGCATAATGTATAAAAACCAGATTTGTTCAATTCTGCTTATTGAACCAACGTGAGAAACATAATAGGAGTAAAATGTAGGTCCATTGGCTTAGCTCCGAGTTTCGTGAATGCCCCCAAAATATCAAGCACTGGCGCGGATTTCGGAATTGCAGGGGCGTGAAGGGCGTGCGCACTCTTATACAGGCAAAATTATATTTTTTGCATAAAATCCATGTATTAACCTTATTAAATAATTTCGCAACTAGCTCCACTCGACAAAAAAAAAATATCACACACCCCCCAAACTAAAATCCTGGACCCAACCCTGAAGCATATATAGAACTGACTACTTTATATCTTATAGCTGTTTAAAGAACTCCAGTCAGGCCCTGTATCTATATTCTATAAAATGAAATAGTTTGGTTTCTATTGCGCATTTTGGTGACGATGAACCTTGGAGGACAACATGACATACTCATATCATGCCAGTGATCGTGCTTTATTTTAAGTTGAGAGAAAAGACAAAGACAAATTCGTATCACCCTTTCACATGAAAGTAATGTTATGTCTACGTGACTTTATTTGAAAACAAATAACCCTTTATTCTAAATTGTTCTGATTACGGATTAAATGTTGCAGACAGAGCCTGTTCTATTGTTATGTCCGCTCACTAAAGAGTGGACAACGTTAAAAGGGGTAAAGCGACAATGACAATCTGACATAAAAAATACTGCAAATTATTTCAAATTGGTTCCTTACATTCTGACCCCTCCAGTTTGGTTATGGCCCTGTCACACTATAACGTTTTAGCCAACGTGTGCCGACGTTTTAGAATATATTTTCAACACGCTGGTGTGCGTTGCGTAAGTTTTGTATACGTTATGAACACGCTACAAACACGTTAGCGAACGTCAGCGTGCGTTGGTGAACGTCGAGTGCGTCGCAAATTTTTCAACATGCTTAAAATTTCCGACGTTCGCCAACGTGTTAGAAATAAATTATTCGAACGCTAGGCATAAGTTAGAAGGACGTTATACACACGCTGATGAACGCTATGTGGTCGTTGTGCGCACGTTGAAATGCGTTAGAAGAACGCTAAGCTAAATGGAAATGAACGTGTCTAGCGATAATGCAGCGCACGTCTAGCGTCAGTCTAACGACCAAGAAACCTACTCAACGTGTTTAAAACGTGTACAGAGCGCACAGAGCGTCATTGTAACGAACGAGTAGCGTATCAACCCCAGAATTTTTTAAGTTAGATTGAATAACAAGGGGGAAAGTCAATTTCAAAAGCTTCAAATACTAATTCAAACCTGAAAAAAATCTTTTTACAAAAAACAATGAACAAGGCCAAAAAATCTTGAATATAACAAGGATAACAATTGAAAGGTATTCTTGCAAATTGTAATTACACCTGTCGTGTTTTCGGTGCATGACATTTTTTGGTAGAAAAATACACAAATACAACGAGTAACGACCACAGGCACTTGTATACAAGTTCAGTAACCCCATATGAATAGTAGATACTGTTTGATGGTAAATTTGCATATATTTGACATGTGTATGAGTGAAAATGAGAAATGTAACAGAAAAAATGAAAATAATAATCGGTTTTGAAAAAGGGGGGGGGGGGGGGGGGTGGTGCACCATAAAGGTTATCCTGTATACACGACAGTCTAACTTCAATACTCATTTGAAATAATGTGTATTTTTAATATTCAATAAGCACATGCGTTTTTCTTTATATTAAGGAGATCCGTCATGCTGACTGCGATCATTTAGGATTAGTCAAGTGCTATAAAAAAAGATGCTAGGCAAACTCTTCAGATCGGTATTTCTTACATGTATATACTCAGTTGAGATTTTGAGAGTTTGTTAACAAGCACATGAATTCCTCTCTGTATATTTTTGACATATCAAAATATAAAATCTACACTATATTTTATTCTTTTAGACTGAGTGCAAAAATCATCACTATTGGTTAAAAAACGGTTTTAGAATATTATTATACATTCATATTACCAGAACGCTGAAATCCAATATTTTTATAACGAAACTAAATTTACAGGATGTACCTAAAATTATTAATTAATCTAGCAATACATTTAAGCTAGATAATAGATCTATTTGGGCTATTGTGAAATAATACTAAAGAAAAGAACAGAAATCCTAGGTCTCCCCACCGAGAGAAAAAAAAATAAGTTAGACTAACGCTACGAATGCGTTCTGCAGTCGTCACACATGCGCTAGGAAAACGTGAAGTACGCCGGACAAACGCTATAGATAAGTTTTGAATAAGTTTGTCGTGCGTTGCAGGTAGTTAGTCTGACGCTTTGTGGTCGTTCACCGAGATATTTTTTGAAACTTTTTACAGCGACTGCCAACGTGTTCCAACGTTTTAGAACATTATTCGAACGTTCGGCACACGTTTGCTAAAACGTTATAGTGTGACAGGGCCATTACACAGACAAAGTGCAGGAGAGAAAGTTACTAGTTATACTTTCTAGAAACTGTTACTTCATACTGCTATTTAGGCATTACTTTAAAATATACAGGTAATCTTAAAGTATCTGGAACTATGTTAACGGAAAAGGGTCGAAAGGCTCTTTACAAAATAAAAAAATTAATTGGATTAAATAATCCATGTAGCTTGCTAGAAAAACTTTCTGACACTTTAGTTGTCCCAATTTGCCTCTATGGGAGTGAAATTTGGGGATTTAATTCAAGCCCTAGCTATAATTACACAGACCCTTTTGAAAAACATCATATTAAATTTCTGAAAGATATACTAGGAGTAAACTGTAAGGCCTCCAACGCTGGATGTTTAGCAGAACTAAATAGACTACCCCTTAATGCAAAGATCACAATTCAGGCTATCAAATATTGGTGTCACATTCTTGAATCAAATGGTACTCTTGTACAAAGTGTATACGAAGCAACAAAAGAAACAAATTATTGGGTAAAACAGCTGAAAAAATCTTTGAACAACCTTGGATTTTCATACATCTTCAATAACCCATCTCTACTGAAAATTAACATTCCAATCATTGAAAGACGAATTAAAGATGTGACCTTCCAAAATTTAGAAAATGATATTAAAAACAATAATAAGCTATCTTTCTTTAATAACTTTCACTCATCTAATATCAGACCTTATTATGTTGACCTTTGTAAGTTTAAAACAGATAGATCAACTCTGGCAAAACTAAGAATAAGTGCTCATGAATTAGCTATAGAAAGAGGTCGATATCAAAACATACCTAAACAGAACAGACTATGTCTCTGTTGTAATAATGGAGAAATAGAAGATGAAATCCATTTTTTTATTAATTGCAACATATACAACAACATAAGAAACAATTTTATTGCTAAACTAAATAGAATACTCTTATACATAACAAAAATTAATAATTTAACAAACTGTATTATTTTTAAATTACTCAAAAGCAAATCCCCTACCATACTAAAACTTACTGCTAACTTTATACAAGAATGTCTACAAAATAGGCAAATTAAACTTAAAAGGGGATAATTAATTGATTTTCTTTAATTCTTCTACAACAAATATTTACAACACTGTATAATTATAATAACAGCAATATGATTATGTCTTGTAATAAGATTAATCTCAATCTTTCCTCTGTCACTCCAAACCATTATAATTGTAGTTTTAGTAACCATTATGTTTGTAGCTTTTAGTTTTAAAATATGTTAGCAATGACCATTTATTGTAAATGTGTTTCGCTAATAAATTATGTCTTATGTCTTGTAATTCAATTTGATAAGATGAAGTAAATCCCGTTTGATCGGACCTAGTAAAGGTTAACCAATTAGAGAAAACGTTTACTGGATTTTGCTTGAAACTATGAACTCGTATACCTCACTTATCGATTGCCCTGTAGACAAATAACTTCTACAAATATATAAATTATTGACATAACACAGGACAATCTCAAAACGGACCTATTTCAGCAAACAAAGCCAAAAATACCGTTATATATATGCTCTTTAGCACGTAGCACAACTCGGGATCGAAAAGGTTGCTAATTTGAGAACAAACGTGTAAAAGAAGCAAGGAAGAATTAATCGGGCATTCGAATGTCTAAATCCGAAAAGCCATTCAATCGACACAAACGAAACACAACAACCAAACTGCAATTGGCAACGCAAAGACAATTCTACCACTAAAACACCCATCATTCTTATTCTTTGGTCGTATAAATGGTAAAGTACATGTACTATAAAAAGATATTCTCATTGCAATTCGTTTATTTTGCAAGTGGCATGTTTGGGTTGTCTGTGTGGGGTCTCGGTGTGGTTGGATGAGCAAACAATTGAACCAACTGTGGAAACTACAACGAAAACAAAACACATAACATAAAATATATAATGCACGTTGAGCGAATACATTTATAAACGTAAATATATATTCCGTAGCTCCTAACATTTTCTTTGCTTTGCTTTCGCTTTCTACTTTTAACGTTTGACTTCTAAATTTGATAATGTAGTAAGTTAATTTAATAATTTATATAGCGAAAACCTTTACGTTATATTTTGTTCCACTTCATGATCATCATCATTTCATGTCCATTTCATCAAGGTCGGCGCGTTCATCTTCGTCTTTTTTGTTGTGTTTCAATGACACAAGTGTCTTAAATTCCCCTGTGGAAAGATTCTTCCAGTGCTAACACCTTATTGCCCGATTGTTGTGTTATTCTTTTGGACTTTATTGTATGATTGTTTGATAACTTTGCATCTTTTTTAAGATCCAGTCTGATTCTCGACGGTTTAGTAAGAATTTTCTGGTTTTCTTTGGACCCTATTTATATATCTTTTAAATGTGTGAATAAATATATTTCCCTCTTATACATGTACGATTGATTTAACTGTTTACTTTTGAAGTGTATAATTTAGATTTGAATGTCATGAATATTTTATCATGTAAGTTATTCGATAGGACTAACAACATGAACAAAACTAGTTAAAATCAGCTATACACATTTGACCCATATGTTCTTTTTATCAAGTAAACTTTTTCACAATAGGTTATATTTGACTCTGATGGGATAATAAGTAGTGTTATAGTTTTGCTATGTCCAGAAAAGAAGTATTTCGCCGGTCCTGTTATATGGGACACTGATAACAAAAGGACAAGTAGCGTTTACTGATAGCTTTAAAGGTTGCTGGTAGTTTTTATTGTTACAACTTATTTATTCCCGTTTTCTAATATATACTTCATGATATATATTTACCTTTGACATACAAGTGGGTATCCGAAATGCAGAAATCAGTACGTTACATTCCGATTCACAGGCCTGTTCAGCAGGTTTTGTTCCAATGATTGCAACAATATAATCAATCAGAATTCTGAGTTCATTTCCTTGAAAAAATGAATCTGAAAAAAATATCGTATGAATTACCTAGAATAAGATTTAAATATGATATAAAATGTTGATATGTAACTGGAAATGTTGTAACTGGGCAATGCGTCGAAGATAGATATTCGTATATATACACATTGAATATAAAGGTCGCGTACACTTATTCCACATCTCATTATTTTCTATTAGTAGATGTGCGACAGTGATGATGTCGAAAACGAATGCCACATTGTTATGAATTTGTGATAAATATATTGTTAAGAAGACAGTTGATATTTCAAAGTTTTTCTTAACAAGAAAAAAAAACTTAATTAAACAAAATACTCCATTAAAACTGGTCGAAGCTGCCACGCTGCATATCCACGCGCTTTCCATGTTGATATTATAAGGAGCAAATAACAAAAAGAAATGAACAGGGACTATAATTGTAAGATATTGTTGTTAGACTTACACTGGTATTGACAGTAATATTAACCTGCAAATTGTTTTATGAGAAATAAGATTATTTATATATGGTTAAGGAGAAGGTACATATATCTAAACTAATTCTGAGGTGAATTTGACTGACACACACACACACAAAAACCCCAAACCCCAAAGTTTCATTTCCATAAGCTTAAATGACCTGGAATGAGTATAAAGCAATATGTGCCCTTAGGTTACTTATGTAGCCCGACTGCTAGGGACATAATTATACCTTCTGCACAATTTAAATACATAGTGCAACAACTGAGCAAAGTGTCAGTTCCGTATTCCAAAGAACCTGGGAGGATTAAGGGACGAAGGCAGAATTTGCCCTATGGCTTTCTATGCAGCCCAGCCCCTTCGGCAGAATCCGTATTAATAGTGAAACTACTGAGCAGAGTTTCAGTTTGGTATACCAAATAACCTGGGAGGAGTTGCATGACGAAGGAAGTATGTACCTTAAGGCTACCTATGCAGCCCAGCCACTAGATCATTATCATATTCCGAAAGCTTCGGAAGAACCTACGTCCTTAGTGCAACTACTGAGTCAAGTTTCAGTTCAGTATTCCAAATAACCTGGGAGGAGTTGCGTGACGAAGGAATAATGTGCCATTAGGCTACCTATACAGACCAGCCCTAGCTAGGGACCATATCAAAATGTCGAAACCTTCGACAGAATCTACAACCATAGTGCAATTTCCGAGCCAAGTTTCAGTTCAGTATTCCAAAAACCTGGGAGGAGTTGGATGACGAAGACATAGTGTGCCCTTAGCTATTTATGCAGCCCAGCCCCTAGGGGCATTATCAAAATTTCGAAACCTTTCGCTGGCATGGGGATAAAATGTGTTGTCTTATACCGAATATTAATAAATACATCAAAATGGCAGCAAAAACATGAAGCGTAACATAGAAAATCTCACGAATAGGTGACCTCACCGTGTGATCCAACAGTAATCGGTTGACTCAATGGATGGCCAAAACAATACGTGGCATCGTTTAATTATGTCGATTCAAGTATAAATTTAATTTTGTGTACCTAGAATTATTTTGTCGACAGGTTTTGATGCAACAAGTGACAAAACCACCAGCAGAATGACAGCTACACTCATGTTAATCTGTACAAAATAAAATAATTTAATAACGGTAGGTATAAGGCGATAATAATTTTGAATGGGTTCATATTATACCTAGGGGTTCCACATTTGGGCTAATTGGCAATACGATTGGGCTAAAAAAATACGTTTTGGCTAATAGTAGTCGACGTTTGGGCTAAAAGAACCAGGGGTACCAATGGGATATCCGAATGTCAAAAGTCCGAAAGGGCAGCGACAAAACCAGTAAACACCAACAAGAACAGGACAAAAACAGACAACATGTAAAACATGGAAACACAAAATAACTGAATATCAATCAACAACGCAAACTCCAGTCGAAACAAGAGTGAACTCAGGTGCTGAATAAGACAATATACATAAAAATACAGGTAAAATACAAGTAATGATACTTTTTTATGTATTTTACAGAAAAATAAAGTCTGCCCCTGAATTAGGATAGTCTTTTGAAAATATATCCCCTTCGTGAATATGGATTAAGTTTGACTTTAACATCATGGAGCATTCACTATTGGTCCTTATTGAACTAATAAAAGCTTTATTATTTGAGAGGTTGTGCAATTCAACGATATATCCATTTTCTTTCACATTTATTCGGAAAGAAAATTCATCTAAAGCAAAGTATATATATTCTTTGTTCATCTCAATTATCTATAAACTTAGATAGAAATTTACCTTTATTGCCTGTCCAAGTAAAAATCTAATTAGCCCACATTTTCTGGCTGCCTACTTATTGATGACCTTTTTATCATGGACATGGTTTAATTAACTCTTGACTGTTGTAAAAGCCGACATTTGGCTTCGAAGCAGTGGAAGACATAGGTACTTTAAGTTTTTTTTTATAAATATTCTTAATTACCATGATTACTATGGTATATCTATTATTTACATCAGTCAAAAGATTTTTCTATGCAGAACATCTTTTTGATTTTAATTCTGTTTTATATGTCATTGTATGTGTGTTTTTGGTTCAGATCAATAATAATGATAATAAAAAGGGTAGGGAAAATCATCTAAAGAATCTAGCTTAAAAGTTTGAGGTTTCATAAAAAAAATCCTAAATGATTAAGTGGAATGGTTTGTTTTTTTGGAAATTGGAATATCATTCAATATTGTAACTCAGGATTGTAATAGAAAGTAAAAAAATCACTATCTACAATCATGACAATATTCCATCAAAAAAGATAACTATCAGTGGAATGAATTTGTACACATATAGCCTGTATTAAGCAAGCTAATAAGCTGTGCTGCCATAACGTATACATAACGTTTGATAAAGCTATTTTTCTTGACAAAATTGAAATTTCGCTTATTAAGTATATCTTACCCGATTTAAAGTTAAAACAGTAAATTTTTTGGTCCTGTTAAATTTCTTTGAACTCACCAAACGGTTTATTACAGAAATAAGGGTCATTTGTAAATTCCTTGTACAAACCATGACCCCCCTTTACCCCACCGTGACAAAATCTCTTAACCAAACATTTCTACCTGTGAAGTAATATTCTAGATCAGATTGGAAGTCTTTAATAAATTGTTAACAATCTTTTTCCATGAAACTGATAAATAGAATAGATTGACAATTGGTATAATCAATTCTGAGAGTATCATGCATATTTGTTGTGTTTCGATTGTATTTTCTTAGTATTGTTTTTTAAAATGTTCTATATTTATATCGAATGTGTCGATCTTCTGCCTTCTTTCTCTATAAGATAGAGATTCACATTCTATTTTCATATTTTGAGATTATCAAATAAATAGGTCTTTACTTAATAGACTTTATTGTTAATATCCCCCCCCCCCCTGAAAAAAATTTAATCAAATTCTATATTTATTAATACCACTCCTGGGAACGTGCGAATCGGTCCAGGTAATTTTACTATACTCCGCAAAAGATTTCTCTTATAATCAAATGCTTTAACTTTATACTTATCAAAGCAAATCAAATGAAATAACTTTTCTTTAAAATCATTATGACTGCTCTCGTTCGAAATATAAATTGTACGTTCGTCAAATTATTGAATTGTCGAGCTCATGGACCTTAAACATTTCCCCATTGACACAAATTGTAAATACATTGTTTATGCAGAGATCCACTACGGCCCTCCATACGACATAAAATAAAGTTTATGAAAAATCCTTTACATGTTAGTAAAAATCTTAAGAATCTATTCGCCTATATAATGTGTTACAATGTAGTAAAAATTACCTGGCTCGATACGCGCGAAACACCATATTTTTCTAGTCAGCAAACCAGGGATAACTGTTTAATCCAACTTCAAATGAAAGCTTTCTTACAAACTGTTTATGTTATTACTTTTGATTAATCTATTTTAATGTCCCTTCTGGTGTAGCAACATTCCGTCCGCTCCAGCTTATGGAGTGTACGTATCTCAATTGATTCGTTACTCTAGAACGTACGGGATTTGCATCGATTTCCTTAGCAGAGCGTCACGTCTGACACAAAAATTGCTCGCACAGGGTTATGTTGCTCCTCGGTTGCTGTCTTCACTCAAGAAATTTTACGGAAGACATCATGCACTTATAGACAAATATTGGATTTCGATCTCTTAGATGAGTGCAGATGTTGGTTTGTCATAGTTTTGATTTGTCTTCCTTTACCGGATTTGACAAGCTGAATTGACTGTTGGCAACACAACGGGTGTGCTATAGCAAGCAGGAACTGATTACTCTTCCGGAGCACCTGAGTTCACTCTTGTTTCGACTGGAGTTCGCGTTGTTGATTGATATTCAGTTATTTTGTGTTCCATGTTTTACTTGTTGTCTGTTTTTGTCCCGTTCTTCTTGGTGTTTACTGGTTTTGTCTCTGCCCTTTCGGACTTTTGACATTCGGATACCCAATTGGTAACTCTGCTTATTTCTGTTTAACTAGGGGTCAATAATAGCTTTTGCAGATGCGTAAAAACCCGAATGGTATGCATTATGCCGCCCGGATTATGAGAGGATCAACAGCAGAACCCAACTTATCTTAAGACTTGAGATTCTGTCGGCGGAATAGCGCTCAACCCACAGTGTGAACACAGAGTCGCCATCGTACGCAAGGGTTGTAAGATCATAATACTGGAGAGTGCCACGTTTTACGCATGTAAAAGTTCCCTTTGTGGAACACCAGACGTGCATCATAGAGATTGCATTGCCCACCCTTATCCACCTCTCCAATTTCTTGTGGTCACAATTATTATTTTCTTATACTTTGTTTCCCATCCCGCTTCCATATTTCTCTTCATAATTGTTTATTATTCACTTTCACTTCCTTGTCATTTTTATCATCACTCGCTCAATCTCCAAGTCGCTCACTCACTCACTCACTCACTCATCCATTCAATCATTTACTCACTCAATCAATATGCTATTTTTTAATACACTAAACTATCAAATGAACCGGTTAGACTGAATAATAGTGAACACCAAAAACCATAGTCAGGGCCATTGTATTCAGTTTTGCTCTTCTGTAGCAAATGTAAACACGTGTTATTAATTACTAATTTGATAATCAATTGTTTAGTTCACAACCGAAAGGATATGGATTTCGAAAACTATCTATATAATTTATATGAATTACGTTTGATTCACATATTGCTTACACGTGGAAATGTTGCTACTCGGTCGCTGTCTTCACTCAAGAAACACCGAATTAGAATTAGCAGTGCGACGGGTGTGCTATAACAGACCGGAACCGCTTACGTTTCCAGAACACCTGAGTTCTCTCTTGTTCATGCTAGAGTTCGCGTTCTTGATTTCATATATGTTTATTTTGTGTGTTTTTATGTTTTGTGTTTCCTCGTGCTGTTCTTGTTCGTGTTTACCGGTTTTGTCGTTGTCCTTTCGGACTTTAGACATTAAAATTCCCCATTGGTACCACATTTGCTTCTCATGTTAATAAAGATCTGTTTTTAGAAATTCTTGTTCCATGGAAATATTATTAAAAAATATTTGCGGTTATCATGACTTCTATAAAATCGTTTAAAGTTTAAAACTAAACATATTATCCTGAATCGAAGTAGACCCCATATGTGTTTTGGCATTTTGGAAATCAGGGTTTATTTATCTCGTTTCATAAAGCTTTTTAATAAAGTGTAGATTAATGATTTTAACAAATACTGTCTAGAACTTGTGTAAATCATGCATAGTACAAAATGTCTCAATATTTGATCAATAAATAGGATAGAATAATTCAACAAATTTATTTTTCCGTCAATGAAAGATTTAAAGTTGTTTCCCTGCAGAATCTATGGTGCAGTTGTTGTTGCATGTCCAAATCTGTTTACTAGGGCTTTGAAACTGGAAAAAAAATCATTACAAATCATCTTCAAAATTCTTTGTTTAAAAAATCCTAAATTAAAAACATGTTTACAACATTAAAAAAGTCTTCGTGTACACTTATTCCACATCTCATTATTTTCTATTATCGTGTATGTTGGAATTCTTCCATTTATATAGACCCTTAATGGGAAAACGTGGCTTAAACGGTGATTGTAGCAACAAGGCAATTGCTGATTGCTGATATAGATATTTGTGGAAACATATAGAACAAAATAATAACAGCATGTGCTGACCACAAACGCAATGTTCTGAACACAAAAAAAAACGAAATTGTATGATTGTTATAATAAAACCTCTCCCATTGGTCATGTTGGTTACAAAATAGTTTTCTATATATCGCTTATTAAAGTACCAAAGGTTCCAAATAAAACGTACCTGTTACAAACCAGAGGACATCCAAACTGTAAAAGATGATCCTGTTGAATCACCTTATGGCATTCATCTTCACAAGCCTTTTCTGCAGGATCTGTTCCGATCACGGCAACAATCTGATCTATTATATGTTGTAGCTCGCTCCCTTGGAAAATAGAATCTGGGGAGAAACATATACATGTATATTTCAAAATATCACGATTCTCTAATAGAAATTTTTATAAGGGGTCTTTCTTAAAAAAAATTGATATAGAATCTTATGCATTTTATTTCGGCGACCAGCAACCCCTAACACATCGTCTGCAAAGCTGGCAGGAACGCAACATTATGTTTATGCATGTAAACCGCCCCGGAAAGGGGGACGGGGCGTAACTTGTTATTTTTTAGAGTAGAGATGTGCCATTTTCGATTAGATTTCAATACCAATATTTATATAAGATTTATTATTTTCCTGACCCATATTAATATCGAATCTACAATGTTCATGTCCCATATTATATGGCATTGACATTTTCTATAACCCATATCTATATTCAGTAAACATTGAAGTTTATGTTATTTTAATTCACCATTAAAAATTATATATAATAACTCTTAATTTTGTAAAAGATCATTTCACACAGGTTGTTGCCGATGCAGATCTTCACGGGGAATATCTATATCATAAAGGACAGACATGGTCCAGATTTTTCCAATGAATAATGAAAAAGCATATCCATTTTTATATAAATTTAAAAAAAAACCTACCCAACTTTTTGGCACATCTACGTACACCTTCATACCAGAAGTTATCCCCCCAACCATCACCAACACCATCAACCCCAGGTAAATGCACTGTGTAACTCTTCTTTTCATACATATTGTATGCTGGATTGCGATTTGCATGAAAATAGTAACTCGGTGGTTTTTGGAGAAGGGAACTGGGCTATTCATTTAGCGTTTCAAATTCAACTAATTTACAACACTCTCTTGCAACAAGACGGAAATTAAACTGCATACTGATACGCGTTTTTTTTTTCTTTCTTTTTTTTTCACACGCCACAACGCGAAACGGTGACATAAAACCCGGGCGTCCGTCCGTGTGTCTGTCACAAAAATGATCGTAACGTTTTCTCAGCAATTATGTGGCTCCCGCAGGGTTAAAAACGACCTGCGACCTGAGGGCTTTTTAAGGGCGACTTCCGACCTTCACTTCATAAAATCGACCTATGCCAAAAAACTACCTGCGACCTCCGCCAAAGTATGCCTTTTAAAAGCGACCTTGCGACCTCAGGCCCCTTTTAAAAGCGACCTTGCGACCTGAGGGGGGTACCCTGCTGGAGCCCCAATTATAAATCGGATACTTTCGATAACTGGTATGAAGCTCAAAGAAGGGGTCCTAGGTGGTGGGATGTGTTTTCAGGTCTGTCGTTTATCTACTTTCTGTTGAATGAGTCGACAGAGATGTATCAGCCTTTGATAGTTAATATGTCGTTATATTTTGTCCCCCATCTCTTCGCTGAGCGAGGTCATAGAAATACATTGTACAGGTGTCCGTCCGTCACACTTTTTTTCGTAACGAATATTTAGTATGTAGCTTCAGGTATGAGAATCTAGCAAAAATTGTTCTTGTTAAAGCCGAAAAAAAACACTATGCAGAACTTTATACTTACCAAGAAACGATCTTTTATCCTGGATAGGGTTTGACAGAACCAGTGGAATAAGAACTAACAAAACAACTGCTGTCTTCATGGTTGGCTATTTGAAATAGAAAATATCATTTTTTATTTCTTTATCTGTAGAATCTTCGTTCGCGTACAATTAATTTTACACTAGAAATAAAGCAAGTTTCAAGGTTTAGATTTCGTTTGGAGAAAGTGCGAAAGATAACAAAGATGAAAAAGTTTAAAACAAAATAATAACAAAGACAGGCCAAAAAAATCCAAATGACAAGACTGAGCAACCTTTGCTTGAAAATAATGATAAAATAGTCTATATAAAGTATGTTCATGTTGCTTTTTTGTGAGTTTTAAAGAAGCCTAAAACACTATCAAGCAATAAATCAAGTTAGTAAATTTTCACTCCACAGTCGAGACGAATGTTTTTTTTTACAACCAGACACAGCTATCTTATTTCACCTCCTTCACTCGGCTAACTGAGAACTCGGTCTGTTGGTTTTATTTAACATGGAGGCTATATGGGAAATGGGTCTGTTGTGGAGTCGGCTATAGGTCTGTTGAGAGTAAAATTCAGTGGATGGTCATGAAATTTTGTGAAAAAGATATTATTTTGGCAAAATATCAATAAATTGTCAAAATACAAAGTCTTTCAACCAAAATGATATTCATTTGAGCACATTTTCAACTTGCAACAGAGTCAATTTGTGATACCAGTGTTCGATAAAACGAAAAGGCGAGACAGCGGTATGCTCAAATTTGGCACCTATGAATGATTTTTTTTTATAAATAAACAAATTTTATACACTTTTTAGATATAGTTAGCGATTCGAAAGGTTTTCTTCAGTTTAAAAATAAAATATTCAAACAACAAAATGATTTAATGTTAAAATGTTGCAAAAATTGAGTTTTTCTGAAAAAAAGTGCCGGCTAAAGTCTGTTGGTGAGTCGGAAAATTAAATTAAAGTCTGTTGAGAGTTAATTAGCCGAGACAGAATGATTGCGAACGAGGTATATTTTGAATTTTTAAAACTTTTAGGATTTACATTTAATATTGTATTAATTCAAGAGTGAAATTATCTCTAATTTTGCGTGCATGTACAGGAAAAAAAACCTAAATGTTACGTACAAACGAATAGACGGACAAATAGACAAAGGTTAAACGGTATACCCTCTTCTTAAAAGTATTTAACTAGTCGAAGCTGCCATGCTGCATATCCCCGCGCTACTCTGGTGTTTGATAGTATAAGGGCAAATAATTGAAAGAAACAAACTATGACTATAATGAGCATTACTAGTACTATCAAATGTATATTTATATGTATTAATATGATACTTTTCCCTGGTAGTAGGAGTGATAGTAATGTAAAGAATGATGCATGACAAAGGAATAATGTGCCCTTAGGCTATCTATGCAGCCCAGCCCCTAAGGGCATTATCAAAATTCTGAAACCTTCGCCAGAATCTACATCCATAGTGCAACTACTGAGCCTAGTTTTATTTCCTTATTCCAAATAACCTTGGAGGAGTTGTGTGACAAAGGAATAATGAACCTTAGGATACCTATGCAGTCCAGCTTTTGGGGGCATTATCAAAATTCCGAAACCTTTTACAGAATCTACATCCATACTCCATAGTGCAACTAATAAGCCAAGTTTCAGTTCCATATTCCAAATAACCTAGGAGCAGTTGCGTGATGAAGGAATAATGTGCCCTCAGGCTACCTATGCAGCCCAGCCCCTAGGGGTATTATCAAAATTCCGAAACTTTCGGCAGAATCTACATCCATAGTGCAACTACTAAGCAAAGTTTCAGTTCCGTATTCCAAATAACTTGGGAGGAATTGCATGACGAAGGAATAATGTGCCCTAATGCTACCTTTGCAGCCCAGTCCCTAGGGGCATTATCAAAATTCCAAAACTTTCACAGAATCTACATCCATAGTGCAACTACTGAGCCAAGTTTCAGTTCCATATTCCAAATAACTTAGGAGGAGTTGCGTGAAAGAAGCAGAGGTACCAATGGGGTATCCGAATGTCAAAAGTCCGAAAGGGCAGAGACAAAACCAGTAAACACCATCAAGAACGGGACAAAAACAGACAACATGTAAAACATGGAAACACAAAACAACCGAATATTAATCAACAACGCGAGCTCCAGTCAAAAAAAGAGTGAACTCAGGTGCTCCGGAAGAGTAAGCAGTTCCTGCTTGCTATAGCACACCCGTCGCGTTGCCAATAGTCCATTCAGATTGTCAAATCCGGTAAAGGAAGACAAAACAACACCCTATGACAAACCAACATCTGCACTGATCTGAGAGATCGAAATCTTATATTTGTCTATAAGTGCATGATGTCTTTCGTAAAATTTCTTGAGTGAAGACAGCAACCGAGGAGCAACATAACCCTGTGTGAGCAATTTTTGCGTCAGACGTGTCGCTCTGCTAAGGAAATCGATGTAAGTCCCGCACGCTCTGGAGTGACGAATTAATTGAGATACGTAAACTCCATAAGCTGACAAAGGAATAATGTGCACTTAGGCTACTTATGCAGCCCAGCCCCTAGGGGTATTATCAAAATTCCAAAACCTTTGGATTTTAAATTAGTACTTTTTACTTGTACATATTTATACAGTTTTATAAGGGCTTCAAAATTCATAAATTAGAACAGATCTGATTTATGGGTTTAATCACAGATTATTTTATGGGAATAAACAGACCGAACAAGCATCCCCCACCAACCCGGGAAGTAACTGACTATTAAAATTCTCGAGTTTTTTAATGCACGTATCATGTATGCTTTAAAACGATTGCCATATATATGTAATACATTATACTTTGGAGGTTATAATGGTTTTTGGTCATGTTTGCAGTACAAAGTCAGTTGGCATAGTTTATAATTAGTTGTAATGTTCTTCACTCTCTTTCTAAGACTAGTGTTAAAATTTTTTCATTATTTTAGGGATAAGCGTCTCTTGTTTAACGTCTTCATCTTTGATTTTTTATTTCTTTATTTTTTTTCCCTCCCATGCTTTCTGTTGGAAAAGTTCATTCTTGTTCTTTTCATACTGAAAAATTAATGGTAAGCCTGATCAAACAGACTGATGTGCTTGTTATAACTCGATTTATATTAATTTTACGTCTAATCTATGACTAAACAATCATCACTACAAATATATACGCTTTATGTAACTTTCATTTTGTAAGATTATTTCTATTTGTAAAAAATGTGTGTTATGGCACAAATATAGTATGATATCAATTGATTAATTTACTAGCTTTATAAAAAAAACGGAAAACGCAGGTACAAGTATTTGGTAGTCGGTTATAAAAAGACTTACTTTGTCATCCAAGAGTCTATCAAGAAAAAACAAATTTACAGAAGATCAAATAATAGAAATGCTCAACTTTCTAATCGACAACATTTTTGTACAGTGTGGTGGACATGTTTTTCAGCAAACAATAGGTATCCCAATTGGCACAAATTGTGCACCATTGCCTTCCGATTTGTTTCTTCATTCATATGAAGCGGACTTCTTACAATCACTTCTTGACAAAAAGGACCGCAAACTTGCTTTACCCTTCAATCTCACATTTCGTTATATTGATGATGTCCTTTCACTAAACAATCCTCGATTTGGTGACTATTTACATCTCATATATCCGAAGGAACTTGAGATAAAGGACACCACAGATTTTAGGAGGTCCGCTTCATATCTGGATCTATTTCTCGAAATTGACACACAAGGAAGGCTTTGTACAAAGCTCTATGACAAACGTGATGACTTCAACGTTCCAATATTTAACTTTCCCTTTCTGTGTAGCAACATTCCGTCCGCTCCAGCATATGGAGTTTACGTATCACAATTGATTCCGTATTCCAGAGCATGTGGGGAGTACAACGACTTCCTTTATAGAGCCACACGGCTGACAAGCAAATTGTTAACACAGGGGTACGTTGCTCCCAGGTTGTTGTCATCACTCAAGAAATTTTACGGACGACATCATGTGCTTGTATACAAATACGGGATTTCTATCTCTCAGATGAGCACAGATGTTGGTTTGACATAGAGTTTTGTAATGTCATCCTTTCCGGATTTGACCAACACTTAATCGATCTTTGGCAACGTGACGGGTGTGCTATAGCAAGCAGGAACTGCTTACTCTTCCGGAGCACCTGAGTTCACTTTCATTTCGACTTGAGTTCACGTTGCTGAATGCGGTTTTGCTGTTATGTGTGTTTGTGTTTTATGTTGTTATGTGGTTTGTTTTGTTGTGATGATTTTTGTCTGCCGGTTTTGTCTTTGTCTTTACGGTTTGATGATACTGATTATCCCTTTGGTACACCTTTGCTTCTTACTCTCAACAGACTGACCAACAGACCGAGTTCATTATAGCCGACTCACCAACAGACCAAATTTAAGGCAAAAACATAATAAATGCCACAAAAACGCATGTCTGTCTGTTTTTCTTTCTTATACGTACAGTTATATGTCAAACATACATGATGTACAATTTAAGTTGCGTTTTTCGTAATGCTTTCGAATTAATTTTAGCAAAACGCTGTAATGTTTACATTTTTGAATGACAAAATTGGTAGAAATATCTCGATGAGTAACACACCTTTTGCTTTTGTAGCTTACCAATGTATACTACAGAGAAAAACAATATATGAATACGTTCAGTATTCAATATTGTTTTGCCCTACATAAATTGTTTTTTATTAAAGTAAGTAAAAAATAGATATTGAGTAAAATATATTGACCTTGCTATGTTTTTCTCGATAGTATTTGACCAACAGACTTTAGCCGACTCTCCAACAGACCCATTTCCCATATAGCCTCCATGTAAAATTAAACCAACAGACCGAGTTCTCAGTTAGCCGAGTGAAGGAGGTGTATTTGGAGTACCTGATTTCACTCTCATTTTGACCAGAGTTCTCGTTGTTAATTGCTGTTGATCTTGTGTGTTTCGTTAAATGCATAATGTATATTAGAACAGTGATCCCCCAAAAATATAATAAAATTTAATGCAAGTTTCCAAAATGTATTGTTCTTCGTGTTGTTATCGTTGACTGGTTTTGTCTTTGCCTTTTTGGGACTTTTGACTTTCGAATGGCTTTTTCGTAACAGTCTGCCTGTTTGCCTGAATGTTTTTATTGTTGTTTTTAACATGTTTAACTCATATACTAGATTATTACTTCCATTTGTAAAATCTTTTTTTTATTTGTTTATGAGTAAGTGGAAACTTTTCTGATCATTTCCAAATAAGTTCTTTCAGAACAATGTAATAAGTATTATAGGCGACATTAGTTTTTTAACGGTGTGCTTATGTATATAAGAATTTGGACCATACGCGTACGGTCATGACCATGTAGGTATACTCATTTGGTCGGACCATACGCATATTGTCGGGACTAATTAGAATTAACCGATAAAAAAGAGACACATTAAAATGAATATGGATAATATTTGTTTTCTACGAACACCAAGAAGGCTCATACGAGATTCGAAATTCGAGATTCGAGATTCTAGATTTGAGATTCGATATTCGACATTCGAAATTCAAAATTCGAAATTCGAAATTCCAAAATTCAATATACCGTGCTAGAGCCACATTTCAAACAAAATCGAAAACCTTTTTTTAGCAGAATTCAATTTTCGTGATTATTCATATGAAGGTAAATACTGTATATACATGTATACGATATTTTATTTTTGCGTGTTCTTATTTTCGCGATTTTTAAACTATCGCAAAAAAATATGAAAATTAAATGCCCGAGAAAAAACACGATACATTAAGTTCGCGAGTTTAGTTTTGAATCAGCATCGCAACACGGAGCGAGGACATATAAATATAGGTATCCGTCAGTCAAACTTTTTTCGTAACAAATATTTAGTATGCAGTCTCAGTTATGGGAATCTAGCAAGAATTTGTTCTTGTTGAAGCCGAAAGAACCACTATGCAGAACTTTTTACTTACCAAGTTACGATCTTTTATCCTGGACAGGGTTTGACAGAAACATTGGAACAAGAACTAATAAAACAACTATTATTTCGAATCTCGAATTTGGAATCTCGTATGAGCCTTCTGAGCTTTTGTAGAAAACAAATATTATTCATATTCATTTTGATGCGTCTCTTTTTTATCGGTTATTTATAATTAGCCCCGACCATATGCGTATGGTCCGACCAAGTGAGTATACCTACATGGTCATGTCCATACGCGTAAGTAGTCAATATTCTTATATACATAAACACTGCGTTAAAAATTAACCCGTAAAAAAACTAATATCGCCTATTTTACTTATTACATTGCTGTGAAAGAACTTATTTGGAAATGATCAGAAATGTTTCCACTTACTCATAAACAAATAAAAGAATAATTTTACAAATGGAGGTAATAATCTAGTTTATGAGTTACATTATGTAAACATGTTAAAAACAGTCTGGCAAACAAGCAGACAGTTACCAAAAAGTCATTCGAAAGTCAAAAGTCCCCAAAAGGCAAAAACAAAACCAGTCAACGATAACAACACGAGAACAATCAATTTTAGACATTTGCATTAAATCTTAATATATTTTGTGGGATCACTGTTCTAATCTAGATTCTGCATTTAACGAAAAACACACAAGATCAACAACAATTAACAACGAGAACTCTGGTCGAAATGAGAGTGAAATCAGGTACTCCAATTATGATAGCTGTGTCTGATTGTAAAAAAAAAACATTCGTCTCGTCTGTGGAGTGAAAATTTACTAACTTGATTTATTGCTTGATAGTGTTTAAGGCTTCTTTAAAACTCACAAAAAAGCAACATGAACATACTTTGTATAGACTATTGTATCGTCATTTTCAAGCAAAGGTTGCTGACTCTTGTCATTTGGAGTTAAGATCGCTAGAAAATTCACTTTTGTGGAAAATGTCGTGAGCAAACATCATTTTGAAAGTGCTTCCGGTTGAGTTTTTTCAAGCAGTAAGGTTAGAGTAAACTGTTACATTTTTAATTCATGCGTTTGTCAAATAATTCTCAATAGAGATATATAGTATCTTATGCACGGGGACTTAAGATAAAGTTCAATTTTTTTTCCAAACATATTGACAAATACTTTAAAGATCTTAATAAAACTTACATTGATATTAAGGTGTTTGGTGCCAAATGAAATGTAAGCTTAATAAGCCTTTTTCCGCTTTATATGACGATTTTTATCATTTACTTTTATACGTGCGCGAACATTGACTTATCTCGACACGATTTAACTTGAACTTCTCCACAAATATAGGCTCAAATGAGGCACACAATCTAGTTGCCCACTTAATGGTGACCTTTTTATCATAGACACATGGTCTTGACTCTTGTCAATCGCAATATCTATCATTTCGCACCGAAACACAAGAAGACATAGGTACCTTTTATTTTTTCATACATGTAGTCTTACATGTAATAACTATTTTACATCAGTCGGTATACTTTTCTTTACTGGCGGTCTTCTTGACTGACGATAAATGTTTTCAAGTTGCTCTTGATATGGTATCGTATGTCTAAATATCTAGCTTAATTACTCACAGATTTATAAATTTATAGGTTTCAAAATTTAATATAGATTTATAGATTTGAAATTTTAAAATGAAATTTGTAAGGATGTATTTTTTTGGAAAAGGGATTAAACTAAATGGAAGGTTTGTCATCCAAATTATAATTTAATACGCAATCGGAATTCAATGTATTAGGCTATCATAATAAGTATCTGAAGGATTGAATCATATAGGAAGATGTTGGACTGTGGCTCACATATTCAAAATAAATTAATTTAGATCACGATCAATCTGAATGCCTAAAATCTGCTGTAGACAATAACATGAAGTAAAACGTTCAGATGATATTACAATTTGAAAACTTGTGTATTTTTTTATGGATGACTTTTTTTATCAGGTTTGGTTTCTATTGGGGATTTATATTTATAAATTGATTTACATTACACATTTGTTTTTTTGTTTTTTCTATCATATGATTTTTTTTTTTTGAAAACTTGTATTGAAATTAAATAATTTATCAGACATGACCTCAATATTTGTTCTTTCTATTCGAAATAACATTAAAAAATGTGGCACTTACTTTTGCGTAATGTCCTTCACATGTTACACAGTGTATGCCACATTTGTAAATGTTATTTCTTCATAGACAGAAAAAATAGTGTGGTCCTTCCTTAAATAAAATTACAAATACCAAAAACGCGGGTATAAACAGTTAATTCTGATATGCTATATATCGATATTTCAAGGAGTAACCTCTCATCAGTAGCATTTAAACCAAAACTTTGGAAGGTCAAAATCCAAAACAGTTGAAAACGAAAAGTACTCAAAACCAAAACGTTCGAACAAGGAAGCCAAATCCAGCACCGAGGATATCGACCATGTGCATTACAAGGAAAGAAACCTGGTGTTTTTATCAATTTTGAATTTAACAATCGGAAATTTCAGCCACAATATATTAGAAATTTTATGGTAATTCGTGTCAGACAAGTCTGACTACCAGGCTTGTGATTACCCTCGGGGACCTCTGGTAAAAGAATTGTTTGGTAGGTAAAACCACACCGAAAAGGTTAAATACGAATAAATGAATAAATAAAGTTTTCAAGGAGCAAAGAGGCACCAATAGGACATTCGCATGAGGCAACGAGAAAACGTGTAAACACGAACAAGAACAACACGAAGAAAAACAAACACAAAATGAACGCAAACTCAAGTCGTAACAAGAGTGAACTCATGTGCTCTGTGAAAGTAAGCAGTTCCTGCCTGCTATATAGCACACCCGCCATACTGCTTATTTCCTATTCAGTGTGTCAAATCCGGTAAAGGATGACAAAACATAACTTTACGACGAACCAACATCTGCACTCATTTTTGAGATAGAAATCCCATGTTTGTCTACAAGTGCACGGTGTCTACCGTAAAATTTCTTGAGTAAAGACAGCAACCGTGGAGCAACCAAACCCTGTGTTAGCAATTTCTGTGTGAAACGTGATGCTCTGCCAAGGAGATTGATGTAAATTGATAATTATTGTTTTATTAATTTTGAATATTTTATTGGAGTTATTCCATTCCTACTGAACTATTTTTGTTTGGTTAAACATGAACCTATCTCTGAAGAATAATAGTGAGTTTTCTTGTAGTTTTGTTCAAAATTGATCATATACTATCATCCAGAACTAGTCAACGGTTTGGCGTCCGTGGTTATAAATTTGTAATCAAAGCGCTTAAGCAAAAGCTAAAGGCAAGTGAAATATCTAAGTTTTATATAGATCGAAATGTCAAGTTGTTGTATTAGCGCTGCTGAGGGAGTATTTATATCCTCTGGTATCAGTACTTCTGTGTTGAAGAACACATCAAAGCCATAAAATCATCCGTGTTTATTTCAAAATCGTAAAACAAAAACTCTAAGGTTCTCCTACCCCAGAAATCGGTTGATCTTTGGCATTATTTGGGCCCCAGCTTGGCATATTCGTTTCATTTTTCTAATCTCTTCAAACATGTCATATTTATAAAGTTTTTGACATTTTCATTTTTTGGGGGTAAAGCTCCTCTTATGAGTCTTTAGTGTAGACGACCGCGAGTCAGGCGTAGCAAATAAAGACCTCTTTGTAGAGTTCGATAAGAGTAGGCTCAATGATGGCCGTTTACAAAGGCCACACTCGCAAACTGCAAACTGGAGAGGGATTTGTAGAAGCATTATCGAGGATAAATAGATATGTATATGTTGTGTACAAGTTGTAATTTTGTACAAGTTATAACATGTACAAAATATTTGTACAAGTTATAACTTGTACGGACCAAAAATACAAGTTATAACATGTACAATTTTTGCCTGTACATGTTATAACTCGTACAAAATAATGACAAAAGTGAGGTTTAACTTGTACAAAATATATTAATACAAATATTTTTAAAATACTAACACTTTTGACTAAAATAAGGATTTAAACCTAATTCAAAACATTATTTTAAGGAAATAAAGTACTTAAAAAACAATATTAGAGAACAAAGATGATCAATACCAAATGAAATGTCAGACATACTAGGGAAACTGTATCTGTTGTAGATTCATAATGACCCTGACTTGGTATGGATATTTCAAAAGGAATGGGGGTTGGATGAAAGCACAAAACTATCATCTTCCATTAATTGCAAATCGGGGAACTAATGTGACATAAAGCCAAACCAAGTTGAGCAGTGAAGGAGCCCACAAAGAAAACTCATTTAAAAAAAATAGAGGAAAAAAGGACACAATAGTGGACCGACCTGAAAAAGCAAGTCTTAAAAATCACTTGTTTAGTACCAGAGGTTAAATATTAGTTTTTATAAAAAGAAGTTATTGCGTTCATATTTTTCTTAGATTTTAACATAAACATGTAAATGCCTATTTATATATTTCATAAACCATATTCAACAGATTTGGGATGTACATGTAATGTTTTATATTTCTTGTTGCAATCCAGAGATCGACATAAAGGAAATAATATCAGATCAGAATTGGACTACAAGTGTACATGTTTTGACATTTTCTGGTCATATACTTATAATTGTTGCCTTTATAACAACGTACTATACGTATGGTCTGTAAAAACTTATTTATTCTTAATTCTTTTCTAAAAATTGAATGACATGAGTTGTAAACAGTTACATTTAAAAAATATGCATCAGATTCAATTTCATTGCAGAAAAAAAATAGAAAAAAACCAAAAACCTTTTATTCCTTTTATTTTGGTTTATTTGATATGTCAAAACAATACAAAAAATATTAACTTTGTTAATAAGTGTTAACATTGATCAATATAGATTTTATTTATTTAAAATGATGATTATTTCATGTAGCTACTTTTGAAATAAATGTTGTACAAGTTAAACCCAATTTTTTGAATAATTTTGTACAAGTTATAACATGTACAGGCTAAAATTGTACATGTTATAACTTGTACAAAATTACAACTTGTACACAACATATATTTAAAAGTAAAAATAACTTTTGTTTCGAATCTTGTAATTAAGTTTCAAGGAAGCTCTATTCAGTATCAACCCTTTTCCACCAGTAACTGCAACATTTTATCGTTTTCTAGATACAGCTTACAGAACTCAATTTGCACATTTTAATATATGAAGCATTATATAATTAAGTGGCTTTAATGTGACGTTTTGCATTGTCCGGGCAGACGAGAGCATTCCACCGTTCACTCGGCATAGTGAGATTAGAAACTAAAAAAATTTTAAACAAATTTACTGCTTAGATGCATGTTGCTTATTTTTTTAACAATATATCATAACTATGCTCTTATTTCAGGCTCAGAATGTGATTGAGTTGAAATACTGTCTTTCTTTGTTGGATGCAACAACATTGTACACTTACATGTACATTTGTACTTGGTCCATGGTATCACAAAAGGTGTGTTGAATCGTGAAAGAATTATAACTTATATACAAAGTGTTTAGTTAGGACTGGTGTCAATATAACTTCTTATTTTGTTGACTTTTTTATGTCACCTGCAACGTGTTGCAAAGTAACATTTAGTCATTATAGTCGCTTAGATACAATTCTTCATCTTGCTTCGTCCTGCGTCCAACGTTGTCCTGTGGCGTCACAACAAGTCAAAACATTGTCCACCTTACATGACAAATTTGTTGTTGTACCTGCAGACAAAGCACCAAATAACATCATTTTTGTGTGCAAGAAACACTACATTGACTATTTGACAGTTGAATTTGGGGTTGGTTGAACCAGCAATAGCACCATATACACGGCTACAACACTGTCTAAGGAGGAAATCATTGACAATCACAAATCTGTCATTTCCTCCTTCGGCCTTTTTGTTGGTGGCAATAATGATGACATTCCATCCCTGTATTGGATTCCTAAATTACATAAAAATCCATACAAACAGCGCTTCATTGCAGGGTCATCCAAATGTACAACTAAGCCTCTTTCAATTGTCGATCCTGGAGAATTCGGAAGAACTGATGGAGATTCTTGACTCTAAATCAGTTTCATCTTGTAACAGCATCAAAACATTCGATTTCTCCACATTTTACACTTTCTATTCCACATATGAACAACTGAAATTGCAATAGGCACAGCTGATTAAACGCAGCTTTTTCAAAAAGAATGGAAAACGCAGGTACAAATATCTAGTAGTCGATTATACCAAGACTTACTTTGTCATCAATGAGTCTAAGAAAAACAACAAATTTACAGAAGACCAAATAATCGACATGCTCCACTTTCTTATTGACAACATTTTGTTCAGTTTGGTGGACGTGTTTTTCAGCAAACAATAGGGATTCCAATGGGCACTAATTGTGCTGATTTGTTTCTTCATTCATATGAAGCAGACTTCTTACAATCTCTTCTAGACAAAAAAGACCGTAGACTAGCTCTCTCTTTCAACCTCAGGTTCCGTTATATTGATGATGTCCTTTCACTAAACAATTCTCATTTGGTGACTTTCTCCTTCTCATATATCCCCAGGAGCTTGAGATAAAGGACACAACGGGTTCTAGGAAGTCTGCTTCATATTAGATCTACAACTCGAAATTGACTCTCAAGGAAGACTTTAAACAAGGCTCTATGACAAACGTGATGACTTCAACTTTTTAATCGCAACTTTCCCTTCTTGTGTAGCAACATTCCGTCAGCTCCAGCTTATGGAGTTTACGTATCTCAATTGATTCGTTACTCCAGAGCGTGCGGGACTTACATCGATTTCCTTAGCAGAGCGACACGTCTGACGCAAAAATTGCTCACACAGGGTTATGTTGCTCCTCGGTTGCTGTCTTCACTCAAGAAATTTTACGGAGGACATCATGCACTAATAGACAGATATGTGATTTCGATCTCTCAGATGAGTGCAGATGTTGGTTTGTCATAGGTGTTTGTTTTGTCTTCCTTTAGTAATTACCGGATTTGACACGCTAAATGGACTATTGGCACCGCGACGGATGTGCTATAACAAGCAGGAACTGCTTACTCTTCCGGAGCACCTGAGTTCACTCTTGCTTCGACTAGAGTTCGCGTTGTTTATTGATATTCAGTTATTTTGTGTTTCCATGTTTTACATGTTGTCTGTTTTTGTCCCGTTCTTGTTTGTGATTACTGGTTTTGTCTCTGCCCTTTCGGAAATTTGACATTCGGAGACCCCATTGGTGCCTCTGCTTCTTGCATGTAGCTTTCTTTTATAATACTATATGATGTAAAGCGATTTTATACCCGTAACTAATACATGTAGTTTAAGACGCTGGTGACATACAGTTTCCATGAAAGGCCGCTATTCTAGTTTGGCTGCATGTATTTCAAGAAGTAGCTAAGAGTCTGTACTTGATCAATTTCCGACATAGCCGATTAATTGACGGAGTATTTTTTTCAGATGGGGGAGGGGGTGTTCCATACGATTTCCTAGTATTGTTTTTTTAATGTTTTATTGTGGTGTACTTGTACCGGGTGTGTCGATCCTGTGCCTTTTGTCTCGGTAAATTAGAAATTCGGATTCTAATTTAATTTCTGAGATTATTCAAATTCTGAAATTGGTTTTTGTCTGTATAATTATTACCCCCCTCCCCCCCCCCCCCCCCAAAAAAAAAGAGAGAGAGAAATATTCATCCTAAAAGGATAAAAACCAAATTCTATATATATACGAGATAAACAATGGTTTTACAGGTTCAAACACTTAAAACATTTAACATTTGAAGGCGCGGATCCTAAACTATGTTTTTGCACAAATCAACGTTAAAACGACAACAACAAATTTTAAGCATACAAAAAAAAAAACACCCCTAAAATTCTAGATCCGCCCCTGGTCTCATCGCACATCAACATTTTTTTCAAGTATTTCTAACAAGTACAATGTACCCATGATCATTTATATATTCGTGGTGATTCAAAATTTACCCAGCATGAGATTTTTGTTTTGAGGATCATGAATTCCTTTTTGGTTTTATGAACTGGACAGTAAAACAAACAGCATCTTTTTCTAGTCGGCAAACCAGAAATAACTATTAACTCCCACTACAAATTGTTCATGCTATTACTTTTGATTAATTCATGCTAATGTTATGTTAACATAGGGGTCAATTATAGCTGTTTTTTTTTCAATTTCAGATGTGTAAAAACGCCGAATGGTGTGCTTCGCACGGCCCCGATTGAGAATAGATCAGCAGCAGCACCAAGCTAAAGACTAGAGATTCCGACGGTGGGTCAATCAAAAGTGTTCAACCCAAAGAGTGATCAAGGTGTGGAAACTAGGTGGCTAAACATGGTGGCCATTAACGCCAGGGTTGTTAGATCATAATATATTCAAAGACGGATTTAGGACTTGCGCGCCGGGCGCAAACAGGAAAATTTGGTTAGGAACTGTATGTAACAAGAGGTTCCAGATTATTTTTTTTTCAATATCACGCCCTCCAGTTGGAAAATTTCTTGATCTACGACAGACATTGACCAGCGCATGAAGAGTGTCACGCTTTATGCACGTAAAAGTTTCCTTTGTGGAACGCCAGGCGTGCACCATAGAGGTTATATTGTCCACCCTTAACCATCTCTCCCATTTCTAGTGGCCTTAATGAAATTTACTGTTCCTTTGTTTCCCATCCCGCTACCATATTTCTCTTTATGATTGTTCCATGTTCAGTTTCACATCCTTGTCATGTTTATCATAACTCACCCAATCACCAATTCACCAACTCACTCACTCCACTAATTACTCACCCAATCAAGGTGTTATCTTTCATTGAATGAACCGTTTTGACTGAATAATATTGAACACCAAAAAAAAAAAACATAGTCAGGACCATTGGGATCAGTTCTGCTTTTCTGTAGGATATGTTAACATGGGTTGTATAAAATGTTTACTTCACAACCGAAAGTATATCGAATCCGAAAAATATCTAGTATATAATTTACATAAATTACGTTTGACACAAAATTTGCTTGCACAATTTGATGTTGCTCCTCGGTCGCTGTCTTCACTCAAGAAAGGTCGACACCTTTCTCACAGATGTGTGCAGATGTTGGTTTGTCTTAGAGTTTTGTTTTGTCTTCCTTTAAAAAAATACCGGAGTTGACACACGAATTGGAAGTGCGACGGGTGTGCTATAATAGCAGGCAGCAACCGCTTACTTTTCCGGGCACCTGATTCACTCTTGTTACGACTAGAGCTCGTGTTGTTGATTTCTAATCGGTGTATTTTGTGTGTTGTTTATGTTTTGTGTTTTGCGGTTCCCTTTCGGACTTTTGACACTAGAATGCCCCATTGGTGCCACATTTGCTTCTCATATAAATAAAACTGTGTTAGTAGAAATTCTGCTGGAATTTTTGTGGTAATATTATTTTTAAAAATATTTCGGTTATCAAATTTTCTTTAACTCATTTAAAGTGTAAAACTAAACATATTATCCTGAATCGAAGTAGACCCCTCCGTGTGTTTTGGCATTTTGGGAATTAGGGTTTTTAGGGAATTTTAACAAACACTGACTAAAACTTCCAATGTGTATGTCATGCATACTTCAAAATGTCTCATCATTTGAACAATATACGATAGAATAATTCAACAAATTTATTTTTCCGTCAATGATATATTCAAGTTGTTTCCCTGCAGAATCTATGGTGCAGTTGTTGTTGCATGTCCAAATCGGTTTACTAGGGATTGGAAACTGAAAAAATAATAAATCATTTAAAAAAAGTTATTAGGTAAGAGTGCATCGTCAATAAAACAACAACACATCGTCAAAATTCTTTGTTTAAAAAATACCTACTATAAAAATGTGTTTAAAACATTTAAAAAGTCATATCGTGCATGTTGAACATAAACCTCTAAATGGGCAATCATGGCTTAAATGATTGTGTTATAACAAGACAATTTCCAATTCCTGATTGCTAATTGCTGAAATGGATATTTGTGGATACATATAGAACAAAAACAAATAATAGAATGTGGTGAACGCAAATGCAATGGTCTAAACACAAAAAACAACCCGAAATTGCTTTATTTTTTCTAAAAATCATCTCCCCTCGGTAATTATATAGTTCTTATCTAAGTATCGCTTATTAAAGTACCAAAGGTTTCAAATGAAACATACCTTTTACAAACCAGAGGACATCCAAACTGTAAAAGATGATCCTGTTTAATCAAAAGATGACATTCATCTTCACAAGCCTTTTCTGCAGGATCTGTTCCAAGCACGGCAACCATCTGATCGATTAGATTTTGTAGCTCGGTCCCTTGGAAAATAGAATCTGGGGGGAAACATGTACATGTATATTTAATATCATGATTCTCTATAAGAAAAGTGTATATGGGTTTTTAGTAAAATAAAAAGGATTGATATAGAACCTTATTTATTATATTACGGTCACCAGCGGCTAGCTTGGTAAATTTATGGTAGGGTGGGTCCATTTTTTATTTGAATTCAATACCCATATTTATATGAGATTCTTATGACCCATATTCATATATCGCATCCAAAAAATGACCTATATTTATATTCAGTAAACTTAAAATAATGATCATATCTAATATTTTATTAATTATTTATAAATAATAGCTCTTAATTGTTAGCAAATATAACTGGGGATGGAGATTATTTCTCACAGCTTGTTGCTGATGCAAATTTCAAGCATTGAACATATCTTTATCATAATGGACAAAACATGACCCATATTGATATGGAGCCCATTTTTATCAATAAATATTAAACAGCATACCCATTTTTTTCTATATAAAATTGTCTTAAATATCTAAAGAACAACAAAGCTATATGTATATACACATTTTTATGTATGTTTTCAATAAAAAAAAACTACCCTTAACTTTGGCATATCTACGTACACCTTCATACAATAAGTTACCCCCTTCCGGTAACTCATGTTTCACTGATACGGTTTTTGTTACTCCTCACCATAACACGGAGCAGGAACATAAAAATGCAGGGCGTCCGTCCTCCGTCACAAAAAATTCAGAAACAGATTTTTAAGCAACTATCAATCGGAGGCTTTGGATTCAAGTAGGCGTTCCATATGGTAGGATGCGTTTTCAGATCTGTCGCTCATCTACTTCCTGTTTAACGAGTTGACTCTCGACGGGCGGGGAACCTTTAATTTGTTTTTGTAATTTCTTAACTTTTTTCTGCTTACTGGCAATGTATGTTCAGCATTAATAACAGTTAAAAGCAAACAAATATAACTTTTAAAAGATGTAATCAGCCTCGATTTTGTTTTGATAGTTACCTTTGTTTATATCTCAACACGGAACGGAGACATAAAATGCCTGCGTCCGTCTGTCCATGCGTCCGTCAGTCTTTTTCCGTTACAGATATTTTATGCAGCTTCAGGTATGCCATGGGAACCTAGCCGAAGTTGTTCTTGTTAAAGGCGGAAGGAACAACACGTGGAACTTTTTACTTACCAAGTAACATTCTTTTTTCCTGGACAGGGTTTGACAGAACCAATGGAACCAGAACTAACAAAACAACAGCTATCTTCATGGTTGTCTATTTAAAATAAAAAATAGTAAATTGTCGAAGCTTTATAAACAGAATCTTTGTTCGTGTACAATTAACTTTGTACTAGGATTACAGCAAATTTCAAGATCAAGATTTCTTTTGGAAAAATTACATCATTTTACGAAGTTGAAAAAAGTTCTAAACGAAATTACAACAAAGAGACATGTGAAAAAATTATAATACCCCGATAAAATGTGTTTGAAAAGCGTTTTGTCTATTTATGAAGCATCCGTAAAAAAGTTGAAATACAAAAGAAACAAAGTAAAATAAGATTTTTAGGTCACCATTTTCTATTGAAAACCCAGCTATTTGCCATTTGTACAATTCCAAGAACTTACTGATTTGTCTTTGAAGTTGAAGTACAAACAAGTAATCTGTTTTGTCTGGAAATAGATTATATAATAGAACAAGTCAGTCTTATCTTGTGCACTAAGATTTGATAAGAGACGAAATTCTGTGGCAAGGAACGTGCGACTTTCAACACCTACTAAACTTTTAGTTTGCGAGTACTTTTAATGTCACTATTTTTTGGCATGTCATTCAGTTTGAGCATTTGAGTACTAGTTTTATTAATGAGTCATGGTATCTGGGTTCTTGGTTTGCTAATGAGTAATAGTGTCTCAGTGTTCTTAGTTTTGCTAATGAGTCATAGTGTCTGGGTTCTTGGTTTTACTAATGTGTCATGGTGTCTGGGTTCTTAGTTTTTCTGGAAAGTCATGGTGGCTGGCTTCTTGGTTTCCTAGAGAGTCATGGTGTCTGGGTTCTTGGTTTCCTAGAGAGTCATGGTGTCTGGGTTCTTGGTTTCCTAGAGAGTCATGGTGTCTGTGTTCTTGGTTTTGCTGATGGGATATTGTTCTTGGTTTGCTAATGAGTAATGGTGTCTTGGTTTTTAGGCAGAGCCTTATAGATTCATATAGCTATCTGATTTTCGAGTTTTTTTCCGTCTAGACAGGGTAAATCGGTCAGTCAATATTGCTACCAGAGGATCTATTATAGAACATTAATCGTTTATTGTATTCTAAATGTTATACGGATTGTTTAAAATAAGAGGTACATATTTATACCCCAACATAAATGAGATGTAAATGTGCACTACATATCGTGTATCAATACTCGTTGACGTTCACTTAAGCATTGTTGACCTTTGACCTTTGATCAAGTGGGCGGAGCTTAATTACAGATTTCTTAACAAATGTGTAAGTGTGCGGAGGAAACAAACAAAACTGATGTGCTACGTTTCAAGTTTATGAAACACAGATCGTTCTTTATTTTTAATGCTAATATTTAGCTCTGCCTTTTAACGCTTTAGCGCTTTGATTTCTAATGAGTCATGTTGTCTGGGTTCTTGGTTTGCTAATGAGTCATAGTGTCTGGGTTCTTTGTTTTACTAATGAGTCATGTTGTCTCAGGGTTTTTGGTTTTGTCAATGAGTCATAGTGTCTGGGTTCATGGTTTTGCCAATGAGTAATGGTGTCTGGGTTCTTTGTTTAGCCAATGAGTCTTGATGTCAAGGTTCTGAACTTTGCTGGTAAGTCATTGTGTCTGGGTTCTTGGTTTCCTAAACAGTCTGGGTTTTTTGTTTCGCCAAGGAGTCACAGTTTCTTGTTTATTGGTTTCCCTTGTAAGTCAAGGTGTCTTGCTTCTTGTTTTTGCTAATGAGTCATGGTGTCTGGGTTCTTAGCTTTGCTGGTAAGTCATGTTGTCCGGCTTCTTGGTTTTGCCAATGATTCATGGTGTCTGGGTTCTTGGTTTTGCCAATGAGTCATGGTGTCTGGGTTCTTGGTTTTGCCAATGAGTCATGGTGTCTGGGTTCTTGGTTTTGCCAATGAGTCATGGTGTCTGGGTTCTTGGTTTTGCCAATGAGTCATGGTGTCTGGGTTCTTGGTTTTGCCAATGAGTCAGGTTTTGTCAATGAGTCATGGTGTCTGGGTTCTTGTTTTGCTTGAAAGTCATGGTGTCTGGGTTTTTGTTTTGCTGGAAAATCATGATGGCTGGGTTCTTGGTTTTGCTAGTCTTGATGGGGTCTGGGTTCTTTGTGCTGTTGAACAGACATGATGTCTTCTATTCTTGTGGTTTCATATTACATTTGACAGTCTTAGGCGATAATTAGTTGTGTCCTACAACTAAATAGATATGGCAAATAAGACAAAATAGTACTATGATGCAACTGTTTTTGTTTATCGTCTTGTGCAAAGGTGAACTATTGTCACCATTTGGTGTCTATCGTCGTCTGTCTTTCGTCGGTAATTTTTTTAAAATATTCTCCCCTGAAACTACTAAACAGAATTTAATGAAACTGTGTAGTACAAACATGTAGTATTGATCATTAAGGTATCCTGCGCAAAAGTCTTGTTTTTAATTCGTACCACAAAAAAACCCCACAAAAACCAAAACAAATAAACATAAAGAAATAAACCATTTCCGCTAAAACCATGGTTAATCATTTTCAAAGCCTAAAGAAGCAGAGGTACCAATGGGGTATCCGAATATCAAAAGTCCGAAAGGGCAGAGACAAAACCAGTAAACACCAACAAGAACGGGACAAAAACAGACAACATGTAAAACATGGAAACACAAAATGATTGAATATCAATCAACAACGCGAACTCCAGTCAAAACAAGAGTGAACTCAGGTGCTCCGGAAGAGAAAGCAGTTCCTGCTTGCTATAGCACACCCGTCGCGTTGCCAATAGTCCATGACTAAAGACTGAGACACTATATCACATAGCAAAAATCTTAATTCGAGGCTCTTTAGAATTGAAAAAAAAATATATTGCAGTTGTTAGATGGGTTCATACTTTTTAGGTTAACATCGTGCTAAAATAAACAATATTTGAGATGCAGAATAGCTGTTGATTAGATATATGCCAAAAGGATTAAATGATTTTATGTTTCCAATGAGCTTCTATGTATATTCGCAAATTTTCAAAAATAAATAATTCTATGCTGTTTCTGAGTAAAATTTCATACTTCAATATTTTCTCTGAAATTTGAGAAATATTTGCATTTTATATAAGTTATTGAACATAATTTTGCATGCGTTGTTTCAAAATAACAATAATTTTTACAGGTAAAATTTATGACATCATAATTTTCATAAATGGGCAAGTAAAAATTTATGTGTAAACACGTTAATTACTGATACTAGTAGTGTACGGAATATCACATCCTGATTTTTATGGTAATGTTTTTCATAAAGCTCTCAAGTCTAAAAACAATCAATTGGAAAACTGGCTTCAATTTCTATTTCGCAAAGGATATGAATCAAATATATTTTTTTATATAAATCTTTGAATTTAGTTGTTTTGTTTTAATTTGGCAGATATATTGATAACTTGATACTCACTTTATAATTTTCATAAGCTTTTTTGCTTATTGTCATTTTAAGGCATTATAACGATCAAGCATGTCGGTTTTATCTGATGACGCTCCAGCAAATCATTCTTTGTTTGAAATGAAGAATATCAATATGTTTGATTTTTTACATCAGTCGGTTGATGATTCGCAGCTGGCTGTCAGAAACAGCGAGTGTTCTATAGAGAGTTCCTATTCCATTGTTTGTTTGACATGTTTGATCTTGTTGTCTTTTGTCTAAGGTTCCCTCTAGTGGAATCGAACTTTGATCGATTTGATTTTTATTGTATGTTTAATTTTTGTACTTTATTGTCTGGGAATATCACTAGGAAGAAGGTTGGGCCCAAAAAACTAGTTTAACCCCGCCACATTTTATATGTGCCTGTCCAAACCAGGATTCTTTGACAAAGCTTTTGTTTGTTATTGTCTTTTTGGTGTTTTCTGTTCCTTGTTGAAGAAGGGGGTCTGTATATGACTATTTCAAGACTGGATTTGAATTATCTGCATTTTATTTAGACCATGGGCCAATTACAGAACGGCGAGCAGCGCCTACTGGCCTGGTGGGAGGCTGCTGGCGTTTGTCCGTTTGTTGTTTTTCTAAATAACCGCTTGTTTTGTGAGCTGTATCGTACACTTATTCCACATCTCATTATTTTCTACAGATTGCAGGTACCAGTGGCATATGCAAGGTTACAGCAAAGTTGAAGCAACGTTGTATTCGGCAAGGGATGTGCTGAAGGACACCAGTGGGTCCACAGGCAAAGCCCTGGTAGGGGTCCAGGGATTTCAGGAGGGGCGTAAAGATCACTGTTCGCCGAATGAAGAGAGACGCGAAATTGTTAATAGGTGTTTTTATGTGGATTTTGTGTCAAAAACATTTTTTTGACAGTTTAAGGAGGAAGTACGCCCAGTGCGCCTTTCCTTGACCACTCGCATCAATGTTTACATTTTTTCAAAAGGACTGTATTTTCAATTCTTGTTCTCATCAGCAGCACATACAAAACTTACCAACACTGTACATGTAAACCCGTGGCTTACAAAACGTATATATACGTATCCGTATAAATGTTCAAAACCGGCAAAGGTAATTACAAATAATTGGCAATCTTATTTCGCCCAGTCTAAATGGGTAGTGCTTCTGAATACGTATTCTTTTGGCAAGGAACACACCAAACTGCATGAATGGTTGGGTTATGTGCTAGAAATATTAGTTATTGTTTTTATCCCAAGATGTAAACTGTAAACTGAACAGGGAGCTGAACATGAAAGGGGTGATAAAATGAACATGAAATAATGATGCAGTAAGAATAAGTGTAATGGAGTCATAGGGCATAGAGGCTAACCATGCAGAGAAGCAGTAAAGTACGATTTTTTTCGACATTTTTTATCTCTGGGAACATATTTTCTTTCTTTTTCCTTTTGCGAAATCCAGGCGCGGACCCAGGATTTTTGATTATAGATAGCGTGGGTATTAAATATTCGCCGAGGGGAGCGAGGCGCCAATTTTTGGGGTCTTTTTTTTTATTAATTTCATGTTAAAAAAAATCATTTTGTCACATTTTAGGGGGGCGCACTTCGGGGTGTGCATGCCTGAATCCGCGCCTGAAATCGAAATGGAAACAGTTTATACTTCCATTGCTTACTTCGTGGTACGGCACTTGTTGCAAAGTGGAAAACGTCGCATCTTTATTTTATCAAATTGGTTACGATTACCTGGATTTACATGGAAAAGTAACAATAAGAAATAATTATTGTAACCTGAAGCCGGAAGTCAAAGTAAAATATTAACCGGTCCACGGATGCGGACCTTTTTTTATGAAAGTAACAATAAGAATTATTTTATAATGTTATGGTATAATAAGACAATATACAATCAGTCGCTATCGTGATTTATAAACCTGAAGAAATGTTATATTCACCGGGCCGTAGGTAAGGTGAATATAGATTTCTGAGGGTTGATAAATCATGATAGAGACTTACATCGAAGTCATTAATTGTTTTATTACATGAATCAACTCTAATGAAATATAGTAAGAAAGACATCATTTGTATATTTTTCAAAATCAACCAACTTTAATATCTTCACAATTCCAATAAGGCCCAACAAGGTCTTATACTAATAAGAACGGCATTAGATTTGCAACTGTAATTTAAAATTAACAGATATGTTTAAAGATAAAATAAAAACAAAAAATAAAGAAATAAATAAAAATAGAGAGGATACAGTAGTTTTACTTTCTATTTTTAGATTAAAACCATGCGTTATCAAATTTCGCATGACCTATTTCTTCTTTCGTTTCCTATTTTTAGGCTAAAACCATGCGCTATCAAATTCCGCATGACCGCTGTTCTGTACTGTCCAACGCCAACGTTGCGAAATAACATGACCCAAAAGTACTTTTCAGGCCAATCAGAATACAGTAAAATTCCATTCATGTAATAAAATATTTTTAAAAGGGTTATATCCCTTAATTATTTGAACCCAATTTTTTTAGGTAATAATAGTGGCGGATCCAGAGGGGGGGACACAGGGGGCACGTGCCCCCCCCCCCCACTTGACCTCTTCAAAAATAAAATTAGGCATAAAACTACATGGTCATAATCCACCACTTTTTTATCCATACATAAAACAATTAACACAACTTGTATACATATCCTGTCCTTTTGTTTATCAATTGATTTATGGCTTAACTGTCACCAAATGTAATTTTTACAGGTACATGAAATTTCTGTTTTTGGACGAATCCATATACAGACACTTTATATCTCTTATATATATCCTTAAATATTTAAATCTATGTGGAGTTACACTGTTGGTGACTCTGCACTGGACACGAGGAGGAATGCAGATGACACTGATCATCGCATTTCCTTAAGCACCGTCCCTTGGTGTCCTTTGCAGAGGAACAAACATTTACTAATACTTAACGCCTGTACTTAAAACAGTCTCACACCTTGGCTGTGCTGCTGGGTATCTCTGTTAAAATACTGATAAATGTTATTGTTAATCCTTCATCTGATACAAAATATATACATAATACATGTATTGTTAAAATCGTTAACTTTATATATCATTATATTTGTACTGTCATTTGTTTGAACATTGTATTATAATTATTAATGTCATGTATGTCATTGCCCCCTGTGGGTCCATGATTGGTCCAATAAAAATATTTCTATTTCTATATGCATATCTTAAATGTTTACATGTATATGCCAGGGCAAAAGCTACATATATACAATTGTGTTCTTTTACATGTTTTAAAAATAATGATGAAATAGAGAAAATAATTCATCGGTTTGCAACAATGCATTTAAATTCAAAATTCTTTGGTTTTTTTCTTTAATAATTAGTGTTTAAGTAACATTGAAATGGGGTGGGTATTTGTTTGAAAACAATTTTTATATTATCTATGTTTTATTTTTATGGGAATTGAAAAAAAAATTACATTTATTCAGGTTAGGGATATGACCAATATAAACTGGAATTTTATAGTCAAATTGAACCTTCATGCAATTATTTAATGAATGACGTCATTGATGATTTATAGTATAACTAACGAATGATTCCGAATATGAGGAAATATTCAACGAGTGACCGAACAACCCAATAATTCACGAGTGCGCCAGGCGCACGACGGTGAATTATAAAGGTTGTTCGGTCACAAGTTGAATATTTCCCATATTCAGAATCTTGAGTTTGTTATACTATTTATTACATATATAAATGTTCAATTAGGACTTTATTTATGGTTGAATTACCGGAACATTTTCTGTTGGACTATTTTCATGCAGGCGCAATGGTTTTCGACGTCACAGACGACGTTATAGGTACATTGTAACACCGAATAACAGTTAATTAAATGTTCGCGCGTTTTTAGTTATTTCACTCAGTGAGATAAACGATTTCTGTTCACTCGGAAATCTCGATATTTCACTGCTATCTATGTAATAAATAATACTAAATCATTAGTTGTTTGAAGTGTTATGTTGGATTTAGAAATCGATATGTTTGATTTTTTTACATCAGTCGATAAATGCTTCTTAGCTAGCTGTCAGTAACTGCGAGTGTTCTCAAGGGAGTTCCTTTACGTTTCGTTGTTCTCGTATAGTACTCTTGTCTCAGGTTCTCTCTTGGTGAATTGAACTTTTATCGATTTGATTTTTAAAGTGTGTTATTTTTTTTGTGCTTGGTACAAGATAAACAATAGGAGGAAGGTTGGGCAAAAAAAACTAGTTTTTATATGTGCCTGTCCTAAGCCAGGAATCCTTGTCAAAGTTTTTGTTTGTCCTTGTCTACTATCTGGGTTTTTTTTTTGTTTTTTTTTTATGTCCAGAAATGGGTCTTTCTTTGATAATCTAGGGATTTGTTTGAATCTTATGTAATTGTATTTTTAGTCTTGGGCCAATGCAAGACAGCGAGCAGTGACCTCTGGTCATGTTGAAGACTGCTGGCTATTTTCAATTGTGATTTTTTAAATTGCCGTTAATGTTGGTTTTGCCGCGTACACTTTATTCCACGTCTCTTTGTTGTCTATTTGATTGACAAATGTTGTTTATGAAACAAAAGGTTTAGGAAGTTTTATTGACCTAAGCACTGGTGCATCCCCTTCGCTAACATGGTTAGAAAATATTATTATTTCCTATTTCATCATCATGTTGCATGCCCCTTAGTTCTAATAAAATCGCTTACTCTGGAGGATTTTAATTGGGCTCACTTGAATGTAAAGGAGCAGCCACTAAGTTTAAAAGATTTAAGGTGCGATTTTTGTGTTGCTGTGGAAATATTATTATTGAACACTTTGATGGTAAATACGTGATATTACCCAAGAGTATTAATTAAGTTTTTAATCACAAATTCTTATTTGATCCTGAATTCTATAGCAAATTTTAGGATCAAAACAGTGATCCTCGTGACAATATTATCGTCAAAACCATAGACCTGTATATTAGATATACAGGTCTATGTCAAAACTTACGAAAATTTTCAAATAAAAAATAACACAAGCTATTGCATATCAAAGTTTCCCTGAGTAAAAACCCATTTCAAGTCTTGAGAAGTCTAAACATAGAATTTTAATTTGCTTCGTTTAGGGGAATGGAATCCCTTTGTAGCTCCGCTTAACCAAAGAGATGTCTACAGGCGCGGATTCATGAGGGGGCGCACCCCCTTTAAATGTGAAAGAAAAAAATCCCCATGAAATCAATCAAAAAAGGCCAAAATTTGCAGCTAAATGCCCCTGTATGCAGCATACGGAGGCGTTAAAAAAAGGACCTTTGAAAAGATTCACTTGTGCCTGCCCAACCCCCAACCCAAGTCAATCCGGGATCCGCCCCTGAATTAAATTTTAGAATTTCCTTAAGGATAGGAAATACATAGGCTAAGTCCTGCTTTCCAATCCTTTTCATGTTTATTTTCATGAATAAAATATGTTCAAATCAAATCAAATTTTAGAAATGCAAATCTTCAATATACATGTTACTAGTTTTGTTTTTATTAAATTTTGCAAATATTTTGCCTTTTTAATTTAAAAAAAATACCCAGTTTTTGAAAGTTATAATTGACCCCTGAGAAAATCATAGCGTTTAGTTTTATTATCTCAGTTGACCCATTAACAATTTTGTAAAACTTATTTTGTATTTTTAAAAGTAAAATAAAAAACTAATGTTAGAAAAGCTACCAAAATAAAAAGCTTGATATAATTTTAGCGCATGTTTAATTCATGGGTACGACTAAAGGTTCTCCTCTTTAATTTAATCTTTTCGGGCTAAGACACGTTTCATTTCCCTCCTAATTTTTAACCCCTATTTTTCGACAGATCTCTGACATGCCCTCTACAGAATATCCTCCTTTTCAACTAGGAAAGTCAAGATTCGATCAGGTTTTGTGCACCTAATATGATTGATTGTGAATGCTATTCGAAAACACCTTACCTTTGTTATTGACAGTCTTTCATTTTAAAGATAAACTAAGCCATTGGAATTGGATATCTTCTTTTTCTGATTAAGATCTTCCGACTGTTAAGAAATCTGCATAGTATTGTGTTATGGTGATGTCATTTTCAATGTTGTCTTTGTCGTCATCTGTAGATGCTTGGTTTTTGTGCGATAACTTAAGTAAATATTGACCTTAAGAAATTTTGAGCTTGTCTAGCACTATGATGTTAAATGTTACCATTAAAGAAAGTTTTGTATTGTATTTGGGGTTTGTGGTCCCTACCGTTTTAGAAACAGGGCAAAAGGGCTAAAAGGGATGTATTGACAAAACTGTTGTAGAATGTTTTTTATTAATATGATTTTGAAAATTCTTTATTTGTTGAATTGGTAATTATAAATTAACAAATAATTCATGGCCGCCCATGGTTTATTGGAAACAGAGACCTGTATATTAAATAGATTTGCAACTTGTTAATTATCCAGTATATGTGTGAAAATATCACTGGTTTATAAATGAGAGTTTGTTTATTTTTCTAACTACTTTTATGCCTTTCTTGGAATTTATCAGAATAAATTGCATTTAAAAGAGAGAAGATCAAGGAATATCTGTGTGAAAATTCATTTAATTTTGTTGAGGAATAAACTTTTTATGACAATTTAAAGTGAAGACTTTATGAAAATTATGTAAAATATTGTATTTTCATGAATACTAGGGTAGCATGGGCTCAAATCTCAAAACATTTTAGAATGACTGTAAAAAAGAATCATGTAAAAAAAATTTATGGTTTTTGAGATATTACAGTATAAAGTTGTACATTTGAATTTGTTTATTTTGTACAAAATCTCATTTATTTGCATGAGATATTTTGAGATTTCACCAATTTGCAAATCCATTCTAATATACAGGTCTATGTTGGAGATTTAACCATGGGGCACCCATGGTTAAATCGAAAATAAACCACGACCGGACATATTATTATTTCTATTCTGATAAGACAATTTTGTGTCTCCATGTCTAGCGCAAAATGAACTGTGACGTCGACCTGTGTTTTATTGGAATTTAAACATGGCTTGTCGCCATTGTTTCTATTGTTCTTTCTGGGGACCCATATTAGAATTGTGACAACTAAGTAAATGTGTCAATGCTTTTGATATATATATATATACATGTACACATATAGGCCACATAAAAAAAATCATTAGCTTCTCAGGCCACTTTTCAAATTTTTTGATGAGGCAGGGAGGAACCTTTTTTTTATTTTCTTTGTTTTTTTCTTTAAAAAATTGTTGCTTCTCAGGCCATTTTTAAAATTTTTTGACGAGGCAGGGCGGCTCCTTTTTTTTTAATCCCCAAGCGTACTCTCTGTCATATAATCGCAATGAATTGTCCACGGTATTATTGTTTTTCCTCCCGAGAGGACTTGACATGACACCAAAGACGATGCCATGAGGCGGAAGTAAAAAAACTATGTAGATTTAAATCACCACGCAACGTGCTAAAGCGTGTTCATGAAAACGTTTCGCTGATTAAGATCGCAATCATAAATTTTACCGGTAAGGGAAACAGACGCGAAAAATTTCCGGGCGGGACGCGGAACTGCCAATTTTTATTTTTTTTTATATATGATAAAAAACAACGAATGCGGCGGGTTTTAGGGAGACGCGGCGGGGCCTGAGAAGCTAATGATATTTTTTTTTTGGCCATATATACAGCATTTTAAAGTCTGGCAAAGGATGCATGTGTCAAAAAGCTTTGTAAGTCCACCATGGGCTGCATGTGACCAAAGCAATAGACTATCCATATTGGGCGTAGCGATGTGAGCTTACTAATCAGTAGATTATTATGTTAAAAATAATTGTATAACATGTAGCTAAATTTAAAGAAATATTTAATTCTGTTTTTAGACAACATTTTATGGAAGATGGCGTCATTTTATGGAAGTTATAGATCCACGCACACTGTTCATACAGCAGGTACTGATACACTTATTGTCTCGCCTGCGACGAATAGTCGCAAAAGGCGAGACATAGGTATTACTTTCCGGCGGCGGCGGCGTAAACTTTTTTGTAAGACTTTTGTGGACAATAAATTGCTTGAAAAGTATAATAGCTAGGCAACTGATATTTGGTATACAGACAGTTCAGGTTATGGTCTATGCAACTGTCACCATGCCGTGTGACCCTGGCCTGTTTTCACGCTCCAGTGACTCTGTGAACTTAGGTCTTTTTTCAGACTGTAAACTTTTTTGTAAGACTTTTGTGGATGATGATTTGCTGGAAAAGTATGATAGCTAGGCATCTGATATTTGATATACAGACAGTCCAGGTTATGGTTTATGCAACTGTCCCCATGCCATGTGACCCTGGCCCCATTTTCACGCTCTAGTGACTCTGTGAACTTACGTCTTTTTTCAGGCAATACATTTTTGTGAGACTTTTGTGGACGATGATTTGCTGGAAAAGTATAATAGCTAGGCATCTGATATTAGGTATACGGGCAGTTGAGATTATGGTCTACGCAACTGTCACCATGCCATGTGACCCTGACCCCATTTTCATGCTCCAGTGACTCTGTTAACTTTGATCTTTTTTTTTCAGGCCAAAAACATTTTTGTAAGACTTTTGTGGATGATGATCTGCTGGAAAAGTATAATAGCTAGGCATCTGATATTAGGTATACAGACAGTTGAGGTTATGGTCTACGCAACTGTCACCATGCCATGTGACCCTGGCCCCATTTTTACGCTCTAGTGACTCTGTGAACTTAGATCTTTTTCAGGCTATAAACTTTTTTGTAATACTTGTGTGGACAATGAATTGCTTGAAAAGTATAATAGCTAGGTATTTGATATTGGGTATACAGACACTTTTTGTGTTTATATCAAGAAATGAAAGCTTAGGTAGTTGATTTTAGTGATAGTGCCGGTAGGCGAGACATACTTTTAGTGGCCACACTTGTTAAATATTTGATTTATTTGGTGTTAAACACACTGCAGGCTGTCATGGTTTTTGGTTGTGTCAATTGTTATTTTCTAAATACTTAATTATGTATTTAAGAAATGACCACAATATTTTTTCTGTCTATGAAGAGATAACATTTAAAAATGTGGCACACACTCACAGTGTAACCTGCAAACCATTTTAAAAAATCCTGACAATCATGACATAAAAAAACTAAACAAAAACAAAAAAACCCCAAACTGCATGTAGATTGGATTTGAATGCTCCTGCTTCAGGAAATAATATTTTAAAAGTTGGATTTTGATGGTTAGCAAAACACATGTACACTGTACCAAATACATGTACATGTACACTGTTCATGGCATGCCCTATTTTTTATACTTTATTTTGAATGAGATTTTGTAAAGATGACAACGATAAACATAATTTACTTTTACTTTTTCAATAATAGGATGAAGCCGAATGGTGTTTCAAGATACTGGAAAAATATAAAAACGGCTCTTTATCATTAAAATACACCGATGAACAGTTGTGGGATGCTCAAAGGAAAAAACAGGTAACCATGGAACTTTTTTGTAACTCTGCTATTGATTTGAAAAAAAATATGGAAGGCCAGTAATAGAATTACTTAAAACATGTTTTTTTTATATTTATGAACTTGGTACAACCATGTATTTTTATTTTATTAAAAAAAATTGTACAATGTTTCACCATGTTCACATGCATATAATTTTTAAAACTATAATCCATCTAAGGCCATCCTTAAAAAAATATTTATTTGCTGTTTAGCTACTCACATATTTCAATGAGAGTAGGTAGGTAGGTGAATTATTTTTCTTTTCTGAAAAAAGCAAAAAGTGCCTTATTTTTAAAGAAAGTATGCTAAAAATAGAATAAAAAAAAAATTATTCCCAGAGAGGTTGATAAAATTTTTTGATTCGGTAGGTTTCACAGTGAGTCGGTCGAAAAACGACAAACCAACAATTTTTTAAGGACAGCCTAATGCCTAATCAATGATTCTTATTTCCTTATTTTTTGTGTATTTTTATATGTGATATTTTTTTAATGGTTGAAATGCATATACATATAAATGATAAATGAGATGTGAAATAAGTGTAACTTGCAACCTTATTGACATAAATCATTACAATTGAAATCAATCCTCTTCATCTTAAATTCTGAACAGTGATTTACTGATTCTACTAGTACCGACAATCTGATAATTGGCCTGAAATGAAAAAAAAATACAAGTTATAGCATATGATTAAAAAACAATCCTTAATGAAATGTTACTGTTGTTTTCATTATTACAGGCTATTTATCATCCTGACACAGGAGAAAAGATTTTCATGCCTTTCAGAATGTCAGGTAAGATTTCAAATAGTCAAATAAAAGTTAAGATATTTATTGTCTTCTGCATGGATTTGGGACATGGGAATGTTGGTTATCTGTCTGTCTGTGAGTATGTCAGTTATATTCTTGTATGGAATTACACAGTGCAATTACAATTTTCATCAGATTTTCATAAACTTTTATACAGTATTTTTGAATCTTAAACATATTAAATACATTTGGCATTGACAAATTAAAAAATATTTGTTGACAATTGTTTTGAAGTCCAAAATTAAATTTAATCCTTTGGGCTAAAAAATTGAAATCTGAAGTCTAGTATTATTGTAAAACTTTTTCATAAAGATGATTGGAAGTATCTAACAGTATATGCTTAAAATTGCAAAAGTTAAATAACCTGTGAGGTTTAAGATATGTGAAATTATCTTAATTGTAGATAAGAAGGTCCTTTTGTTTTCACACTTTCAAATCTGTTTTGGATATCCATACTTGCAATTTCATTCTAATTTTTTTTTATTTCTTATGTACATTTATTAGTTTTTTAACCACACAGAAATTATTGTAATATTCATTTTACAGGGTTTGTTCCCTTTGGTGCCCCCATTGTAAGTATTTTAGCTAGAGCAATTCAAAATTAAATTCAATTTTGGAAACAACTGACATTTCTGAGATGGACAATTATGTTATCAATCTAATTAAAACTAGATCTTGAATTTTTGTCCACTACGATCCCCCAATCAAGATGATTGATGGAATGTAGTGGACAAAAATTCAAGATCTAGTTTTAAAAAGATTGTTATGTTATAGAAACCAAATAAAATATATAGAAATAAAGCTTGAGGAGTAGTTCAAAAGTGATACATGTAAGTCAACAGTCATTCAAATACATCACCATGTACATGTACATGACTAATGCATGCTTACCAAACATGTTTGAGGGATCATCAATAATTATCAGATTACTTGCCCCCCCCCCCCCCCCAAAAAAAAAACAGTTACAATTTTAATGTCATCCTTTCCGGATTTGACCAACACTTAATCGATCTTTGGCAACGTGACGGGTGTGCTATAGCAAGCAGGAACTGCTTACTCTTCCGGAGCACCTGAGTTCACTCTCGTTTCGACTTGAGTTTGCGTTGCTGAATGCGGTTTTGTTGTTATGTGTGTGTGTGTTTTATGTTGTTATGTGGTTTGTTTTGTTGTGATGATTTTTGTCTGCCGGTTTTGTCTTTGTCTTTACGGTTTTATGATACTGATTACCCCTTTGGTACACCTTTGCTTCTTACAAGCTAATTGTATGTAAATGCATAATTCACAAAGTGTTTTCACTATTTTTAGGTTGTTGGGCTTTTAACACCAAATCCATCCTTTGCTGCCACAATATTTTGGCAGTGGCTCAATCAGAGCCACAATGCCTGTGTTAATTATGCCAACAGAAATGCCACAAAGGTAAGAGAATCATTAAGTTTGGGTGGTACAATGCCTGTGTTAATTATGCCAACAGAAATGCCACAAAGGTAAAAGAATCATTAAGTTTGGGTGGCACAATGCCTGTGTTAATTATGCCAACAGAAATGCCACAAAGGTAAGAGAATCATTAAGTTTGGATGGTACAATGCCTGTGTTAATTATGCCAACAGAAATGCTACAAAGGTAAGAGTATCATTAAGTTTGGGTGGTACAATGCCTGCGTTAATTATGCCAACAGAAATGCCACAAAGGTAAGAGTATCATTAAGTTTGGATGGTACAATGCCTGTGTTAATTATGCCAACAGAAATGCTACAAAGGTAAGAGTATCATTAAGTTTGGGTGGTACAATGCCTGTGTTAATTATGCCAACAGAAATGCCACAAAGGTAAGAGAATCATTAAGTTTGGTTGGTACAATGCCTGTGTTAATTATGCCAACAGAAATGCCACAAAGGTAAGAGAATCATTAAGTTTGGGTGGTACAATGCCTGTGTTAATTATGCCAACAGAAATGCTACAAAAGGTAAGAGTATCATTAAGTTTGGGTGGTACAATGCCTATGTTAATTATGCCAACAGAAATGCTACAAAGGTAAGAGTATCATTAAGTTTGGGTGGTACAATGCCTGTGTTAATTATGCCAACAGAAATGCTACAAAGGTAAGAGTATCATTAAGTTTGGCTGGTACAATGCCTGTGTTAATTATGCCAACAGAAATGCTACAAAGGTAAGAGAATCATTAAGTTTGGGTTGTACAATGCCTGTGTTAATTATGCCAACAGAAATGCTACAAAGGTAAGAAAATCATTAAGGTTTGGGTGGTACAATGCCTGTGTTAATTATGCCAACAGAAATGCCACAAAGGTAAGAGAATCATTAAGTTTGGATGGTACAATGCCTGTGTTAATTATGCCAACAGAAATGCTACAAAGGTAAGAGAATCATTAAGTTTGAGTGGTACAATGCCTGTGTTAATTATGCCAACAGAAATGCCACAAAGGTAAGAGAATCATTAAGTTTGGGTGGTACAATGCCTGTGTTAGTTATGCCAACAGAAATGCCACAAAGGTAAGAGAATCATTAAGGTTTGGGTGGTACAATGCCTGTGTTAATTATGCCAACAGAAATGCTACAAAGGTAAGAGAATCATTCAGTTTGGGTGGTACAATGCCTGTGTTAATTATGCCAACAGAAATGCCACAAAGGTAAGAGAATCATTAAGGTTTGGGTGGTACAATGCCTGTGTTAATTATGCCAACAGAAATGCCACAAAGGTAAGAGAATCATGAAGTTTGGGTGGTAATGTTGGAAATTGAAGGACAATAAGCAATTCCTAATTTTCTTATAAACATGAGAAAAAAAGAAGTTGTTATATTATTTTATAACTGCTCAAAACAATCATTTTTAAATCCAAACAGAAACCCCAAATTTTGTTTGTGCATAAAAAAACAAGAAATTAAGGATGCTAGCTGGTCTTGTTTTGGTATTTTTGTCATTTTTTCGGAATCCTCTAGATTTTACCATCAAAATAGGGTTAAAATTTTTGCCCACGAACCCCCTATTTTTTTGTTATTAATGTCTTAAATATGTCATAAAGTGGTTATAGACAAAGTTTTATCAAATCCTATTTATTTTGTCATGGGTTTTATCACCAAAATAGTGCTAATGCTAAACCTATGAAAAAGTCAGAGAAAACCTTTTCCCGCCAATACTTTAACGTCAACTATCTTGAAAACGAGGTCACGAACCTATCAAATTTTTTTGCTTATTTTATACCTTTTACTTCTATTTTTTCATTTAAGGCATCAAATTTGAAACCTATTTATTTTCAATAATAGTAGCGAACATCCTTAAAATGGCCAAAAAAGCATAAAGATTTTTAAGGTTTCTAAGCAAGCAAAATAGATAAACGTAAAAAGCACAGTAAAAGAAAGGTGCATGTATAATGGCTGTTGTACAACATGTACAATGTATCTGCTGTGTTGTAGTTGGAATAAGTAGGTTTTTTGAAATAATACTAATATAAAGGGCTATTCCAGAAAAAAAATAAATGTATGGAGGTTGAAAGGCACTTTTTATCACACTTTCAGTTTCCCAGCATTCCTTTTTCTCTTCAGAATTGCATTGTATATGACAGTAACTTTTACATTTATTTATAACAATTTTGTTTAAGTCATTGGAAGCCATATTTCATATCAAAAATATTTTCTATTTAACAGGAAACCCCAAAAGAAAGATTTATAGCTGGTTATATTGGAGCAGTGACTAGTGCAGTTTCTATAGCAGTAAGAACATTAACACATGATTAAGGTTACAATGTTGTATAGAAAAATAATTGTGAAAAATTTTAATTCACAAAGGAAACAGCTAGCAGCCTTATATCTTCTTTGCGAACCATTATTTAAAATATCTGAACCTTTTACAAATACTTGATAAGAGCTTAAAAATATACATGTATTACAAATGTACAGAGTTCAAGAGGACAAATAGACTTGTATTGAAAACAATAAACAATATATTTCATTGTAAATTTAAACCATAATGATTTATTTTTTGAAATCATCCACTTTCATACAAAACATTTACTATACATGAAAAATTACTTCAGTTTCAAAGAATATATATGTAAAGATATGCATGTTCTTTTGCTTTGTTAAAGATCTTGATGCAGATTGTTATAGATCTTCTTTTTTTAGTTTGACTTTTCTCTTTTAAAGTTAGGACTTGGTAAATTGATAAAAAAGGCAGAAAGATTTTCACCGGCCAAAAAGTTATTAATACAAAGATTTGTGCCTTTCCCAGCAGTAGGTAGGACTTCTTAGTTTAAGTGTATTAGGTTTGTGTACAGTACATTTATATGTGTTCAAAATGCAATGATATTATTATAACCTTGTACTGTAAACCTGGAAATTTTCCTGTTTTCATGTCAGTTTTATTTTTGTGTTAACGTGCTCTAGGGGAAAAATAAATGTTGCAAATGAATCTCTATGGACATTAACATTACAATGCTAATTTAAAACTGCATAGGTAAAGATCCAGTTGTCCTACCACATGGAAAAGAAGGCATGAAAATTTCCCGGTTTACAGTTTATTTATTTAAAAATATGAGTTGAATATTATTTGTTTACCTTGGAAAATATGTGTTAAATTGAATCAGAAGCTATAATTCTTCCCCCCTAATTTTTCAGCTGTAGTTTTTACATATTAGGTAGCAATTTTTCCCATTACATTTCAGCTGTGGCTACTAAAAATCTATATTAGCAGAAGGCAAATTATTTGCGGGATCTTGCAGTAGAGCTCTCTGCTATGAGGGGCACGATAAGAGCTGTGGTCCCCAAAAATAATGTAGTAATTAACACTGAGTTATTAGATTGATAAAGTCTAATTTTTTCTGCTATTATATTTCAGCTGTAGCTAGTACATGTAATGTAGTACTTATGAGAAACAATGAGTTATCAGAAGGAATAGATGTTGTGGATGAACAAAATAATGTGATAGGGACATCAAAAGTTGCTGCCAGAAAGGTAATAACAGACATTTAGATAGAAATTGCATAAAAGAAATATTTTATATTTTCACACCCCTGCAGCAATTTGTCATTTCAAAAGTGTTCACTCTGACATTTTGTATTTTCATTTGTCTTGAAAAAAACTTTTGTAAAACTTTTTACAGAAACTGTACAAATGTCATATTTGTATATGAGAATGTATTGAAATTTGACAGGATGGTTATGTATCGTAACTCCTCTGAAACTACTGAACTAAATTCAATGAAACTTGGTATATAGAAAGGACAACATATGTACTTGTGCATATTAGCAGGAAATTTTGATCCTCAAATTTTTGTGGGAGTTATGACCCTTTGAACTTAGAAATTTTCTGAAAATCCTCATTGTCATCTTGTCAGCCCAACTCTTCTGAAACTACTGAACAGAATTCATTGAAACTTGATATATAGGAAGAGCACCATATGTAGCTGTGCATATTAGCAGGAAATTGTTATCCCCAAAAATTGTGGGAGTAATAGCCTTTTGAACTTAGAACTTTTTGGGGGAAATGTGGGGAGACATTGTTTTTGTAGGAAAACAAACTTTGATTTTATATCTTTATCAGTTGGAAACCTACTGTCTGTATTGAGTGTAGAGGCATCATGTCACATGTCCTCCTGTTTACCAATTACTTGCTCCAGGTTAACAGTTTCCTTAAGGAATAAAGATTTGTATTGAATGCTTTAGTGGCATTCAGTCCCAACAACACAACAAAACCATCTTTTAAAAAGCTTTGAAAAAATATAAAAGCTAAAAAAAATGTTTCAAAAGAATCTTATCAATCATTACAGAAATACATGTAGATATGAAAAGGATATGTATTTCCAATGAAGTTTTTGTCAGTTTTATTCCCAAGAGATGAATGGATTATCTTTCTTTGAAGATATGAAACATCAAATAGTTAACTTTTATAATACAAAAAGTTGAATATCTACTCTCTTATTTTGGGTTTGAGTACTTTTCTTTCAATATTTTTGGTTTTCTATTTACCAATGTTTTGATTAAAATGCTGCTGACAGGAGGTTATTCCTTGAAATATGCATATACAGCATAACCAAATTAGCTGTTCTTTATTCTGCTCTGGTATTTGTATTTTTAAACTATTATATCCTATAACCACTCATAATAGAAGAGGTATATGTACTCAATGTGTTGGTCCATCCATTCATAGTTTTTCATAACAGATTTCTAACCTTTTACTGATGGGATTAATTTCAAATTTGGTATACAGCTGTAGCACAATAAGTTGTACCTTGTTTTTTTTCAGGCCTTAGTAGAAACAGCTCTGACAAGAATGTTTTTACCAGCTCCTATTTTACTCATTCCACCAACATTGATGCATTTTATAGAAAAGTAAGTTATTGTACCAGCAAATTATAGTTGGTGTTACATCCAGGAAAATCTTTAGCAAGGAGAAAAATATAAAGGGGGTATTTAGATAAGTGCAAAAACATTATCAGTGCTAAAGACCTAACCAAAACAACAATGTTATGAACAAGATGCATTTTTTTTTTGTATATTTTATTGGTTAATGTTAACTACCAACTACAAGATTTGTGACAGACGCTGTAGCAAAAAGTTAAAGCAATGAAAAATGGGATAAAAGTACAAGTTATAAGATGTAAACAGTTCATGTCGAGAGGAGTATGTATAAATCAATCTATTTCTTGTTTCATTAGTATTCTTTGTGTATCAATTTAAATTGCTTTTTGTTGTTGTCCTTTTCCCACGAAAAGAAAATTTAACATTTATATGTATGCTGGAGACATCTGATTCAAAAATTGAAAAATCCTCCAACTGATCCTCTTCATCAAACCACAAAATTTCGTTCATTTGAAAATGAATGATTCCACGGAATTTAATAATTATTAATTTATTTCAGAACACACAAAGTTAAATATAGACCCTCCTTGAAGTTACCAATCAATGCTTTCATAACAACCATGTCTTTTGGATTTGCCTTGCCTATAGCAATAGCATTATTTCCACAATACTCTAAGGTAAGGAAAATACAGAAAGAATATCTTTCAAGTGTGAAGTTAAATATTTGTCATTGGATTTATGAAATTTGTTCATTTGATATAAATACATTATATAAGATTCATTTATTTCTAAATAAATAAATTTGATTGGACGAAAAAAATTTTACATATCCCAATAAAAAAAAATCATGGGAGAAACACACACTTTTTAAAGGAAGTGCCACCATTTTAGTTCTTTTATGAGTAAGATTTTCATTTTTGATAGTTTTGAAAATTTATTTATAAGGAACGACTGTAATTCTTTTGTCATTGGGGATATAAAAAAAAGTTTTGCACATTTTGCCTCACAGGTTATACAATGTGCAATCTTTTTCTGTCATACCTCAATGAAAAAAATTATGACAGTCATTCCTTAATAAAAAACAAGATTAGCTTTTCAAAAAAGCTAGTGTCAGGCCTTGGCGATTTCATGTCAGTTTCATATTTTAATGATAAGGAACCATTTTTAAGTTAAATTTTCAATAAACGCTGCAAAACAATCATTTCTACATATTCCATTAAACGTGGCATGTGCATATTACAGAATATATATTCATGTCCTAAAATCTAAATTCATAATTATGGAACGATTGAATATTATCACTATTTGTAAAAAAAAAAAGGACACTGATCTTGATATTGAAAATAAACATCTTCCGGATTTTTTTTTTCTAGATTTAAAAAAAAAAACATATGTTTACATATATGTGAGTTAATCACATTCTCGTGCAGGTCTTCACACTATGCCATGTTGGTACTCTATGAAATGTTATTTCCCGTGCCGGGTACTGTTATTTCCCCAGTTGTGCATCACGTGGTTTTTGTATATTGATTACCGACACCTAAATTTAAAGATTCTGAAGCAAAATGGTATTGCTAAGCTGTAAAATGGAAAGTATATTACTTTTATGAACATTTCAAATCAACCTTTAAAAAATTGAAAAGTAAAAATGTCTATGTAAACTTTTATTTGATATTTCTTGCTGGAAAATTAGCACATTTACTGAAATATTTAATTGGTTGTCTCTTAAAAACAAATAAAACAATGACCATGCATTAAATCATGAATTAAACCCATCATGAAAATCATTTTTCTTCCTTTGTCATGCGTTTTGATATTGACATCAATATTATTTGTTGTGCTTTTGAACGATTAGTTGCAGTGGGTAATTCTAAAATTGTACTGTTATTTCGCGTGGTAAATGTTGTATGGTACTGTTATTTCTGGTTAGAAAATTTACTATGGTTCTGTTATTTCCTGTAAAAGGGAAATTGTATTTTATGCCCTCGCTTAATTATGACGATAATATAGTGATAGAAATGTACGTCCATGACACCTTTGAGTTACACTTTTATATCAACCACTTTATTCGGGTATATATGAAACATTTAAACAATTTGTAGTATTTATTTGTTATTGGCGGGTCACAGTCTGCTCAAAAGTTCATTCTAATTTGGTACTTTTTCTAATCTGGTCTGCTTCCATCTGGTCTACTCAAGGTCCGCTCTAAATATGGTTTGGTCTGAACTCAGGCGGACCAGTTTACCTTTAAAAAGTAAACCAGAGGTTCTCTAGGTCTAGATTGTTCTATGTAGGCCTGTTTTGTTTTGGCTACGAGTCGCAAAATAATGGTCATGTGCATATGAATTGGTCTCCCACCTCACAAAATTAGGTGCACTGTCTAGAATATCTAGTGTTTTTAGTTCCCTATCAGCGACAGTCGAAAGGGACTATAGGTTTGCACTTCTAGCTGTCCGTCACGCCTCAGTTTTTCGCACTTTTTGTACTAAACCCTTGCAGATAATGAACTGATTTTTTATATGTGAGTCTACCATAATGAGTTACAGATCAAGTTCGCGTTTTGATCCGGTTTGCGCATTTAACGGGTCCTTTGAACTTTAAGAAATAACTGAAGCTTGTTAACTGCACTTTTTTTATTAACACTTTTGTAAATAATAAACAGATCAAGTTTAACACTAATTTTTACCAGAGACTGAAATATGACGCCGGAAGGGGGACTATGTATTGTTTTGCAATACTCTCAGAATGCTTGTTCAATTGTTAACCATCAATTCTTGCAAAAATTTGAACAAAATTTTAAGTAATCACATGAAATATCAGTATCAAACCACAGGAAATAACAGTACCTCATGCATATTTGCCACGCGAAATAACAGTACAATTTTAAAATTACCCACCGCAACTAATCGTTGAAAATCACAACAAATAATATCGATGTCAATATCAAAACGCATGAGAAAGAAAGAAAATGATTTTTATAAAAGGTTTTATTCATGATTTAATGCATGGTTATTGTTTTATTTGTTTTTAAGAGACAATCAATCAAATATTTCAGTTAATGTGCTAATTTTCCAGCAAGAAATATCAAATAAAATTTTACTTTTCAATTTTTTAAAGGTTTGATTTGAAATGTTCATAAAAGTAATATACTTTCCATTTTACAGCTTAGCAATAGCGTTTTGCTTCAGAATCTTTAAATTTAGGTGTTGGTAATCAATATAAGAAAACCACGTGATGCACAATTGGGGAAATAACAGTACCCGGCATGGGAATAACATTTCATAGAGTACCAACATAGCATAGTGTGGTCTTGGTAGAAATAAAATTTTGGTCAATTTTACAAAAATCAATAAGATTCCTCCTCATATGATGAGTAACAATATACCAAAGTTTCATTAAAATCTGTTGAGAACTTTTTCAGTTATGGTCCTAAAACTGCTAATTCAAGAAGTTTTCTATTGTTTTTCCGTTGCTGTGACCTTGACTTTAAACAGATGTAGCCTAAAATCAATAAAGTTCATCATCTAATAGTATTTAACAATATCCCAAAGTTTCAATATAATCCGTTCAAAACTTTTTGAGTTATGGTCCAGAAACCACTAATTCAAGAAATTTTCAAACGTTTTTCTGTCGCTGTGACCTTGACCTTGAATGGATTTATCCCAAAATCAATAGGGTTCTTCCTCTTATAGTATGTAACAAAATCCCAAAGTTTCAATATAATAGGTGTAAAACTTTTTGAGTTATTGTCTGGAAACCACTGATTCAAGTATTTTTTTTAACGTTTTTCTGTCGCTATGACCTTGACCTTGAACAGATTTATCTTAATCTCAGTAGGGTTCCTCTTATTATTGTATGTAACAATATTCCAAAGTTTCATTAAATTGGTTCACAATATTCTGAGTTATGCACAGGCGTTTGGGTCCAGGATTTTATTTTATTATACTAAATAACGTGTATATAAAAAAAATTTCATCTCGTCTCTATACTATTTCCACAAGGCAAGAATGTTTGAAAGTTCTAAAAAAAGAACTGACGGAAACTCCCTTTTTTCTTGTAGAAATATTTTTTACCATAAACAACTAGAAAATTCTATAACTTCTTTCAGCTTTAACTCTCCTCCGGAAGCAAAAATAAAGCATGTCAGTATGTATAAATCTCACATCCGGTCTTTTTTCCTTCGAAGCGATACAAAACATCACCACGGACGGAAGTGGCCTAAGATTTTCAAGGGAAACAATATTCCGCCAAATAAAAGGACTTCCTAGTGACACTACAGAAAGGTAAAATCTGGGCGAGTTTGAACAAAATTATTTGGCGGAAAACGTGGTCTCAATTTTATTTGAAATATTTTTACCGACGAGATGTTATTATAATCAAACGTACCTACAAACTAGGACCCGATGTGGGTTCAATTAATTTTCAAAAAGACGTTCAAGGATAAAAAATACGTTGTTATTTCATATTCAATGATAGAATTGGAAAAGTAGAAGAATATTGTCTCCCTTTAACCACTTCCGTCCGTGGTGGTTTGTTTAGCTCACTTCAGAGGAAAAAAGATTAGATTCAAAGTTATTGCGAATTGTTTCACAATAAATGTGTTCCTAATTGTGAGATTAAGCTGAAAGGATTTAGAAAATCACCAATACTTCATGTAAAACATTTAATTCTATGAGAAAATATGGGGGTTTTCCGCGAGTAAATTTTGTTCTATTTTTAGAACTGTCAAACATTCTTGCCTTGTGGAAATAGTATAGAGACGAGATGAAAATCTTTATAAATACGTTATTTATAATAAAATAAAATCCTGGACCCAAATGCCTGTGGAGTTATGGTCCGGAAACCAACTGTTGACGCCCGCACTCCCAGCCGCCCACCATCATCATTACAATAGTCGAGTTCAAAAAACAGTGTAACTTTCCAACCTTCTTAAACTTTATTTCTTAAACCAAATATTGAGAAACAATCCTCTGCATGATAACACAATGCAAGGTGTTTTTTGCTATTGCAGTCCACATTTGTTTTTGTTGTTAATATTTTTATTAATGACTTTAAAATATATGTTTTTTTATTTTACATTATTATTATTTTGTTTATTATTATATTTTTTTGCAGATAGCAACATCCAAATTGGAAAAAGAAATACAAGAAAAGACCAAATTAGACTATGTGCTATACAACAAAGGATTATGAAATGTTTTATGAATAATATAAGCATGATAAGTGCTAATTGATATTTTAATTACATGATGAGATCATGATATGTAATTTGGTCCAAATTTTATTATAACCAGATATATGATATTAAATATCATTACTAATTCAAAAATCACTAGAGGCATTTATTATATTTATTGTATACAATGGAGTATTAATTTTCATTTATAAGATAAACCACTAAAATTATAATCCCATGGAATACTTTCAAAAACCACAAATATATGATTCTACAATTGTTCTCTTCTGTCTATGCATGGTAGATCTGAAGACATCCCATTCTACTTTGTGTTCTGATAACTTTTTTGGAATCGTCTGGAATTATCATAAAAGTAATACTTCCCAAATCTTGGAAGCTGCAATCTGATTGGTTAATTCAAAATGTCATCAGATCTATGCAGTAACAGTAGGAAACAATTTGTAGATCTGATTTTTAACATATTCAAAAGTTGCAATGTATTCCCACACCGTAAAAATTGATACCAACGAATTGTTTTCATATTTATTCACTTTCAGTACAGAGTTTTACTGCAAGATTATAATGTTTTATGCTCCATCTACAAAAGTAGGTGCATATAGTGTTTGGGCCTGTTGGTCTGTCTGTTCATTTATCTGTCCATCCCAAATGTTGTGAGATGAGCCAACATGTCTATTGGATATATTTGTGTTTTTATTTTACATTTCTCTATAATGTATGATTACATATATCAATGTTTCTGATCAGAATTTGTTTTATCATTATCATTATTATGTGATACTGCATAATTATAGATTATTATATTAAAAAAAACATTACAAAATCTTGAATTTGATTCTTTTTTAGCCCATGGTACAGAACAAAGGTCAAATTAATAATGTTTCAAGTTACTGTTTTCCATCTGAGCTTATGTTGAATTCAGTTATTTTTAGTCCCCTACCGGCGAAAGCCGAAGGGGACTTATAGGTTTGCACTCTGTCCGTCCGTCTGTCCGTCCGTCTGTCCGTCTGTCACGCCTCAGTTTTCCGCACTTTTTTTCTAAACGCTTATAGATAATGAACTGATTTTTGGTATGTGAGTTTACCTTGATGAGTTACAGATCAAGTTTGAGTTTCGTGCCGGTCCACAATTTTTTATGGGCGTTATGACCCTTTGAACTTTGAAAATTCACTAAAATACCAGTTTTCCGCACTTTTTTTCTAAATGCTTATAGATAATGAACTGATTTTTGGTATGTGAGCTTACCTTGATGAGTTACAGACCAAGTTTGAGTTTCGTGCCGGTCCACAATTTTTTATGGGAGTTATTGCCCTTTGAACTTTGAAAATTCACTAAAATACCAGTTTTCCGCACTTTTTTCTAAACGCTTATAGATAATGAACTGATTTTTGGTATGTGAGTTTACCTTGATAGGTTACAGATCAAGTTTGAGTTTCGTGCCGGTCCACAATTTTTTATGGGAGTTATGGCCCTTTGAAATTTGAAAATTCACTAAAATACCAGTTTTCCGCACTTTTTTTCTAAATGCTTATAGATAATGAACTTATTTTTGTCTGTGAGTTTACCTTGATGAGTTACAGATCAACTGAGTTTCGTGCTGGTCCACAAATTTTTATGGGAGATATGGCCCTTTGAAGTTTGAAATCTATTGCAATTTTCTTTTCTAAACTTTTTTATTGTTCCTTATAGATAATAAACTGATCAAGTTTAGGTATTCATTTGTTTGACAAATTGTTACCAGTGACTGAAATATGAGGCCGGTAGGGGACTAAGTATTGTTTTGCAATACTCTCAGAATGCTTGTTTTCTTGGATATTTTCTTGCAAATGTATCATTAAACTTCTAAAAATATTAAAAATTGCTCAAATTAAAGTCCTCTGATTTTAAGAGTCATCATGACAGTTTGAACTTTTTTGAAGAAAATACTTGAATAAGTACAGCTCAAACAGCTTGTTATCAAAACAAATGAAGTATAGTAGAACCTAAATATGGACACACCTTATACAGACACATTTATTAAGTTGAAGATCGCAAAGTTTTTAGGTACAATTTTTTAGCTCAGCTGATACGAAGGTCCATGTGAGCTATTGCCATCACTTGGTGTCCTTTGTCGTCCGTTGTCATCTGTTAACAATTGTTCTAAAATCTTCGCCTCTGAAACTACTGAACAGAATTTAAAAAAACTTGGTATGAATGATCTTTAGGGTGTCCTGCACCAAACTTGTGTTTTGATTTTTGATTTGTCAAAAAAACATGGCAGCCATTACTAAAAATAGACCGGGGGGGTCAGATTACTGTCTTTTACCTGTAAATCAAAAAGTATAAGAGATAGATGAAATCTGATACCGTCTTACTGCTTCAGCATCAAAAGTTCTACAAAAGTCTCCATTTGGTCGAAGTTGTCTGATGTTTCCTAAAGGGGTAACTGTCCCTTAAAGGTGAAAAATAGCGTTTTTTCATGTTTTTGGCTTATAGAATGAAAACTATTGCAGACAGGGAAAAGCTGTTGCTTCCTTAAATGTTCAGCTCATTTAGCTCTAAAAAAAACTTTTAATAGGGACGAAGTTTTCAGATGACCCATTTTAGGGGTTACAGCCCCTAAAAGGCGAAAAATAGTGTTTTTGGTCAATAGAATGAAAACTATTGCAGATATAGAAAAGCTGTTGCTTGCTTAAATGTTCCGCTGAATTAGCTCTACAAAGTCTCCATAGAGTCAAAGTTGTCAGATGACCCCTTATAGGGGTTACAGCCCCTTGAAGGCAAAAATAGTGTTTTTGGCCTATAGAATGATAACTATTGCAGATAGAGAAAATCTGTTGCTTGCTTAAATGTTCAGCTCATTCATGTCATTGACCTTTACAAAAATGTTCAGCTTATGTAGCTCTACAAAAGCAGTCATAGGTTGGCAGTTGTCAGATGACCCCTTATAGAAATTACAGCCCCTAAATTAACATGTTTTCATGTTTTTGGCTTATAAAATGAAAACATTAGCAGATACAGAAAGGCGGTTGCTTGCTTAAATTTTCAATTCATTAAGCTCTTAAAAAGTCTCCAAAGAGTCAAAGTTTTCAGATGACCCCTTATAGGGCTTATGGCCCCTTTAAGGTGGAAAATAGTGTTTTTGGCCTATAGAAGGAAAGCTTTTGCAGATAGAGAAAAGCTGTTGCTTGCTATAACATTCAGTTCATTAAGCTCTTCAAAAGTCTTGAAAGGTTCGAAGTTGTCAGATGATCCCTTAAAGAGGTTATTGCCCTTTAAAGGTGAAAAATGGTGTTTTTTGCTCATAGAATGAAAACTGTCGCAGATAGAGAAAAGCTTTTTCTTGCTTAAACATAAAGCTTATTTAGCTATACATAAGTCTTCATAGGGTTGATATCATGACCAGGTTAGCGATTCAGGCTCCTGGTAGCCTCTTATTTGCATTTAAAATGTATTTTGAATAAGGTAGCGACCATTTGATTTTTATGGGGCGCTATGTTGAATTTTGAAAAAAGGCAGGATGGCAAAAGTCCAGAAATAAAAGGGCAGGACAGTGCTTTATGTAAAAAAAAAGGCAGGATGGTATTTTTGGCTAAAAAATTCATAGTTGCTTTATAAAAAAAAATCAGGCTCGACTTTTTTCCGAAAAAAAAGGCAGGATGAAGAAAATATCCATAGCCCCCCCCCATAAAAATCAATTGGTTGCTCCCTAAGGAAAAAAATGTGTTTTGAAAAAAGACAAATATCCTATTATACTGACATGTTGGTGAACACTTTGAGTTAAATTATGATTAAATATTGCATGAAGTCTGAGATCTCATCCCAGGGTGTTCGTTATATTGACCTAAAATCGACTTTGCTGAGAAACAGGTAAAAAACAGAAAGTTCTTAAAAATAATAGAATTAATCATGAAAAGGTGATTAAAAATCGTTTGAACAAAATTATTTGGCGGAAAACGTGGTCTCAATTTTATTTGAAATATTTTTACCGACGAGATGTTATTATAATCAAACGTACCTACAAACTAGGACCCGATGTGGGTTCAATTAATTTTCAAAAAGACGTTCAAGGATAAAAAATACGTTGTTATTTCATATTCAATGATAGAATTGGAAAAGTAGAAGAATATTGTCTCCCTTTAACCACTTCCGTCCGTGGTGGTTTGTTTAGCTCACTTCAGAGGAAAAAAGATTAGATTCAAAGTTATTGCGAATTGTTTCACAATAAATGTGTTCCTAATTGTGAGATTAAGCTGAAAGGATTTAGAAAATCACCAATACTTCATGTAAAACATTTAATTCTATGAGAAAATATGGGGGTTTTCCGCGAGTAAATTTTGTTCTATTTTTAGAACTGTCAAACATTCTTGCCTTGTGGAAATAGTATAGAGACGAGATGAAAATCTTTATAAATACGTTATTTATAATAAAATAAAATCCTGGACCCAAATGCCTGTGGAGTTATGGTCCGGAAACCAACTGTTGACGCCCGCACTCCCAGCCGCCCACCATCATCATTACAATAGTCGAGTTCAAAAAACAGTGTAACTTTCCAACCTTCTTAAACTTTATTTCTTAAACCAAATATTGAGAAACAATCCTCTGTATGATAACACAATGCAAGGTGTTTTTTGCTATTGCAGTCCACATTTGTTTTTGTTGTTAATATTTTTATTAATGACTTTAAAATATATGTTTTTTTATTTTACATTATTATTATTTTTTTTTATCATTATATTTTTTTGCAGATAGCAACATCCAAATTGGAAAAAGAAATACAAGAAAAGACCAAATTAGACTATGTGCTATACAACAAAGGATTATGAAATGTTTTATGAATAATATAAGCATGATAAGTGCTAATTGATATTTTAATTACATGATGAGATCATGATATGTAATTTGGTCCAAATTTTATTATAACCAGATATATGATATTAAATATCATTACTAATTCAAAAATCACTAGAGGCATTTATTATATTTATTGTATACAATGGAGTATTAATTTTCATTTATAAGATAAACCACTAAAATTATAATCCCATGGAATACTTTCAAAAACCACAAATATATGATTCTACAATTGTTCTCTTCTGTCTATGCATGGTAGATCTGAAGACATCCCATTCTACTTTGTGTTCTGATAACTTTTTTGGAATCGTCTGGAATTATCATAAAAGTAATACTTCCCAAATCTTGGAAGCTGCAATCTGATTGGTTAATTCAAAATGTCATCAGATCTATGCAGTAACAGTAGGAAACAATTTGTAGATCTGATTTTTAACGTATTCAAAAGTTGCAATGTATTCCCACACCGTAAAAATTGATACCAACGAATTGTTTTCATATTTATTCACTTTCAGTACAGAGTTTTACTGCAAGATTATAATGTTTTATGCTCCATCTACAAAAGTAGGTGCATATAGTGTTTGGGCCTGTTGGTCTGTCTGTTCATTTATCTGTCCATCCCAAATGTTGTGAGATGAGCCAACATGTCTATTGGATATATTTGTGTTTTTATTTTACATTTCTCTATAATGTATGATTACATATATCAATGTTTCTGATCAGAATTTGTTTTATCATAATCATTATTATGTGATACTGCATAATTATAGATTATTATATTAAAAAAAACATTACAAAATCTTGAATTTGATTCTTTTTTAGCCCATGGTACAGAACAAAGGTCAAATTAATAATGTTTCAAGTTACTGTTTTCCATCTGAGCTTATGTTGAATTCAGTTATTTTTAGTCCCCTACCGGCGAAAGCCGAAGGGGACTTATAGGTTTGCACTCTGTCCGTCCGTCTGTCCGTCTGTCACGCCTCAGTTTTCCGCACTTTTTTTCTAAACGCTTATAGATAATGAACTGATTTTTGGTATGTGAGTTTACCTTGATGAGTTACAGATCAAGTTTGAGTTTCGTGCCGGTCCACAATTTTTTATGGGAGTTATGGCCCTTTGAACTTTGAAAATTCACTAAAATACCAGTTTTCCGCACTTTTTTTCTAAACGCTTATAGATAATGAACTGATTTTTGGTATGTGAGCTAACCTTGATGAGTTACAGACCAAGTTTGAGTTTCGTGCCGGTCCACAATTTTTTATGGGAGTTATTGCCCTTTGAACTTTGAAAATTCACTAAAATACCTGTTTTCCGCACTTTTTTCTAAACGCTTATAGATAATGAACTGATTTTTGGTATGTGAGTTTACCTTGATAGGTTACAGATCAAGTTTGAGTTTCGTGCCGGTCCACAATTTTTTATGGGAGTTATGGCCCTTTGAAATTTGAAAATTCACTAAAATACCAGTTTTCCGCACTTTTTTTCTAAATGCTTATAGATAATGAACTTATTTTTGTCTGTGAGTTTACCTTGATGAGTTACAGATCAACTGAGTTTCGTGCTGGTCCACAAATTTTTATGGGAGATATGGCCCTTTGAAGTTTGAAATCTATTGCAATTTTCTTTTCTAAACTTTTTTATTGTTCCTTATAGATAATAAACTGATCAAGTTTAGGTATTCATTTGTTTGACAAATTGTTACCAGTGACTGAAATATGAGGCCGGTAGGGGACTAAGTATTGTTTTGCAATACTCTCAGAATGCTTGTTTTCTTGGATATTTTCTTGCAAATGTATCATTAAACTTCTAAAAATATTAAAAATTGCTCAAATTAAAGTCCTCTGATTTTAAGAGTCATCATGACAGTTTGAACTTTTTTGAAGAAAATACTTGAATAAGTACAGCTCAAACAGCTTGTTATCAAAACAAATGAAGTATAGTAGAACCTAAATATGGACACACCTTATTATACAGACACATTTATTAAGTTGAAGATCGCAAAGTTTTTAGGTACAATTTTTTAGCTCAGCTGATACGAAGGTCCATGTGAGCTATTGCCATCACTTGGTGTCCTTTGTCGTCCGTTGTCATCTGTTAACAATTGTTCTAAAATCTTCGCCTCTGAAACTACTGAACAGAATTTAAAGAAACTTGGTATGAATGATCTTTAGGGTGTCCTGCACCAAACTTGTGTTTTGATTTTTGATTTGTCAAAAAAACATGGCAGCCATTACTAAAAATAGACCGGGGGGGTCAGATTACTGTCTTTTACCTGTAAATCAAAAAGTATAAGAGATAGATGAAATCTGATACCGTCTTACTGCTTCAGCATCAAAAGTTCTACAAAAGTCTCCATTTGGTCGAAGTTGTCTGATGTTTCCTAAAGGGGTAACTGTCCCTTAAAGGTGAAAAATAGCGTTTTTTCATGTTTTTGGCTTATAGAATGAAAACTATTGCAGACAGGGAAAAGCTGTTGCTTCCTTAAATGTTCAGCTCATTTAGCTCTAAAAAAACTTTTAATAGGGACGAAGTTTTCAGATGACCCATTTTAGGGGTTACAGCCCCTAAAAGGCGAAAAATAGTGTTTTTGGTCAATAGAATGAAAACTATTGCAGATATAGAAAAGCTGTTGCTTGCTTAAATGTTCCGCTGAATTAGCTCTACAAAGTCTCCATAGAGTCAAAGTTGTCAGATGACCCCTTATAGGGGTTACAGCCCCTTGAAGGCAAAAATAGTGTTTTTGGCCTATAGAATGATAACTATTGCAGATAGAGAAAATCTGTTGCTTGCTTAAATGTTCAGCTCATTCATGTCATTGACCTTTACAAAAATGTTCAGCTTATGTAGCTCTACAAAAGCATTCATAGGTTGGCAGTTGTCAGATGACCCCTTATAGAAATTACTGCCCCTAAATTAACATGTTTTCATGTTTTTGGCTTATAAAATGAAAACATTAGCAGATACAGAAAGGCGGTTGCTTGCTTAAATTTTCAATTCATTAAGCTCTTAAAAAGTCTCCAAAGAGTCAAAGTTTTCAGATGACCCCTTATAGGGCTTATGGCCCCTTTAAGGTGGAAAATAGTGTTTTTGGCCTATAGAAGGAAAGCTTTTGCAGATAGAGAAAAGCTGTTGCTTGCTATAACATTCAGTTCATTAAGCTCTTCAAAAGTCTTGAAAGGTTCGAAGTTGTCAGATGATCCCTTAAAGAGGTTATTGCCCTTTAAAGGTGAAAAATGGTGTTTTTTGCTCATAGAATGAAAACTGTCGCAGATAGAGAAAAGCTTTTTCTTGCTTAAACATAAAGCTTATTTAGCTATACATAAGTCTTCATAGGGTTGATATCATGACCAGGTTAGCGATTCAGGCTCCTGGTAGCCTCTTATTTGCATTTAAAATGTATTTTGAATAAGGTAGCGACCATTTGATTTTTATGGGGCGCTATGTTGAATTTTGAAAAAAGGCAGGATGGCAAAAGTCCAGAAATAAAAGGGCAGGACAGTGCTTTATGTAAAAAAAAAAGGCAGGATGGTATTTTTGGCTAAAAAATTCATAGTTGCTTTATAAAAAAAAATCAGGCTCGACTTTTTTCCGAAAAAAAAGGCAGGATGAAGAAAATATCCATAGCCCCCCCCCCCCCCCCCATAAAAATCAATTGGTTGCTCCCTAAGGAAAAAAATGTGTTTTGAAAAAAGACAAATATCCTATTATACTGACATGTTGGTGAACACTTTGAGTTAAATTATGATTGAATATTGCATGAAGTCTGAGATCTCATCCCCGGGTGTTCGTTATATTGACCTAAAATCGACTTTGCTGAGAAACAGGTAAAAAACAGAAAGTTCTTAAAAATAATAGAATTAATCATGAAAAGGTGATTAAAAATCATTATTAGATAAATATACTAGGTTCTGCTATGGATTATTTTTGAATTTTTATGTGCATTTTTTGCTGTTCTCATACTGATAAATCAAACTTAAGTTTTAAACATATTTATTTATCCGGATTTGGGAAACAAACTGAATGCATATGTGAAATGTGAATCCCTCTCCAGCTAGCAGTTACATGTAGCAAGTGTGGCCTTTGTAGCGGCCACCATTAAGCCTACTCTTATTGAACTCTACAAAGGGTCTTTACATTTCTGGGGTATTGCTCTCCACATACACGGGGCAACCTTTTTTCGTCACTTCGGGACAACCTTTTTTCGTCACTGCGGGACAACCTTTTTTCGTCACTTCGGAAGGACTAGCATATTCGCGCAAATGGTGTGAAGAGAGACTCGGAAAATTAGTTCATAATATTTTCACCCCAGACGTGGATAAACTTCCAACTTCGAGGGTTAACCGAAGGTTTTTGGGTGCCTTTTCAGGTGCAAAAAACTAAAATATTTAGTTGTATTCATATTTCACAATGATTAAGCCTGACTGTTTACCCCCAATTTTCATGCTTATAACTTTTGGTTATTTATACAAATATATTGGTTTGTGCTCACAATAGTATACAGTTGGTTAAATTTGGACAAATGGGCGGTACTTAAATTTCGGACTGAGTTTTCCCGTAATTTTAAATTTTAGACGTTGTCTCTAAAATTTTTTGGGAAAAACAGGTTCTCCTCCAGTGAAAGTTGTATAAGATGATTTCTCCACCCTTGGTAGTTATGTCTCCCCCACTTTTTATGGGGAGACATATTGTTTTTGCTCTGTCCGTCCGTCCATCAAAAAGTTTCGTAATTAAATTTCGGCCTGAGTTTTCCCTCCTTTTCAAAATTTTCACATTTCCTCTAAAACTTCATGGGAGAAACATGTTCTCCTCCAGTGAACACCTTTGATAGTTATGTCCTCCCACCTTTTTTGTGGGCAGTGATATTGTTTTTGTCCTGTCCGTCTGACCGTCACAAAGTGTGTCAGCACAACTCCTCTGAAACTACTGAATCGAATTCAACGAAACTTGGTATAGGATGGATATCATATTTAGTTGTGCATATTACCAGGAAATTTTGATCCTTAAATTTTTGTGGGAGTTATGGCCCTTTGAACATAGAAATTTGCTGAAAATCCTCTCTTTTAATCTTGTCAGCGCAACTTTCAACTTCTCTTAAACTTTTGAACCAATTCAACGAAACTTGGTATGCAGGAAGGGGGTCATATAGAGTTGTAGGAGACTAAAAAAAATAACTATCTTGGCGTAGAGAAATCATAGAATCTCCTCCTTATTGAAAAAGAACCTATACAAACTTCCATTTTGAAGAAAAACAGGGCACATTCTTGTTTTGGTCTGATCTTTCATCTGTCCACAACATATCAATTCATGACAGTTTTCTCACAAACTAGTAAATGTCACAAATATTTGAAATTTAATTTGTGTCTTTTTTATGGGCTCTAACAACAATTTCAGATCTGTAACATAATTATTTTCATCTTTTTTACCTTTTTCAGCTCACCTGACCCGAAGGGTCATTTGAACTATTGTCATCGTTTAGCGCCCGTCGTCCGTACGTCTGTCTGTCTGTCCGTCCGTCTGTTAACTTTTCTTCAAACATCTGGTCTCAAATAACCCTTTTGACGTTCACATTCATTTTCAGCTTAAAATCTGCATTTTTGAAATTTTTGCTTGAACAAATACGGGTAAGATGGTACACATGTTATATATCATTGCGAAGCTAATAAAGTTTTCTGTCTAATGCTGGTATAAAACATTCACCATCAAGGATTACTTTTTTCGCAAAGTTGGATTGTTTACAAAACGCTCAAAATACCCTTTTTACCATGCTTTCCGGTCTTCCACATGGAGCCTTTTCACACTGCCATGTAAACAAAATTCATACACTTGTCAAAAATGATTCAAGGATAATTAAAATGAGTGAAGCTTTAGGTTTCATTTGATTGTACACATGATTCCATTATCAATCCAATAAAACTTTGACAATTACAAACAATAACACTGCACTTTTTATTTTTAATGGACTATTTGAGGGAGGGACCAATTGACCCGGAAGGGGTTAATGAGACCTTAAAATAACACAATGCACCAGCTAATCATATTTGAATATGAAAATTAAAAGAGGAGGATTTTATGAATTTATTAAGCCCACATACAAGCCAAGGAGTTGTGCGGTTTTGATTTTATGGGCATTTGAAATAGGGGTGTACCATGAGAAAACCTTAAAAAGTTGACGTCGCATAAAGTTTTCTATGTTAAATGGATAAGACTTTACTCTATTCACTTTCTCATAATTAAAACATTTTTTAAAGGTAGAGTAACATTGCAGTGAATTTATTTTAATGGTCTAAGGGCAGACAACTCTATGAAAAAATAAAAACAGGCATCAGCATATGATATAATCAACATTTTGTCGTGTCGCGAGCAAGAAAATCTCTTTATTTTCAATCGTTCGAGCCTAAATTTCTGTTTAAAAGTGAGGTTTGGAAAAAAATATGCATCAAACAATATTTCTATTCCTGTATGAGGGTAGATATAGTGACAAAAAGCAAAAAATACAATGGTTGCTAAGGGGGTACCATTGTGAAACTACCAGGATAGCCTACAGAAGACACAAATAAGCTGTATTCTTAAGGTCTCAAATAACCCTTTTGACGTTCACATTCATTTTCAGCTTAAAATCTGCATTTTTGAAATTTTTGCTTGAACAAATACGGGTAAGATGGTACACATGTTATATATCATTGCGAAGCTAATAAAGTTTTCTGTCTAATGCTGGTATAAAACATTCACCATCAAGGATTACTTTTTTCGCAAAGTTGGATTGTTTACAAAACGCTCAAAATACCCTTTTTACCATGCTTTCCGGTCTTCCACATGGAGCCTTTTCACACTGCCATGTAAACAAAATTCATACACTTGTCAAAAATGATTCAAGGATAATTAAAATGAGTGAAGCTTTAGGTTTCATTTGATTGTACACATGATTCCATTATCAATCCAATAAAACTTTGACAATTACAAACAATAACACTGCACTTTTTATTTTTAATGGACTATTTGAGGGAGGGACCAATTGACCCGGAAGGGGTTAATGAGACCTCTTCTCCGAAACCTCTTATGGGATTGCTTTGAAACTTTGTACACTTGATTTTTAGGATGTCCTCTACAAAGTTTGTGAACGTTGACTAACCAACATGGCTGTTGTTACTAAAAATAGAACAGGGGGCGCGGGGGGGGGGGGGGGGGGGGGTCAGACCATAGTTTTTAGCTTGTAGCTCAAAACGTATAAGAGATAGAGAAAATCCGAAGCAACCTACCTTCTTCAGCATCTAAAGCTCTACGAAACTTTCCATTGAATTAAAGTTGTGGGACGAATCCTTATTTGATTATTTTCACTTAATCATCAAAATTGACAATTTGTCGCAGTTTTTTTAACTTTATCTTAAAAGCCGTAAGAGCTAAAGGAAAAGTTAGCATTGCAAAATTGTTCAGCTCATTAAGATCTACAAAAATCATTGCTGGGTCAAAATTGTCGGATCATCATTTTAAGAGTTACCCCTCTTTAACTTTTTTTAAATCAATTTTAACTTGTTTGTTTTTTTTTCAAATGAAAATCTTTGTAACTTTGTTTTCTTGATCTTAAAAGTGTTTTTTATTCCTACTAGTTTCTTTAATGTTACTTAATGTTAGGCTTTAGCATAAGAGATAAGGTGAGCGATTCAGGCTCCTTGGAGCCTCTAGTTTGTCTTTTATTATGAGAAATATTTTACATGTCAGAGCAAGTTTGAATGTTTCTAGACTTAAAACTGAATGGGCTAAAATTAGATGTATAATCCGTTCATTTCTTCATTTTGCTATTGCTACTATTTTGTATCTACCTTTTTTTTTTGCATTTCTTCCAGATTTTGTATTATAAAGATTTTGAAAATCCATGATAAAATGTTATTTTACATGTAAATTATTTTTTGGATAGAAGTATGTTACAGCTTTATGAAACAACTTGATAAAACTACTGGAGTTCATAAGTTCAATGAGGCCGGGTTGTGACATTAGAGAGTTATCAAATATGAACAATATATTTGCTATAATGATTATTTACGATTCTAGTGATTCAATCACCTCAAAATGTTGTAATGCCATAGTTAAGTAGCCCCATAAGAGAAGTCATGAGTTTCAGAAGAGCTACATCACATCAGTGATTTCCCTAATTAGTCTACAATATAGACACTTGACCTAATGATTAGTTGGCTAGAAAGGACATAAGTGTCATCGGACAACTATTATTAGAAGAAAAACTGATTTTCCTATAATTTTGTCTTGATAAAGTGTAATTTATAATTTGGAATATTTGATATTGTATTGTCCTAGTTTGATTTTAAGTGTATATTGCAGCGTATATGAAGGAAAATTGGCAAAGTTATAAACATCTGACAAATTGTTGCTTTGCAGATACCAAATTGTGACAAAATCATACATTAAAAGTATCATTTTGCTGTGACACTCATTCAATAAGCAGAATCGAATCGCACACTATTGAATCTAGCAAGACTGCTAACCAATTTTGTATCTGTCGAAGAGTCAAAATACTAGAAGCATGAGAAGTAAAACCACATATCTAAGTTTCTTTTGAAAATCACATGGCCGATATCCTCTATGCTAATATCTGGTTTCTTTTTGTTGGTAATCAGTACCTCTAATTTTGAATAATAATCTTAGTTTATGAATTCAACTGCTTCTCTCAAAAGTCAAATTCCTTGAAATACAAAGACATGATCCGATTCTCTATCTTTGTTTAAAACAGACAATAGTGCTTCAATTTTGTCGCGGTAGGCGAGACATATAGGTATTACTTTCCGGCGGTGGCGGCGTAAACTTTTTGTAAGACCTTCGTGGAAAATGCATTACTTAAGAGCCAGTCTATGAGAAAACCATGCAAAATCCTCAAAATGGTTTAAAAGGGTAACCAAAACTTTTTTTGCTCATATGGTTTTTTAACATCCTTAGCCCTAGGGAGACGAAAATTTATTATTATTTTTTTTCAAAACCATTTCTATTTTTAGTAACACCTTATTTGCATATTTGATAAAAAATGGTTGAATTTTGACCATGAAATACCCAATTTTCTTATTTGAATGCAGATGATATGGCCCAAATATATATTTTTTACACTTATCATATCTTAAAGTGACTAAAGGTGATTAGCAAAAAATGCAAGATTTTGAGTTTTCAATTCTTATAATCCTTCGGAGGGGCTCTAAAAGGGGGTCCATTTTCAAAAGTAACATTTAAGCTCATTTTGAGCACCTGTATCTCAGAGCGAGGATAAAATGATTATATAAATTAAGTCACTTTCGAAAATATGATTTTAGCTTTTTCAAATATAAAAAATCTGTCGTTGGCAAATAATTGTAAGTTCTTAAATTTTACATCTAAAAACTGAATAAAGTTTTACTTCTAGAACACTTGAATATGCTTCTTTCACTAAATTGCTTCAAATAACACCCTTAAATTTCTATAAAATTCCAAATTTATTTGCAAAACATCAATTATGGATCTAATATAAAATATTTGCTTAGTGTTTTCATGCTTTTTAGACTTTTTGTATTCATTTGTTACAGATACCCACTTTTTCATTTTATAACCCGTTTCATTCCCCGATACTTTTTTACCCCAAATGTCAACAACAATGTTGTCAACAACTATTTTGGTTAAATGAGCAGTGAGTCTTGTGTGTTTACTTTTTTTAATAATGCAGAAGTGACTTGGAGCTCGACAGGAACATTTGTACCATTTTTAGAATGTAATAAAAGTACTTCAGCGTACTTGAATGGGATAAAGGCATCAGCAGATTACCCCTTTGGCAGGTTAGGTACAAGTGCAAAACGAGCTAGGTAGCTCGATCGAGCTAGGTAAGCTCGATCGAGCTTTAAATTGTTACCCCCCTTTGCTGTTTTTGACAAAAAGATCTATATCCAATTTAATTTGGGTCAGTGCAAGATGAAACTTTCAAGATTGGGGGATAAAAGCCTAGGAATGTCACCTTGGTCAAGGTAGAAGAGGGTGAGATTAAAGATGCTGAACTTTAAAGTGTATTGGAAGAGATTGAAAGTGTGAAAATTCAAGCAGCGGCAGCAGAATTATCAAATGACATCATTATTGTGGCTCCCGCAGGGTTAAAAACGACCTGCGACCTGAGGGCTTTTTAAGGGCGACTTTCGACCTACACTGCATAAAATCGACCTATGCCAAAAAACGACCTGCGACCTCGGCCAAAATATCCCTTTTAAAAGCGACCTGGCGACCTCATGCCCCTTTTAAAAGCGACCTTGCGACCTGAGGGGGGTACCCTGCGGGAGCCCCATTATTATGTTTGAATATGTTGAAATGAAAAACAGAAATTGTAACACCAGTTGTAAACCTCGTCTATCTTTCTCTATCACATGTGTCCAAATGTCATCATCTATTACACATTATAAACCTCTAAACAACTTATCATATATTTCTTTAAACATTTTAAGATCCATCAGATACATTGTATCTATTTTCTATTTCCGAAAACATTGTTTATTACAGTATGCATAGTTATGAATGCAGGGGTATCACTTGAGAGTTGAATTGGTTCACAGATTCCTTGTTTAAAGAATGATAAAGCTATGTACATTGTGTAACTAACTGTTGCTCATATTTTATTTATTAAAAGTGAAAAAAAGAGTTTTGTTTATCAAAAGAGCAAATAAAGAAAGTGCAAAAATAATCATATACAATGAACAATAACTGGTATATTTATATGTTAACAAATTATCTCCCTTTGAAATAAGATCTCTTTTTCCTTTAGACAGTTTTGATAATTTGCTATGTTAGTGAGTACCTAGTTTATATAATGGTTTTTTATAGCTTATCACTTAATCTCTAGCAAAACCTCTGAATAAGATTGTTTATTTGCATATATTAATATGGTCATACATGTGAGCCGTACAGCTTTGACTCCAAGAACTTGGCACTTTGCCCATAATTCATTTAATCATTTAAATCATCATGTATGAATATATTTATGATTTAAAAGGGTCCATAAGCATCATTTCTACATATTATGTTGATTAACATTAGATGGCAATGAGAAAAGTGCAGTCAATGATGTCAAAATTCATACATTTTCATCATATTTTGCTTTTTTATTGTTGAAAAATCATGTCTAAAAATATAATTTGTTGTAACTAAAATTAGAAGCTATTCAGATACTCTACTTAACATGCTTAAAGACACTATTTGTTAATCATGGTACACTACTAAATTCAATTCATAAAGGTCCAGGTAGAAAGACAAATTGGCATGAAATAGTACAATATGAACACAGATTTTGTTTAAATCATTCATAAATTTGGCCTCAAGGTCAATTTTCAAGGTCATTTAACATGTTCTTTAATGATTGTAACTGTTCAATTTAAAATGTGCAACCCTCATGTCAAATATCTAAAGCCTAGCCCTTTAGATAAGAAATTGTTTACCGAAAATCATAAAGAATTTCATAAAATAAGATTTTGGGTAAAATCCAAATTATCTCACTTGGGCACATTTGACCCCCGCATTACACAAAGACAAGTTTATTTGCCATCGACAATTTTTTTATATTTTGCAGACATGAATGTGAACTTATGTTCAAATTTAAAACTAACCTCTAGAAATACCCTCGTTCTGTACTATTGGCATTCTAAAAATGACTTTTTTAGTCGTTTTCACCTAAAGTTCAAAGGTCATGATTTCGTGACCTTTTTGCACCGATGACATGAGAGAATGTGAAATTATGAAAGTTGTAGAAAAAAAAGATCCAGGTAAACTTCTAATATAACAACACAAGTCAGTTCTATATATTAACAATTTATTTGGAAAGGTTGCCATTTTTGTGCAAAAATAGCCATTTTTCTTGGTAAATTTCACGGTAGAATTCTATTTTTAGTAACATGCCCATTACAGTAAAAGTATACCAATAAACAAAAAAAAAATTTTTTGGGAGAAGGTTTTGTTGGGTACTTAACCCATATACTAAGTATGAAAGGTTTATTTAAATATTGCTTTTAGACAATTCTGCATGGTTTTCTTATAGACTGGCTCTTAAAAGTATAATGACTAGGCCTCTGATACATTTGAAGTTTTTTGGTCTACACGACTGTTACCATGCCATTTGACCTTGACCCAATCTTCACGCTAAAATGACAGAGTAATAAGGTTTTTTTTTCAGGTATTTTACTTCATTGTAAGAGTTTAGCAGAAAATGAATTGCTTTTAAAGTATAATAGCTAGGATTCTGGTATTTGGTAAAAAGACGAATGATGTTATGGTCTACCCAACTGTCACTAGGGTGCGTGACCTCAACATCATTTTCGATTTCAAACGCGATGATTTTGTGAATTTTCAGTGTTTTTTCCGGCTGTAAACTCCTTTGTAAAACATTTGTGGAAAATTAATTTCTTGAAAAGTAAATTAGCTAGGCATCTGGTATTTACTATACAGACAACTGTGGTTATGGTTTACACAACTGTTTTCATGTTGTGTGATCTTGACTCAATTTTCATATGCTCCTGTGACTTTTTGAACATAAGTTTTTTTACATACCGTAAAGTTCTTTGTAAAGGCTTTCAGTCAAGTCAAGTAAGTCAAAGTTCTTTGTAACAGTTTTGTTGAAAATGAATTTCGTGAAAAGTATAATAGCTAGGCATCTATTATTTAAGATATTGTTGAATTAGATAAGCGTTTTGTTTTTTGTGTCCTTCACCATGCCAAATGATCTCCTCTGATCAAGAACTCGAGGCCTAGGTAAACTATAAATGTGTTTTGTGATTGTGCCTACAGGCGAGAGTAATTGAATGAATAGTGGAATAACTAGGTGTTCTGATGGTGCCGACAGTCGAGACTTAGCTCTTGTTTTAATCTTTCGGTTGATCATTTGTAGATTTTTTTAAAATGCTGCTTCTGTTTCTGATAATTTGTCTAAATAAAAACGTATTATACCAACGATTTGAAGATGCTATTCAAGAAGTCAAATGGTACTATTTTACCGCTATCCGATCCCTACATTTTTCCACGTGTACTCTGGATCTGCATCCTTTATATATATAAAAGAAAAATTAATACTGAATCTTATCTTTAACAGTTACTGTTTGAGAATATTTTATGAAAGGATTTGGAGTAAATAACATGAGACCATAACACATATGTAAGCTCCAATTGCAATTAATTTTTACGAGCTGTGTTGCCATTTGGAATTTTTCTTCATAATTAGCAGCACTAGAACCCACAAACCCACAGACATAAGAAATCCATAATTCAAAAAAGTGTTGAAATGCATAAAACCGAAGGAAATCCGAATAATCAGTAAGATCAAATCAATCCAAGGGCAAATATTGTTATAAGGGAGCGGCCATTCGATTTTTATTGGGGGGGGGGGGGGGGGCTTTGGTGAAATTTGAAATAAAAAGGCAGGGTGGCAAAATCCAGAAATAAAAAGGCAGGACAGTGCTTTGAAAGAAAAAAAAAGCAGGATGGTATCTTTGGTTGAAACATTTATAGTAGCTTTAAAAATAAAAAAAAATTGTGCGCGCAAGCGCGAAAAAAAAATCCAGGCTCTGTTGTTTTCTGAAAATAAAAAGGCAGGACGAAGAAAATCTCCATAGCCCCCCATTAAAATCAAATGGTTGCTTCCTAAATGAAATTGTGAACGCGATGTTCAAAATGTTGGTTTATTCAACGAAAATGCCGATACAATTAAAAGACACTTAAGAATTAGAAAACATTAACTTAAAGACAGTAAAATCTCTGTTTTACATTACACTATTATTTGAGGTAACTTTTCCTGATTAGTTGAACAGTACAATGTAGCTGACACAAAAACAAAAGCTGAAAGAACTTGTTGATTTTATAATTCCAATTTTACATATTAAAGCATGTACATTTATTTCATTTCTTAAGGTACAGAAAAAAAGCAGTCTTCAATCAAATTAAAACATTATTATTATTTTCTTCTTTTGACAAAACATCGTATTCCATTCTTAGTTTTCATTACTCCTGACATATGGTATTCAACTTTATGATCTGGATCCAACTCTATCGTGAATCTGGTAAAATAAAACAAAATTGATAAACATGTGACATACATTTATTTTATTTCATGAGCATATTTTTTATGGAGTATATAATGAAGAACAATCATGGTTGTTTTTGAACTTCATTACTGATATACTATCGAGTCAAGGTGATGTAAGAAAAAAAAACCGCCACACATTGACTCTAACAAAATATTAATAGAGGGTAGCAGGTCCCGTGCTATCTGCTATTTTTTATATGATTCAATGGGACAGGTATAATTTATGTAAAATCACAATGGATTTGACGAAAGAAAGTTGTTGAATTATGTCCTGAATTGTCGTCCTTTCGTTATAAGAAATTCTCTGTTTCGAAACTATGCCTTTGCAGTCGTATTTCACCTTTGTTTTGATTTTCATAATTTATACTTGAATCTTTTACAATTATAAACAAGGCTTAGACCGTGGCTGCACGATTGGTTTACCATAAAACACACCTAACATGACAAAAAATGCATTCCTGTAAATAACTGGTTTACTAGTGCATGTAGTATTTACGGAAAAAGTTTACAAAACATAATCATATATGTAGTTAAGAAAACTAGTACAGTGAAGTCAGTATCTGTTTCCAATAGATTGCATGAACATCTGTATTTCTACTGTTAAAAAGATTCAATACCTTTCTAATATTCTGGCTATCATTGTTTTTTCCTCGTTCATTGCAAAATGTTGACCAATGCAGTTCCTGTAAGACATCATGCACTCATAAACAAATATGGGATTTTTATGTTTCAGCTATGTGCAGATCGATATTTCTTTATCATAGGGCTTTGTTTGTCATCCTTTGCCAGATTTGACACGATTTGAACTGATCATTAGCAGCGTGCACGTAACTGGTGTGCTTTAGCAACCAGAATTGCTTACTCTTCCGGAGCACATAAGTTCACTCTTCTTACGGCTTTAGTTCGCATTGTTACTAGTACTTGATATGCAGTTGTTTTTGTGTTGTGTGTTTCTTCGCGCTGATTACTAAAGGTAAATTTAAATCTAAGGTTTAGCTCCCTCCATCGAAGGTTGTCCTTAGAAATATTACAGATTATTCGGATTTTATTTGGTTGTACATGTAGGCATTTTCAACACATTTTTTGAGTTGTGGATTTGCTATGTTTGGGGTTTAGTGCTGCTGATGAGGAATAAAATCCCGAAATATTAATTGCTGTTGGAGTTTACATATGTTCATTTACTCCATATCCTTTTATAAAATATTGAATGTTTTCCTTAGGGTAACAGATGTAATAGTTGTACAAACAAATAAATCTGTGAACTAATGCTCACTAGTGATACCCCCGCTCCCCAAACTATACCACGCATACATGTTTAAATACTTGGTAAACAGGAAGTAATGACCTAGGAACATAAAATCGCTATACACCATATGGGACTATAGGATAAAGCTATATCTGTGATAGTGTGTTATTCTATTTGATTTGTATTTTTACTGACTTGTATTTCATATTGTATTTCTTGTTCGTATTTGTTATTACTTGTATTATTTGATATGATTGTATTCTTATATTAGTTTGAGGATTGTAAATTACATTCTGTAATTAACTTAAGACGATACGACTTCGGACAATGCCATGACGCTTTACGATTTACACTCTGGGTTTCCGTAGTTTATTTTCGGCTTTCCGACTTTTCTTCGGTTGTATTAGTTTCATGGTTGATTTAACCGCACTCTCTTTGGTTTCTGATTTGTTTATAATTTTTTGGCGGTTAAATTCTTTTGGTGCACTCGTTTATCTCTCTCTCGGCTATTTGATTTCGAAGCAGACGGATGTACTATTCAATCCTTGGAATTTACTGACTGATAAAAGTCCTCTACATTCCTTTGGTTTATTAGGGCCTTTCTATTGTACACTTTCCTCGGCTCCTAGATGTACCAAACCCTGTGATTTGTTATAATAAAGTATTAAAACTATTACTCTTGCGTTAGTTTGCATACAAGCCAACCAAACTGACCGCTACCACAATGGCACCAAAGTAGGGACATGTGCCATCGGAACGGAGACAGGCGAGGATAAGCCGTACGGAGGATTTGGACTTCGATTCGTAGAGCTCTACATAAACTTTTACCGGTGATGTGTATTGGATCCACTCTTTCCGGTTCGTAAATTAGGACGTCAAAACAGCTGTTTGGATTTTCACTTTTTGGATTATTCAAGGATGGAAAAGGATTCATAGGATTTAGTGATTCTGGATTTGAATAGTGAATTAGAAGCTATCTTGATAGTAAGTCATTCTTTGTAAACATATTTATTTTTGCTATATTGTTTTACATTGCCGGCAATACTTCACTTTGTGTTTATTGCATTCTTACTTTGATTTTTGTAAAAAGTGAATGCTATTTTTTTGTAAAAATTTTATCATTTAGTTTTTGAGTTACTTTATGGGACGTTTTCAAAAAATGTCCACTTTTTATCTTGGCAAAATAAAAAATGCAATGTTGATGAAATATCCTTTTAATTTGAACTACATTTTCTTCAACCTTTATAGTGACAGAATACAAAATATGCAACCTTAAATCCAAGTGTAATGTGGATAAAATTTACACAACTTGGAACATGGGTTACGAAAAAGTCCACTTCGCAACAATATTTTAAGACATTATTTTTTTAACAAATTGCATCTTAAATAAAATTTCTTGACATTATATGTAAAATTCAGCACAACGCATGCAATACGACTGTTAAATTTGAAAATTTTAGTGCAAAAAATAAACTAAAACAATTATTCAAAGGCGTGATTTTTGAAACGTTAAGAAAAATATACCTTTAGACTGAAAGCAATTTGAGGCATATAGTTTTAATATAGTTCCAATAAAGTTAAATGATTCTTCAAATCAATCTATAAAGGACCAATGAAAAAAGATATGCTTTTAAATCATAGTTTTTCGATAATTTAAAAAAGTGAGGCACGTTGCATAGTGGACATACGTATGTTGCGAAGTGGACATTATTTCACAAACTTCTGTTTTTTAGACTTCGAGGCGCTCTGTAAATTGTTTGGTTCATTGAAACGATTTTAATAATGATTAGAATAGGCTGTGAAATACATTATTATGTGCTGCTTATGATCTTTTTCTGTGAAATTCAAGTTTTTGTGCCAATTGTCCACTTCGCAACGCACTGTCCCCTATGCAACGAAATGTGTCCACTGTGCAACGATATTTGTCCACTTCGCAACGAAACGTTTCACAGTGGACCGTTGCAAAGTGGACATATTTACACATAAGTAAACTTTTTGTTTTATTTGAATGCCATACTAATATATTTTTTCTTAATTTGGTCAGATCCGTTGGTTTTCTTTATAAATATCAAAGAATTAGGTGCCTTTCTACTCAAATTCTTAAAAAAAATACCCGTTGCGAAGTGGACAAAACCAAAAATATTATAGTGAAAGGTCATACTAACTGCCTTCAAACATACACAAAAACAGCACCCTCGATTATGTTTTTGCCGCCATATAAATTTTAGTGGCGTTAGTTATAACGAAAAATAAAAATATTAAAATTAAGATACATGAAAGATTTGATTTTCATCAATTATTGTTGTTGTTGCGAAGTGGACATGTTTTTCATGGACACACACTAGATTGCTTATAACAACGTTTAAGGAGAGACTAGCTTAAAGTAAAGACGTTTGTTTTAAACTTTGAATGTAAGTCAGCATATATCCAACATTAAATACTTTAAAAATTGATCAAAATTGGTTGGAATTATAAAGAGATGACTGAAATTATTCATATGGACACGATCTTGGAGGATATTTTGTGTCATTTTGTTTCAATTTTTAAGATTTTCTGATTACATATTGAACTTTACCTTATTGCTTTCCCAACTTAAAAGTACAACGAAAACAATGACACTTAAAAATATACGCAAAATCTAATTTAAACATCACTGTACATCGTGGACACAAAATTGGACATTTTTTGAAATCCGCCCTTATACAGCGACTGATACTTGGTACACTTAGTCATTTTACACTTGCATATTTTTACACTTCTCTGATTTTTTTACATATTTGAGTGAACTGAATTGAACTTTGAAGTTTTCCCCACCCCTCCCGAAAAAATGGGGAAGTAGGTCAAGGTCAACCGGAAGCGGAAGTGCTAACCGGAAGTAAGCGTTTCTAAGCACAACACATACAGCCTTACACTTTGAGTGATTCATTTTCATTGAATCTTACACATTTAATTCAAGATTTTCCATATTTTTGTGTGGAATCTGACTTAGTCACTCATAAAACTTTTTGGATAACTTGCATACACTTTGATACTGTAAATTATTTTTATCTATTTTTGCATTTAGATTATTTTTCCCTTAATTTTTCTTTAGCTGCGTTAGTATTACTTGGATTTTTAAACAGCTTTACATACTATAGGTTGGTGTTGAGTTATTTACTTAGTGTTTGCTTAGCATTATTTAGCTGCATACTATTTAGTTTATTTGTGTTGCTTAGCTTTAATTTTTTAGTTTTGCTTGCTTTACCCTAGCTATTTAGTTTTGCCTAGGCAACTTACTGGGCATACAACTTTGAAATTTATTTTTACAACTTTGATTTAGAGGAGATCAAATCTTAATTTAATTCAAATAAATAACTTAAACTTTTTCAGTTCATTGAGATTTCAAGCTAACTTTGTTTCAGTGACTTGATAAAACTTTATAAAATTTCTTATCTTTTTGTAAAGTTAAATAGATTTTACATAAAAGGTTCATTGAGTAAACACATATTAGGACAGTGAGATAGTTATTTTGCTAGTAGGTTTTGCTAACTGTGCTTTGCTACTAACACTTCACAATCCTTCCATGCTGCCTAGTTTTTGCATGTTTACCACCACACCTTGCATGTAGCTTATTGACTTAGTCTTTTATAACTTTCAGTTACTTTCATAGATTCTTAGCAGGAGTTGTAGGTTTGTTTGTTTTTCATCTTTAGCTACTATCAGATGTTAGTTGTGTAGGTATATTTTTTTTCCTTTAGACCATAGACTTCTGACTTAGACTGACCTATTCATCATTTTGGTAAGTTCATTTGCTTAGACTTGTTCTTTATTTTATATTGTACATTTAGTATTATCCCCTCATAGCGAACGTTAAAGTTTCGCTTATTTGATTAATCTATTTGTGTACATTTTATTTCAGAGATTTGTATATTAGGCAAGTTATACACTTATACTTTGTGTCATTGTTATCATTTGTTTGATTTTCAGGGGTAAGTAACTCAGTTTAGATTTAAGTTACAATAGTTATAGCAGTTCAAGTGAGTATTGTTTGTTTAGAAATATATAGCATAGATTTGCCGAGTGTAAGTATAGTCAAGCAAGGACTTTAGACTACTTTGAAGATTTGTAAGTATAGTCTGGTGTACAGTTTATCATGTCATCACCAGAGAGAGGTGCAACTGGAGGAGCTGACACACGCCCAGTAGAGAACTTGTCACCCAAAACTATCCAGCTACTAAAGACATTTAAGGAAATGGGAGTAAAGCCTAAGTGTGATACCAAAGAAGACCCGAATACTTGGATGATGGACCACCTTAGATCTCAGGGACTAGTACCAGACATCTAGCCTTTAGTCAACAGTCAGCCAGTAGTAGTACAGAAAGATACCAAGTCTAACAAGATGTCTATGACGCACCCACCAAAGATCACCTGGTTTTCTGGAAATGAAGTCAAGTCGGGAGAAACAACTTATGAATTGTGGAAACATGAGGTGAAATGCTTACTGAGACAGTCTTACGAGCCAGATGCTGTATTGAATGCAGTCAGGAGATCATTACGTGGTGAGGCTGGCTATGTTGCACTAAGATTACCACTAGATGCTTCCATTGACGAAATCATCAACAAGTTGGACTCTATATATGGTAGTGTGGATAAGAAGGAACAAGTACTTGCAGAGTTTTATGGCTCAGGGCAAAGGGAGGACGAGTCGGTTACGAGCTGGAGTTGTAGACTTGAGGGTATACTTGGCAAGGCAGTAGAGCGAGGACTGGTTCAACGTCGAGATATGGATGGAATGCTTCATTCGATGCTGTGGACTGGCCTGAAACCTTCCTTGAAAGACGTTTCTGGTTACAAGTACGACACCATTAAAGACTTCGATAACCTGAGGGTAGCCCTACGACAGATTGAAAGTGACCAGAGCCATCGAGAGCCACTGAAACCAACCAAACCACATACCAATAAAGCCATTGTTGAATCATCAGAACCATCAGAGCTAGAAGAAATCAAGGGTATTGTAAACCAGATGAACGCACGGTTTGACGAACAAGAGAAGCAGATCAAGCAGGTGTTGACACAGAGTCAGAACCAACAGTGGCAACCTCAGAATTGGCAACAGCAAACACCATCATGGCAACAGCAACAGACACCTCCATGGCAGCAACAGCAGCAGTATAGACCCTACAGAGGTAGAAGTAGAGGATGAGGTAGAGGTAATCAAGATAGAAGAGATGGTCAACAGTCAGAGCCACCCAGATGCTGGCGATGTGGAGATGTACGTCACCTCAAGATTGGCTGTAGAGTTAGACTGGACCACAGCAAGAAGGATTTAAACTCCGAGAAGCCTATGAAGAGGGAACAACCATAGGCTTATGTAAACAACAGGTTCCCAAAGTCAACCATGTCAGAACACCTCCTGGACTTTTTGGAACGCCCACTGAAGTTGAAGTTTTGATAAATGGAACACCAGCTGCTGCCTTACTAGACACCGGTTCAACCGTATCCACTGTAAGTGAAAGTTTCTACAACCACACCTTGTCAACACCACTCATGAAGATTGATAGATTTCTAGACATAGAATGCGCAGACGGACAACAACTTCCTTATCTTGGTATAACAGAAGCAGAAGTACAGATACCAGGTTATGACCAGCCACACCATACCCTACTTCTAGTAACACCAGACAGTAGATATAACCATCACGTACCACTCTTACTTGGAACCAACACTCTACAGACTATCATGGAAACACTTAAACAGATTAAAGGTACTAAATTTTTACAAGATACTTCACTTAAATCAGCTTGGTACTTTGCTTTCAGATGCATTTTACTTAGAGAAAAAGAATTATTGAAACATGATAATAGTTTAGCATTAGTTAAGAATGGTGAGCATAGCAATGTTATAATACCACCCAATTCTAGTGCAACCATTACAGGATTAGTTGAAAAGCAGTTGCCTTATCATCCAACGCCTGCTATGTTGCATTCCTGTACACTAGCCCGGAACACAGATGACTTCGAAGTCAAGCCTGCTCTGATTTCCTATCATCATGGTAGCAACATCCCAGTTGAAGTAACAGTCACCAATATCACAACTCGGACGTTGAGCTTTCCACCCAGAGCCATTGTTTGCGAGCTTCAACCTGTAACCATTGAAGACTCACCATCACCACCAACAGCAGAAGAAACTACAAAGATAATGAGCGAAATAAAGATCACCAAGAGCAACTTAACCGATCAGGAGTATGAAGAGGGATTAGATCTGATACGACGATATATGGATGTTTTCTCAACGGCAGATGAAGATGTGGGCCACACAACAGTTGTTCAACATCGCATTGACCTACTTGATGAAAAGCCATTCAAGCAACGGTATCGTAGAATTCCACCCGCAGCATACGATGAAGTTAGATCGCACTTACGTCAACTGTTGAATGCAGGTATCATCAGACCATCTAGTAGCCCATTCGCCTCTAACGTTGTTTTAGCCAGGAAGAAAAACGGTTCTCTTCGACTATGTGTGGATTATCATCAGCTCAATAACAACACGAAGAAGGATAGTTACAGCTTGCCCAGGATAGAAGATCTACTAGACTGTTTAGGAGGAGGTAAGTATTTCAGCACAGTAGACATGAAATCCGGCTACCATCAAGTGGAAATCCTGGAATCCCATAAAGAACGCACTGCCTTTACAGTTGGACCGCTCGGATTTTATGAGTATAACAGGATGCCCTTTGGACTTACCAACAGCCCTGCCAACTACCAAAGGCTGATGGAAGACGTCCTAAGTGATTACCACCTACGCATCTGCTGTGTCTTCATCGATGATGTGATTATATTTGGCAAGACGTATGAAGAACATCTACAGAACCTACAGTTGGTATTACAGAGAATCAGAGAAGCACATTTGAAATTGGCGCCAAACAAGTGTTCATTCTTTCAGCGCAAAGTGAAGTTCCTAGGACACTTTGTTTCAGAAGACGGAGTTGAAGTAGACCCCGACAAGACAGAGAGAGTTGCGAACTGGCCAACCCCTACGTCACCTGAAGACGTTCGCCGATTCCTTGGTCTAGCAGGATACTACAGACGCCTCATCAGGAATTTCAGTCAGGTAAGTAGACCCTTGACAGATGTGATGCCAGCACCTACCGGGAAGAAAGGACAGAAGAAGAAACAACACCGAGAGTGGAAGTGGGGTGAAGAACAAGACCAAGCCTTTCAGCGATTGAAACAGCTCTTAACATCAGCACCTATCCTTAGTTACCTAGATAGCAGCTTACCATTTGAGGTACATGTAGATGCTTCCGGTACTGGACTTGGTGGAATACTTTATCAACATCAAGGCGACAGCAAGAAGGTTATCAGCTATGCTAGTCGAGGATTAACGAAGGCAGAGAAGAACTATCCCCCTCATAAGTTGGAGTTTCTTGCTTTAAAGTGGGCCATCACAGACAAATTCAAGGATTACCTGTATGGAACAACCTTCACCGTGTTGACAGACAATAACCCACTAACCTACGTCCTAAGCGAAGTTAGATGCCACTGGTCACAGATGGTTAGCGGACTTAGCCACCTTCAACTTCAACATCGTTTACCGTCCAGGAAAGACCAACACCGACGCTGATGCCTTAAGCAGATTACCACAGTCCGTCGACATCAATAGTGAAACCATCAAAGCCATCTGCAACTCAGTTACATCACCTCTTGTTGAATGTTTGCCAGTCAGCCCTGACATAGTTACTGATACAGAAGATCTTCCAGGAACACCAACATCAGACATCATAGATTGGAGAAAAGCTCAGTCCCAAGATGATACCATACGACGATGGGTCTCTGTAATCTCAAACCAGGAAACACCTAGCAAAAAGGACACCTTACTTAAACGTCAGTACAGCCATTTGAAGTTAGTAGACAACATTTTGTACCGGGAAGTGACCATCAACGATGAAGTGAAAAGACAGCTTGTCCTTCCAGCACAACACATCACTACCATTCTTCAAGCCCTCCACAACGACGTAGGACACCCAGGCAAAGACAGAACTCTTTCTTTGATCAGAGAGCGCTTCTACTGGCCGGGAATGTACCAGGACACTGTAGATTGGGTAGGCAAATGCCAGCGGTGTATACGACGCAAGACTGCCACCAACCAGAGAGCCCCTCTATGTAGTATCCAGACAACCAGTCCCATGCAGATAGTTTGTGTTGATTTCCTTACTCTGGAGCCGTTCCGAGGCGGAGAGCAACACATACTTGTCATCACAGATCACTTCACAAGGTTCGCTCAAGCAGTACCGACGAAAAACCAGACAGCTAGAACTACAGCTGAAGCGTTCTACCAGAACTTCATTGTCAGGTACGGAATACCAAAGCGTCTGCATTCGGACCAAGGAGCCAATTTCGAGTCCAAGGTTATCCAAGAGTTGTGTACTTTGACGGGTATGAAGAAATCACGCACCACCAGCTACCACCCCATGGGCAACGGCCAGTGCGAAAGATTTAACAGAACCCTCCTGGATATGCTTGGTACCCTTGATCCATCTAAGAAGAAGAACTGGAAATCGTACGTCGGACCACTTGTACATTCGTACAACTGCACAAGGCATGAATCTACGGGATTTTCACCCTATCACTTGATGTTTGGCCTGGAACCGAGACTACCAGTTGATGTTGCTTTTGGACTCTTGAAGGACACCGCTAGATCTAACTACATTAAAGAACTTACAGAGAGGTTGACTCATGCCCACAAAACAGCAGCTGAAGCAGCCATTCGATCTCAGCAACGACAAAAGAAGCAATACGACGTCAAGGTAAAAGGAGCAACCATCAACAAAGACGATTTAGTGTTAGTGAAGAAGCTGGCTTTCGAAGGAAAACACAAGATTGCAGATCGGTGGGAAGAGGATCCATATATCATACTAGAACAACCCAACCCAGGGATTCCGGTGTACATTGTAAAGAAACAGAATGGTGAAGGTAGAAGGAGAACTCTGCATCGGAATCAGCTTTTACCAGTTGGACATGTATTAGAAACACCAGATATGAGACCAATACCAAGACCAAGGAAGAAAAAGATTCAAGACACACCCATAGTACCACCTCCAGAGACAAAAGATCAGATGTCATCAGATGAAGAAACGTTGATCGTGTGTGGACCGGATGATTCAGTCATCACTGAACCAGAATCCGGGACCTTGCCATCGACGATTTCAGAGGATTCAGATGGGGACGCCCATATAGAGGAATCAGAATCAGATACAGAGAGAAGGCCTTCGGTTGTAGAGGATACAGACGATGATACTCAGGATGATAGCCCAGAGACTTCATCATCATCTTCGTCTCCTCGTATAAGAAGATCGACAAGAGTAAAGAAGCCGCCGGCTTGGATGACATCCGGTCAATACCAGATAGCAAGATCAGCCACAGGAAATACCAACGCAGAATGGTTCAAGAAAGCACAGCTATTGACCGCCTTGGCCAACACGGAACTTTTCAAGAATGTACAAGACCAAACAGCAGCTACTATCCTGGAGGTTGTCCAGAATACTCCTTCCAAGAAATGACGTGGTCGTCATTTCGCGGCCGTGGGGAGTATGTGATAGTGTGTTATTCTATTTGATTTGTATTTTTACTGACTTGTATTTCATATTGTATTTCTTGTTCGTATTTGTTATTACATGTATTATTTGATATGATTGTATTCTTATATTAGTTTGAGGATTGTTAATTACATTCTGTAATTAACTTAAGACGATACGACTTCGGACAATGCCATGACGCTTTACGATTTACACTCTGGGTTTCCGTAGTTTATTTTCGGCTTTCCGACTTTTCTTCGGTTGTACCTATGTATTTGGTGATGAGAATAAAGATTGTTGTTGTTGTTCGTTTCATGGTTGATTTAACCGCACTCTCTTTGGTTTCTGATTGGTTTATAATTTTTTGGCGGTTAAATTCTTTTGGTGCACTCGTTTATCTCTCTCCCGGCTATTTGATTTCGAAGCAGACGGATGTACTATTCAATCCTTGGAATTTACTGACTGATAATAGTCTTCTACATGTCGGTGTTCATTCCTTTGATTTATTAGGGCCTTTCTATTGTACACTTTCCTCGGCTCCTAGATGTACCAAACCCTGTGATTTGTTATAATAAAGTATTAAAACTATTACTCCTGCGTTAGTTTGCATACAAGCCAACCAAACTGACCGCTACCACATATCCAAAATATCAGATCTCTATCTCTTGTAGTTACTGCATGAGAAAAAAATTGACAAAAATTTTGAATTCATGCTCATTATAAACACCATTATGGACAATAGGATAAGCTATACTAGTATGCAAAATATCAGACCTCTACCTCTTTGTGTTGCTGAGAAAAAAATGACGAAAATTTTGCACTCATGTTCACTATGTGCAAAAATCAAAGTACTTGGTAAACAGGAAGTCGTTGACCTAGGAAAATAAAATCGGTAAACACCATATGGTACTAGAGGAGAAAGCTGTACGCAAAATGTTAGACCTCTGGGTGAAAACTGTGACGGGAATTTTGAATGTATGTACACTATGTGTAAAAACCGAAGTATTCGGTAAACAGGAAGTAGTTGACCTAGGAGAATGAAATCGGTATACACCATATGGTACTATAGGAGAAAGCTATAAAACAAAATATTAGACCTCTGTGTCATGTAGTTGCTGAGAAAACTGTGATGGAAATCATGTTACGGACGAACGAACGAACGGAAGGACGGACAAGGGTAAGACAGTATACCATAATCATGTTTTGAAATTAAAGAAGTGGATAAAATTATACCAAAATGAAAGAAGAAATAAAATTACCTTGGACCTGCTGAAAATGGAACAAAAGCATAGGAATCCATTACGTCGATATTTTCTCTAGAAAACCGACTTGGATCAAACGTCATTGGATCTTTCCAGACTGTAGAATTGTGATGAAGCCCATATATGTTTATATTGATGGTAGAACCTTCTGGAATAGTATTGCCATCTATGTTGAACTCTTTGGTTGTTTCTCGCGCAATAAATGGTACTGGAGAATGTAGTCTCATGCCCTCTTTTATGCACTGTGTTAGAAATGGCAACTGACTAAGATCATTCCTGATAAGAAAAACAAACAAACAAACAATGAAATACAAGTACTCGTAAAAAGACAAACGTTAAACGTCATCCAAATGTACAACAAACCTCTTTCATTTCTGTTGACTTCAATACTTACGGCAATAAAATCCGGCCTCCAGAAATATTACGATTGATGTTATTCTAGAAAAGGTGTCAATCAAATGTGGATCCTGAAGAATTCGAAAGAACTGATGGAGATTCTTAACTCTAAATCAGTTTCATCTTGTAACAACATCAACACATTCGATTTCTCCACACTTTACACTTCTATTCCACATCTGATCAACAACTGAAATCGCGATTGGCACAATTGATTAAACGCAGCTTTTCCAAAAAGAATGGAAAACTCAGGTACAAATATCTAGTAGTCGATTATACCAAGACTTACTTTGTCATCAATGAGTCTATAAGAAAAAGAACAAATTAACAGAAGACAAAATAATTGACATGTTCAACTTTCTCATTGACAACATATTTGTTCAGTTTGGTGTACGTGTTTTTCAGCAAACAACAGGGATTCCAATGGGTACTTATTGTGCACCTTTGCTCGCTGATTTGTATCTTCATTCATATAAAGCAGACTTCTTACAATCTCTTCTAGACAAAAAAGATCGTAGACTAGCTCTGTATTTCAACCTCACGTTCCGTTATATTGATGATGTCCTTTCACTAAACAATTCTCGATTTGGTGATTTCTCCATCTCATATATCCCCAGGAGCTCGAGATAAAGGACAAAAAAACGGATTCTAGGAGGTCTGCTTCATATTTAGATCTACATCTCGAAATTGACTCTCAAGGAAGACTTTCAACAAGGCTCTATGACAAACGTGATGACTTCAACTTTCAAATTGTCAACTTTCCCTTCTTGTGTAGCAACATTCCGTCCGCTCCAGCTTATGGAGTTTACGTATCTTAATTGATTCGTTACTCCAGAGCGTGCGGGACTTCCATCGATTTCCTTAGCAGAGCGTCACGTTTGACGCAAAAATTGCTCACGCAGGGTTATGTTGCTCCTCGGTTGCTGTTTTCACTCAAGAAATTTTACGAAAGACATCATGCACTTATAGACAAAAATGGGATTTCGATCTCTCAGATGAGTGCAGATTTTGGTTACTCATAGAGTTTTGTTTTGTCTTCCTTTACCGGATTTGACACGCGACGGGTGTGCTATAGCATGCAGGAACTGCTTACTCTTCCGGAGCACCTGAGTTCACTCTTGTTTCGACAGGAGTTCGCGTTGTTGATTGATATTCAGTGTGTTTCCATGTTTTACATGTTGTCTGTTTTTGTCCCGATCGTGTTGGTGTTTACTGGTTTTGTGTCTGCCCTTTCGAACTTTTGACATTCGGATACCCCATTGGTACCTCTGCCTCCTTAAAGAATAGCGAATAAATGAGAATTTAAGGAGTCGAGACCTCGAGGGTATTAAATTGTGCAGCATTTTTCATATTAATACTATTGGATATAAAATGATGTATTAACTGGACTGGAAACAAAACTTATTAAATGAAATTAAAAAAAAAATAATTCAAATAAACTAGTTGATTATCTTAATTTTCCGCATTAACTCCAAGGGAAATATATAAGGATATTATGGACAGGAAAGCTTTAAATTTTCTTGAATATCTAGAAAAAAAGGACGATGACCCTATAATTTCGGAGGATTATTTCAAAACACGTTTGAAAATGGACTCTTTATAGTTTTAAATGATTCTATAACAGGAATTCTCTCTAAGTGCCTCATCTCCGTTTATTGATATTTTAATACTCTTGGGGTGCCGAAATACTGTTATAAAGCTATTCTTTTAAGTATAATATAAATACTCCTCAATATGCTATATATCATTTTCATCATCATGATCTTTAAAAAAACTAAATGTGTCTTTTTACCATTTGATAAACCCAGGCTTATCTCCTAATACAGCATCAATCTCATCCTGGCACTGTCTCTGATAACTGGGGTGTAGGGCTAATTCATGAAGAACCCAGGATATAGCACTGGTCGTGGTGTCATGCCCTATGGAGTTAAAAATTGAATTAATTCAATCAAAATTGAATCGATTGAAGTTGGTTCCCTCGTTTTAATTTCTAGACTTCATTCATTGGGGCAAGGTGTCTTTACTAACTTTAACAGTTGCTAAATCCAAAAGTACATACATTGTACATGATCATGTATTAAATTGTGAAAGGACGTTAAATTATAGAAATAGATTTTTTGAACTTGTACTTTGATTTCGACCTATCTGTTTTCCTAATATGCTGTTAGTTTATATATTGTCCGCACTGTCCCTAATGAGTCATCAATAAAAAAAAACTATTGATACAATACTATACTAGTCTGTTTTAATAACATGAAATATATTAAAACTTCCATACACAGGCAAAATTTAGACATACGTCTGACGTACGTTTGTAAAAACGTGCGTCTGGCGTAGTGTATAAACGTACGTTAAACATATGTTTCTTACCGCCATACGGTAAACGTACGTCAAATAATTGTCAAAACATACGTCAGACGTACGTTTTCTAAATGTGCGTCAAACATACATTTACCTTACGTCAGACGTATAGTTTCCTTAATGTATGAAATTAGTGAGTCATTTATTTAATTTGTTTTATCATAAAATAAAAAAAACATTGTATTACCAAAATAAATTTTAACGTGCGTCAAACGTACGCGGTTAGAAATGCTAATTTAATATGCGTCAGATGACATGCGTTTAACGTACGTCAGACGCATCTTAAACGCAGTCCACATTTTGCCTGTTTTACAACAGAACTTTTAAAATTCTATGCTGCTATAGCCATATTAGTAAAATGGACAGAGTTAAATGATTTTTTCTACATCATCGATCAATTGAATGATGGCCCCCCAATGATAGGCAATTGTAAAAATATTTTTTTTTATAAACTTGCATAGAATTTTTACATTACATTAACATGTTTTTTTTTGTTGCAGTGCAATTTCGTTAGGAAATCTGTGTTAAATTGTCTATACATTTGTAAAATTTGAATTTACAGTAATGTTAAAAGACGTGTTAATCTTAAGAGTTGTTTAAAGCATTGGAATACGTTTGAAAGTTTATTACTTGATTCGCTAAAACACATCATCTTATACCTTTGCATTTGTGTAAAAATACAGGATTAAATATATTTTATACCTTCAAACAGGAAGGTGTCTACTTCATTTCTGATTTCTAAGTGCGACATCCCTTTACCGGTTTCGTCTTTTGCTGTCAGCAAAATATCTAGAAAATCTAAATGTTTCTTTGATTCAACAGATCCTTCTTTCTGCAATGAAAATATGTTTTTGTTACATGCGAATTAAGAAATCACTCCATAATATTGTGTCAAAAAGTACAAATGTTTATAGTGATACTGAATTTTTTTAAGGCGAACTTAGGCCTGGTTAGGGTTACGGTAATTTCAGAACATTTCAAACAAAAATGATTCAATGCTTAATTGTAATTACCAAAACTTTCTGTCTATTTTGTATAACTTCATCAGCAACTTTGTGTATGTAATCCACCGTTTTTTTATTCTTTTTACCTAGTTCACTATGGAACCACAGCGTATCAAACGTATACATGGGATTCCTAAAATAACAACCGAAAAAATCATTTGCATATTGAAAACTCGAATAAAACAGAATAAAAAATTTGCTAAGAAAGAGGTATTAGTTAAAAACAAATTAATATATAAACGAAGAAAACGAACTTAACAATAGTGATTTCTTTAAGTACAGATCTACGGAGTTTCGGGAGGGTTGTTGGTTATCTGCGGGTTTTACTGCTACGTCATGCTTTATATTTCAGTTATGTGTGATATCCTTATGTTCATCAATCTTTATAGAAGATTTTTCTAAATTTGCACATTCTGATAAAGCTAAAAAATCTTGAAACCATGAAAAAAGGAAGAATAGATCTTACGTATATCTGTTCAGTAGATTGTCCGTTGTTTCATTAATTGCCTTACAATATGGATGCTGTTCTCTGGAAAAAAGGCAATGTGTTTAACATATACCATTGTAAGAGCAACATCTTATATGGCATTGTCATGCAAATTCCTTACTTTCTTATATAAAAAAACGCTTTGACAAACATGAAATTTAAATTCATGAAACAAAGCTAGTTTAATATTTTAAGTTCCAACGTTGTTTTTGAACTGCCAAAGAGGAAAATAATTTGTCGTGCTTGTCAATTTCTATCCTTTATTTGCACTTAGCTTTACTCCTGTATTAACTAAACGAAGCAGATTATTTGTAAATATATTTGACATTACAAAGATTTTAAAGAGTTGAAAGTTAGCTAGCTTGCTTGTTAAAACCTTTGCTCTCTAGATATTAAGTGACATTTGATTGTTTGCTAGTTTCTTTTAAGTACTACAGATAACTACAGATTTATAGTGTGTGACTCTCAAGACTTCACTTGTTCGGAAACTGTGTCTTACATTCATGACATACGAACCTTTCCGTTTGGCACTGTGTTTTATATGAAAAGGCGCATTGTAGAATGATGTCAAGAGAACAGTTGCTGATCAGCTGGAACAGCTCAAAGCTTTCGCCCGATTCAGCATATTTATCTAAAATGCCCTAAAGAACAAATCGTAAGCATGTATAACATGTTAAAATGTGATTTTCAGTGTTATGTTTACGAGAACAATATTCTAAACAAGAATTTTTGGAAAAGGGGGAGGGGCAATTACTTGCTATGCTTATATGATTTCTTATTTATCCAACCAAATGTTTTCTTCCCCTGGGTACCCCTCTGGACCCGCCCTGAATAGAGTTACGTACAAGGACCTAAAGGACTGGATATTTACTTTGTGTACAATTCATGTCACTTTTTGTAACAGAATTCTTGGGTCACCTCACCGAGAACAAACATTATAAGTTAAGCGAACGTTATGAATGTAATGATGCGTTCTGCAATCGTCACTCATGCGTTAGGCAATCCTCAAGTATACGCTGGACAAATGCTATAGATAAGTTATGAATAAGCTTGTCGTGCGTTGCAAGTTAGTTAGTCTGACGTTTTGGGTTCCTTCACCGAGATTTATTTTTACTTTTTACAGCGACTGACAACGTCGGCACACGTTGGCTGAAACTTTATAAATTGTGACAGGGCCATAATATTTGAAAAGCAGTATAAAAAGGTGAACATCTGATTATAGATATGATATACGATCAAGAAATCACAATCTAGGCTTCAGTCAAAATTAGACTAGAACATCTTTTACCCATGAAACAAAAAAAAAATAAAGGAACAACAAACTAAAAACACTGCTTTTACACTTACAAAAGTGGGAAGCATCTTAATTTGAACACAATTATGACATCGCATATGCATAATAGGTTATCTGTATTATAACCACGATAAACATACCAAAAGAACATCTGTACACTGGTTGTTAATGTTCTGGTAAGGTTTAAGTATGTCGAAATGGAAGGCAGGGGTTAACAATCTTCTAGAACGTGCCCATTTTTCGCCTCCAGCTAAAAGAAGACCCTCGCCTAGCCAAGGTTTCATGAAACTATAAGCTCCACCAATTCCTATAGGCTTAGGTTCTGGATAAGAAAATGAATATGAATGAGTTGTTATTTTTCGTTTTTTTATATATTGCATAATGAAGCATTACAATTGTTGTCAGGATTGTTTTTTTTTTACATTCTAGCAGGTAAAAAAGCGATACTTAACCTTATCCCATGAACCGATCACTTTGCTATAGTCAAAATACAAGTACATGTAAGTTTTGCGATTACTTTGATTTATCATAAAAAGTTATACTTATATGTACGTTTATATTGTTGCCTCAGAAAAAGAATAAAGAGTAGTTTAAGTAATACCAAGTTGCAATATTATGTTAATCTTATGTCATGCCTGCTGTCTCTTCTTCTTCCAGATACGTGCCGGCCTCATACTGAGTGTAAAAAGCACCCGGAACATAGCTAAAAGCCTCGTATTTACAACTAAAATCAATCCAAAGTATATACAGTTAGGGTTAAAAACATTGCCTCTAGCTGTCTATGGCTGGTAAGAGGCAGCTATGATGTTGGTTAGCTGCCCCTTGAATGCCTCGATGTTACTGGCATTCCTGGCACTGTCTGGAAGGCTGTTCCAATCCCTGATGGTTCTGGGAAAGAACGAGAACTTGTAAATGTTGGTGTTGGTGTGTGGTTGTCTATAGTTGGTGGTTCCCCTGGTTCTGGCATCACCTGATGTTAAGTAGGATGCAGCTGGAATGTCGATAAGGTCACGGTTGATCTTATACATCATGACTAGCCTTGATCTTAGTCGGCGTTCTTCTAGGGGTTCCCACTGTAACTCTTCTAGCATTGATGTTACACAGTCAGGAGTTCTGTCGTAGTAGTTTTCTTTGACGAATCTGGCTGCGTTTCGTTGCACATTCTCCAAGTGTTGTATGTTGGACCGCTGATAGGGATCCCAAACTGTGGCTGCATATTCTAACGTGGGTCTAACCATGGTTCTGTAGGCAGAAGCTTTGATGTCTGGTTTACATCCATGGATATTGCGGCGTAGGAACCCTATTGTTTTGGAGGCTTTTGATCTGATGTTACTAATGTGCTCTGTCCAGTTCAGTTGGTGGTTTAATGTCACTCCTAGGTATTTACCACTAGGTACGGTCTCTAGAATGTGTCCTTGTAGTCTGTATTGATGTTGGATTGGTCGTTGTTTCTTAGTGACACGGATGACTGTGCACTTTTGCGGATGGAATTCCATTTGCCATTGTTGTTCCCAATGTCCTAGTGAAGTGAGATCTTGTTGTAGTTGTTCTGAATCTCTGATGTTCTTTATTCTTCTATATAATAAGGCGTCATCCGCAAATAATCTAACATCTGATTTGGTGTATTCTGGAAGGTCATTTATGAAGGTGAGAAAGAGCAGTGGTCCCATAACAGTTCCCTGGGGGACTCCGGATATGACGTCAGCTTTGGTTGAATAATGGCCTTCTAGTGTGACTAGCTGTGTCCTCTTTGATAGGAAATCCTTAATCCAGAGCCATATTGTTCCTCTCACCCCATAGTACTCTAGTTTCTGTAATAGCCGTTGGTGGGGCACCTTATCGAAGGCTTTAGAAAAATCTAGCAGTATGATGTCAACCTGCTCTCCTTTATCTAGAGACTTGGCTATGCTGTCTACTGTGATAAGCAATTGGGATTCACATGACCTTCGTCGTCGGAAACCATGTTGAGTGTCTGTAAGGATGCTGTTGTTATCATAGTGCTTCATGATCTGGCTATGTACTATGTGCTCTAATATCTTACATGACACTGATGTAAGTGATACAGGACGATAGTTTGATGCAAGTTGTCGTCCCCCTTTCTTAAAGATGGGTACTATTGCTGCTTCTCTCCAGTCGTCTGGTATCTTTCCGCTATCTAGTGATGTCTGAAAGATCTTGGTCATTATAGGTGAAATTTCCGTGGCAAAATCATGCAGGAACCTAGTTGGTACCGCATCTGGCCCTGCTGCTTTATGTACATTTAGTCCTTTCAGTAATTTTTCTACTCCATTTACTCCGACCTGGATGGTGTTCATGGCCGAGTGTGGACTGATACCTTTTGATGGCATACTAGTGGTATCTTCTTGAGTATAGACAGAATGGAATTGTCTTTTTAAGATTTCGGCTTTTGTTGGTCCACCGCTATGTAGCAGTCCATCAGATCCTTTGAGTGGTGATATTCCATTTGAGTCCTGTTTCTGGTGTTTTATATATGCCCAAAATCTCTTTGAGTCCTCACATGTGACGTCTTGTAGATAGTTGTCTTTAGTCTCGATCACCCAGACGCTTATCAATATATATTTTATCGAATTGATGTGAGTTGTTCTCTTATAACATTTAATTTCTTATTTTATAATAAGACATCATATTTTACATTTTTGAACACAAGTTGGTTTTGTTAACAATAAAAAAAATCGTTTTATCGTCAAAATGTACTCACGGGCGTCTACCTGGTTTTGGAAATTGTTTATGTTTATTGGAGTTAAAAATTGGGACATTCTTGATTACAGAACCATACACGTTTGACCAATCCGATTCTAAGACTAAGACTAAAAAACTTTATTTGAAGTCGGGTTAAACAAAACATAATAAACGTAAGCTCTGTAGAGCTTTTTGCCGACCAACAAATAACAAATAACTTCTCGATTCTGCAGAACCAGTTGTCAAAAACCACGGAAGACCAATGAAACGTTGAGTTTTTAAAGTTGGTTCATTTCAGATTGTAATGAATCTTGTATGCTAAACACGTCATATACACACGTGGTAAAGATTAAAAGGTATAACGATCGCCACCTAGTGGTTACGAGAAATCAATAGGTGTTTTCCCAGACTCACTACCTTGGTAGTATGAGTTTGGGTTCGAGACTAAGTTGTCTTTTGCTGCTCTTAATTGTTTCTGACTGGATGCCTTGAGTTTTTGGTAACGGGACCAGTCCTTTACATTGTTGGTTTTCTTGGCTTTCTTATGTGCTCTGTTTTTACGTCGTGTGAGTCTTTTTAATTCGGTGTTTATCCATGGATGAGTATTCTTGGAACTTGTTAGCTTAGTTGGTACGTGTAGTTTCATCAAAGTGCTAACCATGGTCTTAAATCTGTTCCAGATTTCATTTATAGGCTTGTTCCCTTCGCAAAAATTTGGGTAACTGTTTGTAATTTCTTTTCTGATGGATTCTGCATCTGCCTTTTTCCACAGATGTATAACTCGCCGTGGCTGTTTAGATCTAACAGGATTTATTGCTGCATCACATAAGATTACATCATGATCAGCTTTTCCAATAGGTGGTAAGCTCTTCACTTTCTCAATCAGTGATGGATTTGATGAAAACAACAAATCTAAGGTGTTATTGCCCCTTGTCTTGCTGTCTATAACCTGCTCTAGTCCTAGGTCTTCGCTGAAGTTGACTAATTTTTCGCTGACATATTTTGGGTAGATGTTGCTTTTGGTGGTGTTGTGTTTAAAAAAATAATAGTAGCTTGTGATTATCCTAGGGAACCTATTGGTCACAGTGCTGTTGGTCCACTATATAGCAGAGGTTAACAAAATACAAAATACCTTGTATGAACGTTTAGTTAGATGTAAGAATTCTAACCTCTTTATTCAAAACATGTCGTAAAATTATAAAATACCTGCTGTCTTTAGTATTATTTTAACCGTCTCTGGGTGCACCACTTCTATTATTGGCTGAATCGGTCCTAACCATACACGATAAAACCTTGGAAACCTTTTTACCAGATCATTTATGGCTTTGGTATCAATAGTATTGTTAGTGGCATACTGAAATTGACGAATGGTTAAGACAGATTTGATAAAAATAAGTTTATCAAGAGGAGAAGTTGCATATTACAGCGTTTTTTTCACAGGTGGCTGTGACAAATTATCAGTTGTAGACGTTTTTTTTGTTTTGTTTTTTTTTGGGGGGGGGGGGGTGAATGTAGCGGAAATTACTGAAGCGGGACGACTACCTGGCTCTTCCTGGGTTGTTCAAAGCATCTTGCATGCAATTTAAAATGTGTCTTTATACCTTTCTAAACATGGACGAATCTCCGTAGGGACACCCAATTTCAATGTTAAAATTCAACGAAATATACAGAGTATAGCACTGCGTACAGTTGAAATCTTTGTACATTTACTCACAGGGACTCGCTCCCCTCCATCAATATTTTGTTAAAGTCAATGTGCGGTACGAAAAGTGTTTTTTTTTTCGTACCGCACATTGATTCTAACAAAATATTGATAGAGGGGAGTGTATTTTTCGTACCGCACATTGATTCTTACAAAATATTGATAGAGGGGAGCAAGTAACAATTTTTCGTACCGCGCATTGACTCTAACAAAATATTGATAGAGGGGAGCAAGTCCCTGTGATTTACTTAAAAAAGAAACTACTAGTATATGCATGGTCAAGTTGCATAGCAATAATAATCAAAGTCTACGTGGAAGGTAAAGAATGTCTTTAGGCAGGACAAATGATTCTAGACATGGATGATCATTTGTTATGGATGACTGCAAGTTATGAACAAATTAATATACTCACAATATGTAAATTTCCCTTGAGCCAATGTTTTTCCTTTTTACTATAACCAGGCAGAGAATCAAAGAAAACACATTTCTTATAAAAGCGAAAAAGAAATCTGGAAATTACAAAAAGAAGATACACCAACAATCCTATCCAAATTGTAGACATGTTGAATAAAGCCAACGCTATCTGACTTATTTACGATGAACTTTTGGTCACTTTGGCACAGATTTGCGACAAAGATTTCATAAAGTTTTATCAGGTAAAAGTACTTTATTTTTACTGTGTATGTACGTCAATCAACATGCTTGAATATGTTTATTTGTCCTTGGGTGTTTTAATCTTTAAAAATCTAAACTCTGATACATGTATGTCTTAAGGTGTTTTTCTGACCGTTTGGTTTCTATTCGAAGTGTTTATTTCATTTCGTTCCATACATGAACATCGTAATATAGGTGTTCATTAATTCATGAAACATATATAAACGTGAAGAAATTTAGCCTATATGTGCATAAGCTATAATATAACAAAATACATGACAAACCTTAATCAATTAATTAATTGGTCTCTTAATATTAAACGATGGTGTCACACAAACGGTCGCGTAAAATGCATTGTGTCGGAACATCGGGGCTGCCCAATTGTATTATCTTGTATCAGAAACATGATGGCACGATAAAATATCCATTTCTAGAGTATTTATGCTCATGAAAGTGTTTGTATACGCTTGAAAAACTGAACTAATTTGTGCATATTTTAATACTTCTTGAGAATATTTCATTGTGGTTGTAGGATTTTTTAGTTAAAAGTTAAAATCTGATGGACAAAGCATTGTTTTTTCGAAATTGATATAAATTTGCTAAATTATGCAAATGCGCAAAATCAGCAAAATTGACAAAATATGATAAAAAAAAAGCTACTGTACAGTTTATACAGTTTTTTTTTTTAAATATATATATAAGCAAACCTGTGACAAAGATATTTCCAGAACACATTGGTATCCCAGAGTCATGACAGTAAAATATTCTTTCGTGTCTCAGGTTCGCTCATACATTTTTGAATTAAAAACGTAAGAAAATTTGCCATATTTCCAGCTTTTTGAAAAAAAAAAAACGCTTTTCCCATATATTAAGATTAACACTGAGAAGAAAACTGATAAATTATTCGTTTAAAATTATACAAATCAATTTATACAAATCAACATTCACCAGTTTAGAGTAGTAAAATAAAATTTCAAAGAAACTTGTCAGGTTTGAAAAATGGTCCAAAACATCCCTTATCATAGTGGACAAGGTGTCATACCTTGTCCTTTTTAAAATGCAGAGTCTTACAAAGTAAGCTTTATTTTAAAACCCTTGTTAGAAAAAAAAAACCTTGTTTAAATTTTTTTGTTTCAGGGGTGTGCCGTACATGTAAAACATATACATGTACGTCGTCCAAAATATATCAAATAATGAATCAGAACATCGATTGTAATTACAAAACGTTCAATTACGCCCTTGTTCTTTCATATTTAACATACATATATATATAACATATATATATCTTTATTCTCAAACAGCCAATTACATTGGTACAGAGAAAAGCATATCAAAATAATACAAAGTAATCTAAAGAAAATGGTAATAGAGTTTTTAATAAATCGTTTGGTTTAATCCAACATAAAACAAATAATAATTATCTATGTATTTTAATATTCTCTAAAACGAAATCAGCTGGAGTTA